>LPNX010253218.1:77989-211519 GCA_001517045.1 Pseudotsuga menziesii | reverse complement strand
GAGAATAGTAGATTGTAGAAGTTAGTCTCGACTTTGTAATATGGAGAAGGGAATTCTTAGATTTTGTTCATAATATTGGTTTTGATGCTTTCATGATTTTCCATTTATTCTTGTGATGTAAATTAATATTGCTTGATTGTTAATGTGAGCTCACATGTGTTGTCTTATTGCTCTTCATATGTTGTCTTTCTTTTATGCAATTTACTTTCAGCCGTGTATTTCATCTTCCAGCATTAGATTAGCAAGTGCTTGTTTCAGTTTAAGGGGGGTTAGATTAGATTAGTCTTAGTTTCACGGGGGGTTATATTAGCTTAATTTCACTTCAGTCTTGCATATACTTTGCAGGTGCTTCGTAAGCCTACAAACCTCGGATTGACAAATTAAATGGCTGGGCAAATATTACAACAGAATTAAAACGACATTAATTCGGCCCAACATTTTGGCGCTGTTGCCAAGGAAGCACAATGGATTGAAGTGTTGATTTCAATTCCTGCAAGTGTGGTAGTGTAGATTTCAATTCCTGCAAGTGTGGAAGTGTAAATTTTAATTCCTACAAGTGTGGTAGTGTATATTTCAATTCCTGCAAGTGTGGTAGTGTAGATTTCAATACATGCTTGTGTGGTAGTGTAAATTTCAATTTTTGCAAGAGTGTTTAATTTCCGCAATTGTGAAGAGTTATTTAATTTTTTTAGAGTGTTTTTTTTTACATAAATGGTTTGTTTTTATTTAATATTTTCAAATTTCAGTTTTGGGTGCTGTAAGAATCCCTTTTTCAACATGGTTTAACAATGAGTATAAGTCTGGAACTACTCACTCATGCCTTGGCAAAAGCTAGATTTTCCTCTTCCCAGGAAGAGGAGGTCTTGGAAGCAATAAGAGATTTAACTACTCCCCCAGAATCAAATGAGGAATCATCATCCGAAAAATCCTGCGCATGTGAAGGCGAACACGTATTTGAACAAGAGATCAATGAAGATGAACAGGAGATTGAGAAGGACCATGAGGAGTTGCAGCATGATCTGAGGAGTGAAAACTATGCCTACGAAAGCCCTATCAAACGATGGTTTCAAGTGAGTATGAGGTTAGAACAATTTAGTTTTTCTTTTTATTTAGTTAGATCATAGACACGCCAATTAAATTCGTTCATCTTTGTATATTGCCATTGTTCATTCATGCGATTGAAAGGTAATATATTCTTATTACTATTGCATGTATAGCTACACTGGCTATTTGATTACACGTAACTGTTTTCTAATTCCCAATTAGCATAGAGTAGGTAGGATTTTATTTCTAGTCTTTGCTTTCACCTAGAATAAGTATGCTCTCCTCCGCGCTTCGTGCGATCGCGAGGATTATAAAGTAGGATGTTTTCTAAAATTTTCAGGAATGAATAATTAATGTTTTACAACATGCTTAATTGATTTCATCTTTATTTTGCAATTCATTATCTCCATTTGCTAAAACATTTTTCAATTGTTAAATAAAAATAGTCTGCAATTTCATTTTTAAGCTGAACAAATGCTGAAAAGTAGCTGAAACAATGCAAATCTATTGCATTTTTTTGACATTTTGGCTTGTTAAAATTCGCTAAAACACAGTCGGGACAGTCCTATTTTTAGGGACCATAAGGGCTTAGTTTTAAAACCTGTTTCTATCCAAAGTAGCCCTTTAAGTCTAGTTTCCAATCCAATTTGAATTCTTCAATTTGGTTCTAAACGAAAAATATATGGTTAAAATACCGACTGGGGGTGGAGTAGGCAGCTCAAGAACATAGTTGGGACAGTCACGTTTTGGGAGACCTGATGGATGAATTTTAAAAACCTGTTTACTAAATACTCTACTATCAATCTAGTCTAGAACACAATTTGAATCATTCAATTTCGATATCGTACAAAGGAGATATGCCCAAAATACTGACTAGCTATCCCAAATCTACACTCTAAAAAACTCTTCTTTCTCAGCTGTTCATTGGCATATTTGAACCATCAATTCTTATTGTATTCAAAACTTGTTTCTATTGGAGATACCTAGATTAATATATTTTCATCTCCAATTGGAATCGCATCAATACATATTTTAACGAAAAATTTGTACTCAAAATAGTGACCGTTGGTCTTGGCTGAAACTCACAAACAACATTAGGATGCAAGCTGTTATTCAGATTATATGACATACCATACCATATATTTTTTAAAACCTATTTCTACTAGAATTATCCCTATGAATCCAATTTCTCTTGGCTTTGGAATCATTCAAATCGGGCATAAAACAAAGAATTTATTACCAAAACATTATTAGGTAGTCTACGCCGGCCCAACATGCATCCTAGATAAGAACACCTTGACTCACGTCTCTATTTGTGGGCATATTGAAATGAATTTTGAAAATACAAGACATGGGTTTTGTGCATAACATCCTCCTTTACTTGACTCATGAGGAAATTTCCAAAGAAAGCCACGATTTGCGATATACAACTGGTTCTTTGGGAGGATATTTTCCAAATTTACTATTGCAGTCGGTTCCAAGCAGCTGAACATAGTTCTGTGAAGGATGAACATAGTTCTGTGAGGGATAAACATAGTTTTGTGAGGGATACAAATAGTTCTGTGAGGGCTTAACATAGTTTTGTGAAGGCTGAACATAGTTTTGTGAGGGCTGAACATAGTTCTGTGAAGGCTGAACATAGTTTTGTGAATGCTGAACATAGTTCTGTGAGGGATGAACATAGTTTTGTGAAGGCTGAACAAAGGCTTAACAAAGCATCAATTGAAAATATTATAATCGTAGAAGCAATTGGACCGGTATTAACACCACAAAAAGGAGGAAGGTGATAAGAAAATCGATATGGGGCAGCTACTGGTGGTTGTTGCAGCTCGTTGTCGCCGCTGTGTGTTGTAGTCGTTGCTATCACAGCTAGATGGGTTGTTACAACTATGATTGGGTAAATTTAATTTTAAGTGTTTTTGCCATTATTTTTATTTTATTTTATTTTGGTGTATTGTAAAAATAAAACAAAAATAAGAAAAATATATAAAATTATAAAAATTATTTCTTTTGTTTTACATTTTGCAAATGAATATATATATATATATATATATATATATATATATCACAAAAAAAAAAAAAATTAAAAAAACCAAAACAAAAATAAAGTTACAAATGGACGTTTTCATTTTTCCTGAAATTGCTTTTATGATTAACGCTTAATTGTTTTTCTTAAAGTCACTTTGACAATAATCACAGATGAAACCAGCACGAGAAACAGGTAATTTTCTTTGCAGCTTATGTACTTCTTTCTGCATGATATGTTTTCTTTTATGAACTTCTCACAATTTTTATGGTAGGTTGCATGAGGATATGCAACCATATTAGTTGGGGAGGGAGAACTATATTCAATACATATTCACTAATAAGTTTTCATGCAGGATTTTGTACTAAAGTCTTTTTTTTCAGGTTTAAGAGACAGTCGCATTTTGCTGTTGAAGTGATTTTTCAAAGAAATACAATTTTTTTGAGAAACATGCTTTGATAGACAGCGTGAAGGAGCTGTTACTCATGATGTTTGCTCATATACATCATAACGTTGGTTGTTACACAGAAACCATCCATAAACTTGCGTCATGATTGTTTATCCATATTTTTCCTTCAGAGTACCTTCATCATCCATGTCTTGAAGTCCACTTTCGATCGCTTTATCTATCACGACTTCACACATGCCTATCTTTCTGAGTTGCATACATCCCTTTATCTTTTTCAGTTCATTTTTCCATTCCAGTTTGTCTTCTGAATAAAACCAACTCCCTTTCCATGACTACATAGCCTTGCCATATCCATTGTTTGACTCTGAGATCTTTTCACTGATAGTTCTACCAATCTTTTTATACCAACTCGCGTTGACTGATGTGGGATTCCTTAAGTCCCACCTTTCAACAAGTCTTTTCCCATCGACCTCAGCACCTTATTTGGGATATAGACTAGAGTTCATTATTGAGCATCTGGAGGCTTGCATGCCTTAATGGCAAGTTCTCTTGCTGACAATCATGGGAATTCATCAATGTCTCTTGATCGTCAGATCTTGCAAGTGGCTCGATATCAACACATCTATTCACACTTCGCAAGATGTACTTGGGTACCTTGGCACTCATTGACATCACTGGTGAGTTGCCTCACATTGGTTAACGGCATTCATCAATGGCCGGTAATCCAATGATTTCTCTTCATGCTTGACCTTGACACATTTATTCGCATGACTAGAATTGTACCATTGGGTTTTATAGCGGGTGAAGACTATACATTATTTTTCATGACTCCATCAGTAGTTGCAGAAACATGACTTCAGATCTATGAGTATACCACAGTTCCACTTTCTACCTTCCACATTTTCCATTATTTATCAGTAGCAGTTCAGATTCCTCCACTTCACATTACAACAGTTCCAGCAGTTATAGCCGTAGCAACATTTACAGTTACATATCCTCCATGATTTAGCAGCAGCAGTTTCGATTCCTTTACTGCCCATGATCTACCAGTTACAGCTGCTGTAGCAGTGACACATTCCATGATCCAGTGACATCAGCTACATTCCTATTGCATTGTTCATCTACTTTTTGGGTAAGTGGGGGTATGTTGTTTTCTAAACTTTAATCATGCAATTCCTTACATGCTAGAAATGAATAATTTGGAAAATTCCCTCACCATGCTCCATTTCTTTCACAACCCATGCTAGGTTGCATGAGGACATGCAACCACATCAGTTGGGGAGGGGGAACTATATTCAATACATACTCACTACTATCATTCCATTCTTTTCACCACCATCACCCATTTTTCATCTCATTTACCATTCACGAGCATTTATTTTCCGACAAATCCTCTATTGCACTTTGCTTCATACACATTGATATACATATTGGCATGATTCATAAAGAAAAGGCTTTCTTATGCACAATGATGCTTTCTATACACATTAATAGCTTATCATTTTCAGTGAGTGTCTGTTAAATTATTATGCAGCTAGAAAACAGATGACGAAATGAATGTTGTTAACACAAGAGCCAACATTCTTTACATTCATGGTTGTCAAACAAGAACCAACCATAAGGAAAATGCGAGCTGTTACTCATGCATTTCACATCATGAAATGAATGTTGTTAACACAAGAACCAACATTCTTTGCATTCAGGGTTGTCACATAAGAACCAACTATAAGGGAAATGTCAGCTGTTACTCATGCATTTCACATCATGAAATGAATGTTGTTAACACAAGAACCAACATTATTTATATTCATGGTTGTCACACAAGAACCAACCATAAAGAAATGCCAGTTGTTTCTCATGTATTTCACACTCCAGAAATATTCATTGTTAAAAAGACATCATCAATCAAAGCCAAAGTGTAGATGCCAAAAGTTCTTGAGAAGAGTCATACACGGTTGCATGAGGACATGTAACAAGTTCAGTTGGGGAGTATGTTGGTACGCAGAAATGTCCATTTTTCATCCACTTTATCTTCCTCTATTCCCCACATTTCATCGTCCCATTAACTTTTTATCATACCATTTCCATACATATATGTGGGTTTCACCTTATTATTTCCACTTTATTTATTTTTAGTATTATAAGTGAATTTATGATTAAATATTAGAAAATTAACATGTTTTTCACTAATATACCAAAGCATGGATGAGCTTTGTAATGTGTAGGAATATGTGAAGGATTAATTCAAAGAAACGACTTCACGTATATCTCCTCCATCATTTCAAGGAGATAGTTATGCAAAGAATATTCCAAGGAGAAGATCATGGAGATTTGGTTGAGAGACATGTGGAGAATTTGTGAAAGATATGTGGAGGATTTGAAGGGATCATATCTTGTAATAATAGGAAAGTAGTTGAGTGAATAGTGGATCTCTCATTATGAGATGGTTATTTCCTTCATGTATAAAAGAGAGTGCTCTCTCTTCATTTCATAATAATTATTAGATGGGATATTATCTTAGAATATTTTAGATCTTAGATTATCTTAGAGAATAGTAGATTGTAGAAGTTAGTCTTGACTTTGTAATATGGAGAAGGAAATTCTTAGATTTTGTTCATAATATTGGTTTTGATGCTTTCATGCTTTGCCATTTATTCTTGTGATGTAAATTAATATTGCTTGATTGTTAATGTGAGCTCACATGTGTTGTCTTGTTTCTCTTCATACGTTGTCTTTCTTTTATGCAATTTACTTTCAGCCGTGTGTTTCATCTTCCAGCATTATATTAGCAATTGCTTGTTTTAGTTTAAGGGGGGTTAGATTAGATTAGTCTTAGTTTCACGGGGGGTTATATTAGCTTAATTTCACTTCAGTCTTGCATATACTTTGCAGGTGCTTCGTAATCCTACGAACCTCAGATTGACAAATTAAATGGTTGGGAAAATACTACAACAGAATTAAAACGACATTAATTCGTCCCAACAGACTTGATTTGTAGATCTAACTTAACTCCTTGTTAGAGCGCTAATGAATCCACCCCATTGTTGGTTTCTTCACCTAACCCCAAGTGTGTGCTGTTTTGAGTTCCTTCATGATTGGAGAGGAACCCACCTTCTCTTGGTGCACCTCACATTGATATCTATGATAAAATGATTACATGCTATAAGTGTTAGTTTTTGTATTTATACTTCATCTATCTTTACTTATGGTGAACGTAGTTATGATAATAATGTAATAATCACAAAAGATTGTTTATTGCATTAAATTGTATGTAGTAGCTATGAGAAGGAAAATGAAATGAATGTAATTTTTTTGTAGATGTTGGCACAATCTTACACTAACCCAGGTTCTCACCACATCATACCAACAAAACCCAAGATACCTACCCGAAAGGGTTTTAGCTCTTTCGAAAACATCTGCAAAGCAGATGAAGTCTCACCCGAGGAACCTATGGGAGCTACAAGAACTAGGTTCCCATAGCGGTGAAGGGGAACTTCGCTATTCCAAACATCGATAGAACTAACTCTAACAAATAAAAAATTGCGATAGAGACCCAGAGAAATATCCACAACAATAACCCTATTCAAAACAATATTTTTAACCGGTATCGTGTCGCTTCATTAATTTAGTTATCTATAGATATTCATTCATGCATTGAGAAATAACAAGAAACCATCACACAAACACATTATGCATAATAGAAACCAAGATTTAACGTGGAAACTAAAGATGGGGAAAACAACAAAAGCGCTTGTTTATTATATAGAGTCACAACTTAAATGTTTTTAGTCTATGCACATAACATATAGACATTTTGCAATATCTCCATTACATCATATCTGCACACATAGCCTGTAGATCGACCTCCTACTGTGCGACTCAACTTTTTATTCGACAAAAACACGACATTACTCTTCAACAGATACAAACAACATAATATTCTCTCAAAATAGGCTAACTGACTTGTTGAATAACTACAAAACTCCTGACCCATTAGATATTTATAGGCTCTAATGTTCGTTTTTACATCTCGCACCCACTACCCGACCCCATTCATGTAAATAGATAAACAATATTATCCAACTAACTAACCTTTTGGTTAGACTTCATAAAAATGGTTAGTATTCCTCAATATTCACCTCAAACTTCAGAATTGACTGCTTCCTTAACCATTCTGTTGCGGTTATGTTCACACTTCGACCAAAACTTCAAAACCGGTACCCAAAATAACTAGTAACAAACCTAGGGCCAACAGGCCCCCAACAATCACATGTGGCTTGTCTCGAGCCACTTTAGATTGACAATGTGGGTGTGTTTAACTTCAACTAGAATTCATGATGAAATTTCTTCACTTATTCAATATGTTGTTGTACCTTCTTTCAGCTTGGAGACTTCTTCAATGAATTCAGAACTAATGTGTTCTGAACTTCGCACCTCATCCACAACCAAGACATGCTTGAATTCTACATGCACCGGCCCAATGGTCATAGTTACAAGCTCATCATCTTCTTGTAAATCTGCAACATGATCGATTCACCTTTACTGTTGGATCCAAAGTTTGTTAACCTGCTCTTGTAATACTTTATGCTCGACAACCTTTCTCATCTTCTCAACTGGTGGTGGAGTCTTTAATGAACTCCATATACTATCCAAACTTTGTTTCGCTGCACTAAGTTTCTATGTAATATATTATAGCTCAACATCTTCCAATAAGTCTCCCAAGCATGGGAAACCTCTTCATAGAACTTAGCACAATAATCATTGGCCTCTTGAATGTCTCAAGCATCCCATTGAACTTGCATCTCTTGATGTTACACTACCCCAAGAGGGGTACTGGGAACTAGCTTAGACTCCAACTCCATAATATTTTGCTAGAAGTAAGTGATGACTGCACCTAACTTTATTACCTTTTCCTCAGGGAAAATTTCAGGAGAGATATGAAATTATGAAACTCCTTGATAGGTGGATTCAGTAGCGTTTTCCAGTTGTTTCCTAACCTATCACAATTTTTCCTTTTGCTTCTTTTGTTCAACTAATTTAGCCTCCAAAGTACCCACTTGGATCTTAGTTTGCTTTAGTTGATCATATACCAACTGCTCTTTGTCTTTGATTTCTTCAGTTTCCTTATGCAGGATATTATGTAAGATGAACATCGATAGAATAGACATATCCAAGCCGACATACCCCATTCCATCTATTGCAGTATTCATTTCAGCATTACCCAAGTTGAGTGCTTGGGGTGTTATCCAAATCTTGTAGTCCTTGTTTGATGTAGTTACCTCAGCAGGTTGATCATCAGACGAACCAACCTTTGTCTACATTGACTCTCTCTTACTTACCGCGACCCGATCTTCTTTCACAACTGTGCACTGGACCTAAAGTAAGTCAATGGTGCTCTTAAACATCTCAGTGTTCCATTCATCTTCTTTTTGTCGAGTCTCGTCTACAACTTCAGCTATCCTATCCACCAGGAGGTTCTAATCATCATTAGTCCAACCTGTGGGGGTAGTATCTTTGACACCCTTTTTCTTCTTGAGTGCTTTCTTCTAGAATCTATGCACCTTTTTTATTGCCCCCTAAGCCCGGGTCAGTCAAAGTGAAACTAGACTCCTCGTCATTGTCATGGTGTGAGATGGGTGTGTTCTCTTCATATTGTTTTCAACTCGACTAGATCCCAGTGTGGGAGTATAATAAACCCACTCAATAATCAGGATATTAAAAATGTTTAATCATTATTTGATTAATTTACTACCCACTAGCCTAGATAGTTGACATCCACTTGCACTACAAAGTCAAAACTTTCCATCTATACCCCGGGAATGCTTTAATTCTGATTCTGGGTTGATCTTGACCACTTTATTGACTCCCATAATTAGTAATTGCACTTTCCTGCAGATTCTGACTTATTCTGCTTTTATCCAACTTTTATGTGGATAAGGTAAAGCTAGTTAACTAGGAAATTGGTATCTTTTGTTGCCAACCCATCCTCCATGATTTTCTCTCCATATTCTAGGATTAACATGTTTTTCCATCACTCTTGACAACTCACTCATTATTTTCCTAATTCGTAAGGTCCTTGACTGATTTGGGAAGTTATTCATCCACATATGGGGGTTTATCATATTTGTTAAGTATGATTTATGATATAGAAACGAGCTGTATTACATCAAATCAAATCTCCTTTACAAGGATGTATTACCATTGTAATAATATCAATTATCATTCATTGATCATTCATTAATGTGTGTTCATTATTCCTCTTCTTCTCTCCTTATGCTAATTCTCTACAATTCCCAGTGAGGTTAATTGTGTGCTTAGATTCTTAGCTTGTTTATAGAATTCTTTCTACCATCAAAGATTCATAATTCTAACATGGTATAAGAGCCTAGAATATCAAAGCTATAACATCGTATTAGAGCTTTGGGAGCTCATAAATTAATTCTCCTTTTCATATTTGCAGGTTTATTTGTAGGTGTGACAACTTCTATATGGATTCGAAAGTTCCTCTACTATCTCCTTTTAACTATGCTGATTGGAAGCCAAAGATGAGCGCATACTTGAAGAGACAATTTCTCTTTGATGTATCCATTGGTTCTTTGAGCAAAACTGAGTCATATGAAGATAAGATTGACTGGTTGAATAATTGTGATAGAGCTCATGGAATTATGTGTTTGGGAATGTCTCCAAATATACATCATCTCATATATTTTGATGAATATCCATTTGATATTTGGAACAATTTGGACAAAGCTTTTGGTATGCAGGAAGAAGAATATGAAGCATGGAGAGAACCCAACATCTCCTCATGTTCTCTCTCTCAAGATGTCTTGGACTCTACATTCTCTAATGAAGTTATTCTTGAAGAAGAAATCTCTGATACAGTTCTTGTTGCTGCTACCCTCTTTGATTCAAATGCTTCCTCCTTCAATGAAGAAGCAAATATTGAAGAGCAATATTTTTCTATGTCTCTTGAAGATACCGATGATGAAAAATAAGTGGCAGATGGAGCTTCTATTTTTATTGATGATGATTCACTCACACATTCATTGTTTTCTATGTCTTCTATCTTAGATTCTGATATCTATGTGTCGTATCCTTCACACTTTGTGCATACTTATCTCTTTGATGGTGTGCAACTCAGTGTATTTCAGGATATTTTCTATGCTAGATCAAGCCTTATTTGTTTCATACCACTTTCCATACTTGATGTCATGCACTTCTGCATCTACTCCTTTAATCTTGGCATCAATACTCAGAGCATCCTTGAAGATTTTGAACATCTCCTTCTTTCCTCCTTTCATAATTCTACTATAGAGGATTCATTATCAGTATGAGTCTACTAATATGCTTATATGTGATTATTTGGATTATTTAGAAGCTATATCAACCCTTGGATTCTTTGCATTCTCACTCTTTGATCTTATGGCTTCTCTATGTTCCTACATGATCACTTGCATGCATCCTCTATGTGTAAAAGAAGTTGGAGATCTCATACATTCGCTTGTATCTTATTTCATCAATTTGGAGCTGATTTCATCTATATTGGTTCTAATTTCAAGTAATTACATCATCTTGGATCTAATTACAACTCTGAAGAGATTTCACATCATTGGATCTGAGTTGTTCTACATGGTCCTAGTTTCCATCCTGTAGTTGTTCTTGATCTAGGTGAGGAGATTTCTCTTCTTCCCAAGAAGAATATTGCTCCAGACATTGGAATTTATTTTGGAGCAGCATCAACAACATTTCAACATTTTTTGGTTTGCCTCTCATGTCCTTTCTTGAGGGAGGATTTTTCCCATGTGGTTTTCCTCTTTCCTCACTTTTTTGGACATGAATAATTGTTAAAGGGTGACATTAGCCTTGTTGCTGGGCCCTATATGCATCCATATGCATCTATATTTATGATATATCATCATAAAGTCAGACTTAATGGGGGGTGTGGGAATATAATAAACCCACTCAATAATTATGATAAAATATTTAATTATTATTTGATTAATTTCCTACCCACTAGCCTAGATAGTTGGCATCCACTTGCACTACAAAGTCAACACTTCCCATCTATACCCTAGGAATGCTTTAATTCTTATTTTGGGTTGATATTGACCACTTTATTGACTCCCATAATTAGTAACCGTGCTTTCCTGCAGATTCTGCCTTATTATGATTTTATCCATCTTTTCCATGGACAAGGTAAAGCTAGTTAACTAGGAAACCGATATCTTTTGTTTCCAACCCATCCTCCATGATTTTCTCTCCATATTCCATGATTAGCATTTTTTTCCATTACTCTTGACAACCCACTCATGATTTTGCTAATTAGTGAGGTCCTTGACTGATTTGGGAAGTGCTTTAGCCACATATGGGGGTTTATCATATTTGGTAAGTCTGATTTATGAGCTAGAAATGAGTTGTATTCCATCAACTCAAATATCCTTTATAAGGATGTATTACCATTGTAATAATGTCAATTATCATCCATCTATCATTCATTAATGTGTGTTCATTATTCCTCTTCTTCTCTCCTTATGCTAATTCTTTGCAATTCCTAGTGAGGTTAATTGTGTGTTTAGATTCTTAGCTTGTTTATAGAATTATTTCTACCATCAAGGATTTAGAATTATAACACCTATAAGTACCTTCCTATCGTGGATAAACCTCGACTGATAATTGATCATCTGCAATAGGTTCTTTCCATTATTTCAGCCAATCTCTAACAATGGCATTGAGGTTTTCTTTAGTCATAGATAATTACATCGTTAAAAATTTATTGTGGGGGTCTTGTCATGGATGAATATAAATATGGTGAGGCCCCATAGTAAATCTTATAATATTCCTATAATTTTGCATAATAGTAGCTTCCATCCTTGGAATTATCTCAATGTGATGCCTCAGTGCATCAAAGTGCATATAGAATTCAATATTATTATCCAATTGCCTCCTTTTTGTGCCAGAGAACAACAAATTCTGAACTGAGCCCCAAAACAAGGGACATTAAAATCCATGCCTTGGTAATTCGACGATTCTTCCTAGTAAACAAAAGAATATAACACTAATAACCAATAATATGTGAATGGGTTACATTTTTCTTGAGAATCAAGAGCATCATCTAATAACTCATTCAACAGAAATGTAGCCAGCTTCATTTGTACTCCCGCAACAAACTTCTTTTCCACCTCTATGACCCCCATAGTACATTGGTTCAACCACATCTTTCTTAACAAATTATTTGATAGTACCTTGGCCACAAATTGAACAACTTGGTCCTTAATAGAGGCTATGTTGAATCCCCTCTTATCTCTAGCCAAACCATATTTCTCTTTCATCTGCATGGCTAAGTTCTTATCTTGATCTTTCCCAACAAATAACTATGTCGAGTCGAACCCGACCTGAGGAAATCCCATGATACTGGTAATGAGTTCCACATCAACGAAAAATTTTGGTATCTAACTAGAGACATCCACCATGAAAGAAAACCAACAATTGTTTGATGCAAGTATTGACTTCTGCAGTCTGGCCAAAATGAGGCATATGCAACAATGATAAAATACCATAACTATCCAACCCATGATCCCAATCCATAGGGGATAACTCAATTGGCCCTCCTCAAATCTGCATGACTTCCATGTACTTATATTACTTGAATTTAGGATACTTCTGCAGGTCATGGTCAGAAAATGACATCTTATGGAGATTAGCTAAAGTTCTTCCTGTCACCTGGACGCCTTTTGAAATAACAGGTTCCACCAATTTATATTTTGGGTTCTTCTTAGTTGGAACATGAGGTGCATCATCCTTTCGGGGTGGATTGTAACTTGGAAACATTGTGGGAGACTCTAAACTAGAAGCCACAACATCATGTGTCACTTTAGATCATCCTTTTGGGTTGGATGATCGACCCCTGATCTATTTTTTCTTTGGCGTATTTGCTCACAGTTGAATTGAGAAAACTTCTGGGTGTTCCTCAACAATCAAGATAGGATGTGGGGATTTAATGGAATATACCCAAGCGATACTAGTGCTGGATACATTGATTTCCATGGATGTATATCACAAATTTGCAGAACTTGGTTTTGACGACTACTAGAACTCTAGCTTGCTAGATACACTTCAACAACTGAACACAATGAGTTTAGATGGAGGATAAAATTCCCTTTTTGAATTGATTAGTGCATGCAACTATTTTGTCCAATCGTGTTGTTAGTTAATATGACTATATATTTGTAATGATTATGAGGGTGGTGACCAATCCATTCACACTCTTGGACCTTTTTTCGGTTATTTATGACATGTTTCCACTCATGCCACCACTAAGTCTGCCATAAAAGATGTTATTTAATGTGCATTAATTACCAACTTTACTATTTAACCCATTGTAAATCCCAACCGTGACACAAGAATAGCCCCGACAAATGATAGGATTTGAGAACATGGTCAGTATAATGACTAACTATATACACTACCTCGACACAAAATACTTCGACCAACACCAAAATATTTACAAGAAAAATTCAACACAAGAGAAATTTTTTTCCCTCTTATATATATATTCAGTCAAGGGATGTACGATTATCCTTATAAGGTTTTAGCTGAATCCCATTCACAAGCCCATCTAGGGGTGCCCCATCTAACTTCTGCAATTGAACTGTGCCTCCCTCAATAATGAAATTAGCAATATATGGCACCAACTAGTGTCTTTGAATCTTACCAGGATTCTTTAGAATCTTATTGTCATAGAGGAGAACTAAATCCCCTCTCTTGAACTACTTCTTCTTTATTTGTATGTCATTCCATGCCTTTTGACGCTCCTTTTCAACTTGTTGGTGAAATCATGCAATAACGAGATCCTCTTATAGCTAGAGTAACTAGGAGAACCTTTCCTCGACAACACCGTTATCATACATATCGATGAAAATAACTATCCTCATACTATATATATCCTCATACTGGACACAATATACTCCATAGGAATGACATCCTCTTGTCCATACACCAACCTGAATGGGTTATACTATGTCAACTTATTATAGGTGGTTCGATAATCCCATAACATCGTAGGGATTTTCAATTACTAGTCACCCCGGTTCACATTACATACTTTAGTTAATGCATTTTCTAGGATTTTATTGAAGGCCTCCACAGCACCATCGCCTGCGGGTGATAAGGTGTATTCTTTCTATGATGTTATGAAATTCCTCTGTAAGAGATTCAATGGTTTTATTTATTGTAATGTGTACCTTTGTCACTTAACAGAAATTTTGGACATCCAAACCCGGTAACTACATTCTCAAGCAAAAACCTTGCAGTAATCGTAGCCATACAGTCCTTCATGGGGAAAATTTATCCCATCTAGTTAAATAATCAGTCACAGTGATTATATATCTAGAACCTATTCTATTACCTGGTGGGTTGATGTGTCCCACAAAGTCCATACCCCACTTATCAAATTCCTGCAATGTTACCTATGGAGCCAAAGGCATTTTATCCCATTTGGATGGCTTTCCTGTCCTTTGGAAAGTGTCGTAGTTCTTGCAATATTCAAATGCATCACAATGTATGTAGGCCACCAAAATCCATCCCATAGTATATTTTTCATAGTTTCTTTCCCTGCATAGTGGTATCTTTCCACGCCCTCATGAGATTCCCCTAGAATCAGAGATCGATCATATTATAAGACACAACGATGCAAAATCTCATCCGACCCCATTTTGTACAACTGGCCAGCTATCAACTAGAAATATTTAGATTTTACAACTAACTATTTCTTTTGGACTGTGCTATATCCATCTGGTGCATTTCTTGTAGTAAAAAAATGGATAATGTCTTCATAATAGTAATCGACGATCTTCAGTATGAAGAGTTGTGCATCTGGTAGGGTATCCTCTAGGCTAGTTACCTCTTCCCCTGTCTCCAACTGTGATAGGTGATCAGGTCCAATATTTAGTCCCCTTGGCTTAAAAACAATATCAAAGTCAAAATCTTGGAAGAGAAGGAGCCAATGACAGATATTCCCCCCCAACACTGACTTATTGACCAAATACTTAAGTGCATAATGGTACGTGAACATCTTAAAATGGCCACCCATTAAATAATTTCAGAACTTCTGTAATGCATAGACCATATTAAGAGCTTCTCTCTTGGTCGTTGTATATTTCTTTTCAGCAGTTGACAACTTCCTACTAGAAAATGCAATCAGATGGCCAATGGATCCCTCACCTGGTTGTGCCAACACCACACCAAGCGCAAATAATGATGCATCTAAATGAATATGGAATTCTTTCTGCCAATACGGAAAAACTAGAATGGGCGCTGAAACCATCTTTTCTTTGAGCATGTCGAGGATATTTTGACATTCCTCTTTCCAATAGAACTTTACATCTTTCTTCAATAAATTTTCCATCGGGGCAATGGTTTCAACGTAACATTGGATAAACTTATGAAAATATCCTATATGCCCCAACATGGTTCTCAACTACTTGACTGATGTAGGTGGATGCAAGTTAAAAATGATAGCAATCTATAGCAGATCCATCAATATCCATCCCTTGCAAACAACATGACCCAACAAGATGCCAAAAGGTGCAAAAAAATGCACTTTTTCAAGTTTAAATACATTTGAAATTGTCTACAATTCTCTAAGATCAACCAAACACTTTTAATATGGTTTTTAATTAGCTCGTATATCATCCAGTCATCAAAATAAAATTCTAGGAATTTATGAATAAATTCTTTGAATGTGGCAACCACTATCCTAGAAAATATAGCAAGGGAATTCTTAAGGTTGAAGGGCATTACTGTGTATTGAAAGTAGACCCACTGTGGTGCAAAGGTATTATTATGTCAATCTTCTTTCACGATCTTGATCTAATGGTATACATAGAACCCATCAATAAAAGAGTATGCCTCTTGTCATCCAACGCTCTCCAACACCTCATCTTTAAATGGTGTGGGGAAGTGGTCATGTAGGAAGGCATCATTTAATTTCCATAGGTCAACAAAAGTATGAACTTCCCTAGTTTTCTTATCCTAAATGACCATAAGACTATTCTATTCTGATTCTTCGACTGGTTCAATAATTCTTGCATCCAACATCCGGTCAAGTTCTTCTTTCACCTTTTCTTTATATACATTGGGTTCAATTGATAAGGTACTTGCTTTATTGGCTTAGCATCCTATTTTAATGGAATATTCATCTCACCCAAGTCTCCAACAATTCCCTTCATCTCAGAGAATTTTTTTGGGAACAGATCTTGAAATTCATGCATTAAGTCAATAGTTTTCCCAACAGTCTCATTATCCTAATAATCGCCAATATTTGAAATCTTTGGATTTTTAGGGGACCCAATATTTACCTTCTCAATCTTTAACGACTTCAAGAATTTCTTAGATGATATGCCATGTCTCTCCAATGCTCGACTGCCTTCATATTCTGGAATATGGATTTCTCATGGATTTTCATCCTTAGGTTCTACCGAAATATTATAAACTCAATTAGGTTTTGAACTGTCGCAGTCCACTGTGGCAGACTCGAAACATACCTTACAGAAATTTCTTTGAAAGTTTTGGATTTGATCACCTGAAGAGTTGCATCAATCGACTGAATTTCATCAGCATAAGTAAAATTGTGTTTGAAACTATTGTCAAGCTGATTCAATTCTATAGTTCCTCATCATAGTTCAAGTAACATGTACCAATTTCTTGGTATCATTTCCAACATATGTACCCACTCTTGATTTAGTACAACTTTCAATGCCACGGTAAAGGCATCGATATGATCTACATGACTAGTCATCCCTGTATACTTATCTCCAACATAAGGAATTTTTTCACTGAATCATATCTCTAATAATATTCGACACTATGACCATACTGAGATAGAATGCTTATGAACAACCCACCACCTTGCTAGAGTAGCCTTCAAAGACACATCTAAGGCCAACAATCATTTTTCTTCTGACACCTTCATTTCAAAATTGACAAGAAATGCATCCAAGTCAGGTAACCCTTCATATGTAGGAAAATCACAAACCTCAGTACCCACCCTAGTGACTTTGTGACCCAAGCACACTTCTGCATAGAAGCTTCATATAATCGATTCTATCAATTTTCCAATGCGTATTCTAAGTCAGATGAACATGAACTAAAAATATACCAACTTAGGTTACTGTTGGCTATCATATTAATATAATCATCTAGTTGAGAAGAGACTTCATAGATATTATCTATATCACCCTCATGATATTCCCCTTGGGCATGTTCCACGTACCGCTGTCCCTACAATAGATCCAATGGTGCAACCACTCTCATTTATGAATCTTCAAATGACATAATCTTCTTCTTTAATATGATGATGGTATGGTTTTCAATAGCCAAGTCGATACTGAGGAGGGGTGGATATGTATTTGTGTTATCGAAAATTTCTATCACTTCAAATTCTGCATAAGTTTGGAGCCCTTCTACTTCAACATTAACTCTCGACAGTCGACTAATTGGAAGCATGTTCAACTGATTTTCCAACCAAAGTTGGAGAGGGTACCACACCAGTTTGGGATTTCCAATACTCTCCCATGTTTTCTTTGTTAGAATGTTGACATATGATCCCATATCCAATATAATAAAATCCATATCATAACCTCCAATCTGAGTTTTCATGCAGAGCTCTCATGTAGTATTTCTCATTTTTTTTCTTTCTAAATATGGTTAATAGCATTTTTTTGGTCTTAGATATTCTTCATGTTCTTCCAACAAAATAGAAAACTCTGCTAATGCATTCTCATATTTAATTAAGGCCAAACAACTTCTCAAAAAATTCTTCAAAATACTTACCTCTCCTGTCGATTTTTCTAGGATGGACCATCAAAGAGGGGAGGAATGTCGTAGACATGACCCTCATCAAATATTGGGGAAGCATTAGACGTTGAATATCCATTATTTCTTCCCATAAACTCATTTCAGGCCTCGAAGAAGACCCCTTTTTTCTTTTTGAATTTGACATATGACTCATTTTCTTGTTATAGTGCTTGTCAGATTCTTGAATTTGGCATATGACTCATTTTATCTTCTCCTGTTGCAACTCCTCCTTTGGTCATGACAGTTATAGTTAGTGGCTTATCCCCTAGCTCAGCCATAATATTTTGGACATTCTAGTTTGCATTTTGAAACTAATTTTGAGTATGATTAGTTTTTTCTTGTCATTTAGCAAATTTGTTGCATACAATATTTCATGGTGTTGTCCAGCACTTTCCAATAAGAAAATGTTGAAGTGGGGTTCATATAATCTCTAGCATAGTGTCCTATTCGGACACAATTATAGCAGATTAGTTTATCTCTACCTCAACCAATTCCTCCTCATCCCCTTCCATGGAATCCACCTCTAGTTTGATTAAACTACGCATTTTCTCTTTGAGTTTGTGTTTTCTTATCACCCTTCATTAGGTATGCATCGACTATTATTTCCTAGAGTAGAAGATATGATCGAAAGTCCTTTTCAGCTTGCCCCATCTAACTTCTGCAATTGAACTGTGCCTCCCTCAGTAATGAAATTAGCAATATATGGCACCAACCAGTGTCTTTGAATCTTACCAAGATTCTTTAGAATCTTACCAGGATTCTTTAGAATCTTACTGTCATAGAGGAGAACTAAATCCCCTCGCTTGAACTACTTCTTCTTGATGTGTATGTCATGCCTTTTGACGCTCCTTTTCAACTTGTTGGTGAAATAATGAAATAAAGAGATCCTCCTATAGCTAGAGTAACTAGGAGAACCTTTCCCTGAAAACACCAATATCATACATATCAGTGAAAACAATTATCCTCATACTGTATATATCCTCATACTAGACACAATATACTCCATAGGAATGCCATCCTCTTGTCCATACACTAACCTAAATGGGTTCTACCCTGCCAACTTCTTATAGGTGGTTTGATAAGCCCATAACACCGTAGGTATTTTCACTTCCCTGTCATCCCGGTTCACATTACATACTTTAGTTAGTGTATTCTCTAGGATTTTATTAAAGGCCTTGACAACACCATCGCCTATGAGTGATACGGTGTACTCTTTCTATGATGTTATGAAATTCCTCTGTAAGAGATTCAATGGTTTTATTGGCAAAATTCATACCTTTGTCACTTAATAGAACTGTTGGACATCCAAACCTGGTAACCACATTCTCAAACAAAAACCTTGCAGTAGTCATAGCCATACAGTCCTTCAGGGGGAAAATTTAGCCCATACAGTCCTTCAGGGGGTCCCACAAAGTCCATACCCCACTTATCAAATTCCTTCAATGTTACCTATGGAGCCAAAGGAATTCCGTACCATTTGGATGGCATTCCTATCCATTGGCAATTGTCGCAGTTCTTGTGATATTCAAATGCATCACAATGTATGTAGGCCACCACAAGCCATCCCATAGTATCTTTTTCTTAGTTTCTTTCCCTGCATAGTGGTCTCTTTCCACCCCCTCATGAGATTCTCCTAGAATCAAAGGCCGCTCATATTATAAGACACAACGATGCAAAATATCATCCGACCCCATTTTGTACAATAGACCAGCTATCAGCTGGAAATATTTAGATTTTACAACTATCTATTTCTTTTGGATTGTGCTATAGCCATCTGGTGCCTTTCTTGTAGTAAAAAAATGGATAATGTCTTCATAATAGTAATCGATGATCTTCACTATGAAGAGTTACACATCTAGTAGGGTATCCTCTAGGTTAGTTACCTCTTCCCCTGTCTCCAACCGTGATAGGTGATCACGTCCAATATTTAGTCTCTTTGGATTAACAACAATATCAAAGTCAAACTCTTGGAAGAGAATAATCCAATGACAGATATTCCTCCCCAACACTGGCTTATTGACCAAATACTTAAGTGCATAATGGTACATGAACATCTTAAAATGGTCACCCAATAAATAATGACAGAACTTCTGTAATGCATATACCATATTAAGAACTTCTTTCTTGGTCGTCATATAGTTCTTTTTTGCAGTCGAAAACTTCCTACTGGAAAATGCAATTAGATGGTCAATGGATCCCTCACCTGGTTGTGCCAACACCACACCAAGTGCAACTAATGATGCATCTACATGAATGTGGAATTCTTTCTGCTAATCTGTAAAAACCAGAATGGGCGCTGAAACCATCTTTTCTTTGAGCATGTCGAGGATTTTCTAACATTCCTCATTCCAATAGAACTTTACATCTTTCTTCAATAAAATTTCCATTGGGGAAATGGTTTCAGGGTAACGTTGGATAAACTTATGATAATATCCTATATGCCCCAACATGGTTCTCAACTATTTGACTGATGTAGGTGGAGGAAAGTTAACAATGATAGCAATCTTTACAAGATCCATCAATATCCATTCCTTGGAAGCAACATGGCCCAACAATATGCCAAAAGGCACACACAATATGCACTTTTCAAGTTTAAATACATTTGAAATTGGCTGCAATGCTCTAATATCAACCAAACAATTTTAATATGGTTTTTAATAAGCTCGTATATCATCCAGTCATCAAAATAAAATTTTAGGAATTTATGAATAAATTCTTTGAATGCGTCAACCACTATCCTAGAAAATATAGCAAGGGAATTCTTAAGGCTGAAGGGCATTACTGTGTATTGAAAGCAGACCCACTCTGGTGCAAAGGTATTATTATGTTGATCTTCTTTCACGACCTTGATCTAATTGTATCCAGAGAACCCATCAATAAAAGAGTATACCTCTTTTCCTCCAATTCTCTCCAACACCTCATCTGTAAATGGTGTGGGGAAGGGATCATGTAGGAAGTCATCATTTAATTTCCACACGTCAACAAAAATATGAACTTCCCTAGTTTTATTGTCCTAAATGACCATAAGACTGTTCTATTCTGATTCTTCGACAGGTTCAATAATTTATGCATCCAACATCCGATCAAGTTCTTCTTTCACCTTTTGTTTATATACCTTGGGTTCAATCGACAAGGTCTTTGCTTTATTGGCTTAGCATCCAGTTTTAATGGAATATTCATCTCACCCAAGTCTCCAAAAATTCCGTTCATCTTTGAGATTTGTTTTGGGAACAGATATTGAAATTCATGTATTAAGTCAGTAATCTTCGCAACAATCTCATTATCCTAATAATTGCCAATATTTGCAAGCTTTGGATTTTCAGGGGACCCATTATTTACCTTCTCAATCTTTAACGAATTCAAGAATTTGTTAGATGATATGCTAGGTCCCTCCAATGCTCGATTTCCTTTAGATTCTGGAATATAAATGTCTCATGGATTTTCATCCTTAGGTTCTACTGAAATATTATAACACTCCATCAGGTTCTGAACTGTTGCAATCCACTGTGGCAGACTTGAAACAGACCTTACAAAAATTTCTTTGAAATTTTTGGATTTGATCACCTGAAGAGTTGCATCAATCGACTGAATTTCATCAGCATAAATAAAATTTTGTTTGAAACTATTGGAAAGCTGATCCAATTCTATAGTTCCTCATCGTATTTCAAGTGACGTGTACCAATTCCTTGGTATCATTTCCAACATATGTATAAACATATGTACCCAATCTTGATTTAGTACAACTTTCCATGCCATGGTAAAGGCATTGATATGATCTACATGACTAGTCATCCATGTATACTTCTCTCCAACATAAGGAATTCCATCACTGAATCATATCTCTAATAACTACGGCCATATTGAGATAGACTATTTATGAACAACCCACCACCTTGCTAGAGTATCCTTCAAAGATGCATATAAGGCCAACAATCATTTTTCTTTTGACACCTTCATTTCAAAATCGACAAGAAATGCATCCAAGTTATATAACGCTTCATATGTAGGAAAATCACAAACCTTAGTACCCACCCATCTTAGTGACTTTGTGACCTGAGCACACTTCTGCATAGAAGCTTCGTATAATTGATTCTACTAGTTTTCCAATGCTTCTTTTGAGTTAGATGAACATGAACTAAAAATATACCAACTTAGGTTGCCGTTGGATATCATATTAATATAATCATCTAGTCGAGAAGAGATGTCATAGATATTATCTAGATCACCCTCATGATATTCCCCTCAGACATGTTCCAGGTACCACTGTCCCTACAATGGATCCAATGGTGCAACCACTCTCATTTCTGAATCTTCAAATGACAGAATCCACTTCGTTAAGTTGATGATGGTCTGGATTTCAATGGCCTAGTCGATACTAAGGAGGGATGGATATGGATTTGTGTTATCGAAAATTTATATCACTTCAAATTCTGCATAAGTTTGGAGCCCTTCTACTTCAACATGAACTCTTGATAGTCGACTAATTGGAAGCACGTTCAACTGATTTTCCAACCAACGTTGGAGAAGGGACCATGCCAGTTTGGGATTTCCCATACTCTCCCATGTTTGCTTTGCTAGAATGTTGACATCTGAGCCCATATCCAAAATAATAAAATCCATATCATAATCTCCAATATGAGTGTTCATGCAGAGCTCTCATGCAATCTTTCTCTTTTTTTTCTAAACATGGTTAATAACGTTTTTGTTCATAGATCTTCTTCAGGTTCTTCTAATAAAGTAGACAACTCCGCTAATGCATTCTCATATTTAATTAAGGCCAAACAACTTCTCAAAAAATTCTTCAAAATACTTACCTCTCCTGTCGATTTTTCTGGGATGGAACGTCAAAGAGGGAGGCATGTCATAGACAAGACCCTCATCAAATATTGGGGAAGCATTAGACATTGAATATCCATTATTTCTTCCCATAAAATAATTTCAGGCCTCAAAGAATACCCCTTTTTCTTTTTGAATTTGACATATGACTCATTTTCTTGTTGTAGTGCTGGTCGGATTCTTGAATTTGGCATATGACTAATTTAATCTTCTCCTATTGCAACTCTTCCTTTGGTCACGATAGTTATAGTCAGTGGCTTATTCCCTAGCTCAACAATAATATTTTGGACATTCCGGTTTGCATTTTGAAACTGATTTTGAGTCTGATTAGTTTTTTCTTGTCATTTAGCAATTCATTGCATAAAATATTCTATGGTGTTGTGCAGCTCTTTGAAATAAGAAAATGTTGAAGTGGCATTTAGATAATCTCTAGCATAGTGTCCTAGTTGGCCACAATTATAGCAGATTAGTTGACCTCTACCTCAACCAATTCCTCCTCATCCCCCTCCATGGAATCCACCTCTAGGTTGATTAAACTAAACATTTTCTCTTTCAATTTGTATTTTCTTATCACCCCTCATTAGGTATGCATCGACTATTCGTTCCTGGAGTAGTGGATATGATCGAAAGTCCTTTTCATCGTGCCCCACAGATCAGAAAAATTTACAATAAAGGCTTGTAGGAGTACTTACTATTTTCTGTAGATATAAGCATTCTTCTGATCGATGTCCTTGTATTCGGTAGACTCTCCACCATGGCGTTACTGATTGACTAAATGGGTTTAGTGCTCCAACAACAAGACAATCATGAAAATATGGACACTGGTCCTTGTGATATCCCTCTTTCTTACATCTTGTACACCAGATCTCTTCATGAACCTCTTTCCCTTCTTGATGCCTTGAATTTGTAACAACATATTGGATAACTATGACTGAATCTGTACCATCCTAACACCAATTGCTCTGAATGGTGTAGCTTCAACTTCATAGCGGGTTCTAATTCCTTAGATTAAGACGTGATATTCTGGTACATCAAGGGTACTCGAATGTTTGGAAATAGTGCAACTATTAACTACTCTTTATGTTGCACATCACACATTCATAAAATCACCTTCGCTGTTAAGGTTTTGAATATATGGTTGAACTCCCATACTGACTCAGTCAATGATTTCTTTATTTCCTTTAATTTTGTGATGCATTGCGACTCAAGCTTCGGTTCCTTGAATTGATTTTTCAATCCCACCTTGATCTCAATTAATGTCTTTTTATAATCCCATGTATGGACAATATAAAATTTCATGTACTAATCTAGCGCTTGACCCCTGAAGGTTGTAATCATCTGGGCCATTTTTATGGCCTCATCCTGAACTTGTAAAATATTCCATACTACTTTACAAAGAAACCAATGCTGCTTTGGATCCTCTGATCCATTTCCATTGAATACAGGTAACTTCATGTCGTCCCCAAGCATTTTATGCGTATGGGGTACTCACAAACTTGAACTTGGAGGTGTACTACTAGGAATCTTACTATTAGGCATAGAATTATTATGGATATTACTACTATTCTGATTTTCTGGAAAACACTGCGACAAGATTTTGGGTCTTACCTTTGTTTTTGGAGATGTATGTGGGGTCGTGGGTCTATCACAGCCTTGGGTCTGGTGTAGATCTAGATCTTCTCCCTCCTATGAAATAATCCGATAGTCTTATCTTCATCACAAGAATCCTCGTTGAGTTGTGGCACCAATCCATAATCTACCTTTCTGGTCACACTGCAACTCTCTCGCCTAGTCATAGTCCTTATCCTCTTATTCGACTAGAATATCTTCCCATTCCTCATGAGGCCACACTCTTTGTTAGTGTAACGTCCCCATACCCCATAATGCAGATTATTAAATTTTTTTCCTCAAGGACATTGGTTCTCCTTTCAAACACTGGGCATGGATGTTAACTCACTCTTACACCTTCATTCTCAGGATTAAGAACCCCTGTACATCACTGTAACAGTCGTTCTGCCATTAACAGATCCATTATGTGCACATAAATCCTTCTTCCGCACTGAACCTGTTCTTTCCACACTTCACCTTCCCCTATCTGCACTTTCGCTCTCTGCCTTTCCGACCTCACAACTCAAGAGCCAGAAACTCAAAGGTTCGACGAAGTGAATGGTCAGCCTTCCACCTTCCTCCTTCCACACTTATGATTTTCTCTTTTTCGACCTCGAAAATTGAAAATCAGAACATAATGTGCAACGGGAACATTTAACGACTCTTCCACCTTCTGCCTCCCGTACTTCTGATTTCTGCCTTCCACCCTTCGGAACTCAAAACTTAGAATCACAGTGTGCGACGGAACACGTAATGGCTCTTCCGTATTTTGCCTCCCGCACTTCCTCTTTTTTCTTTCCACACTTCGGAACTTAGAAACTAGAATCTCAATGTGCGACGAAACACTTAAGGACTCTTCCGTCTTCTGCCTCCCCCACTTCCTCTTTCCACCTTTCGCACTTCGGAACTCAGAAATCAGAAACATAACTTTCGACCAAAAAAATCCACCCATTTTCCATCTTCTGCATCCCGCCCTTCCACCTTCCCTTGCGGAACTCGGGAATCGGAAGAAAAACTCTTTACCTTAGCCTTTCTCCGATTTTCCACCTCCCTCCTTCTGCCTTCCACAGGCGGATCCCGGGGTGTGGAAAACCCACCTTCTGCCTTAAATTTTCTCTTGATTTCCACCTTCCGCCTTCCGTAGGTGGATCCCGAAAGTCAAAAATCCCACATTCTACTTTATCTTTTCTCTTGATTTCCACCTTTTTCCTTCTGCAGGTGGATCCCAGAAGTTGGAAATCCCACATTCTGCTTCAATAAAACTTATTTCTCCCGCCTCCCGTATTTTGCCTTTCGATGCAGATCCCCGGGTGCGGAAACACTTAGACTAGCTACAAACTGACTCTTTAACCAGGATTTTCTAGCCTTCCAAGACTTAATCAAAATGAATCAATCATACAAGGCAAATATAGAAGTAAAAATGCAGGGAAAATATCCATAAGTGAACCTCTACTTAATCATCATCAAGCATTCAACATGAACATAGTGATTCACATACAATTACATGGCATAAACAAGCATAACATAGATACTTATGCAACAGTGAATCCTACTTCATTCATAGCAAGCATTCTTCCTTATCAATTTATCATATTCATTCATAAGAAACTTCAATGCATAAACAAGAGTAACAAAGAATATTTATCTTGACGATTAAGTTGTCCCACAACTAGCTAGGTGATTGCAATGTTCCACCCAACAATAGGCCAGTGTGTTCATTAATCTCTCAACACACTGCCACCCTCGAGCTGGGCATGATTTCCACAAGAAACAAGGGAACAATAGGTTTACACACATCCAACACACATCAAAACACAATCAAACCAACCTATAGTTGGGTTTCTCAGACTATTCAAGGAAAAAAGGCAAAACAACAAAAGACACAACCAAACCAACTAACAATCGGGCTTATCAGGATGCTAAGGAAATGCAAAGGTAGAAATGCTAAGTTAGTGAGATCAACCACAGAGCTAAGGACACCTACACCAGATATGGCTTTCCCTCCACAAATTCGACACCATCCAACACAAGGATGTATTCCTTTGATTGCTACACAGTGCTTCAGGCCATACCTTCGCTTCTAGTGTTCTCCCAGGTGTGCAAGTAGGATTTACCAACCCCTCTTGATCTATCTGTGAGGTTCCTCTCTTTACTGGGCTTATTAGCCAATTGTGGCCCTCCTCCATTCCTAAGTATTCAAACCAAATTAGGGATGCACAACACAACAATCCACAAGGAAAACACAGCCACACATGCTTCACTCTGTAACATAGAGGAAAATAGGGTCTCATACCATAGTGTCACTCAGACAAAACACTGCGGAACTACACTTACATTGCTCATCTCCAGAGCAAAAATGAATGATCCCAAAATGCTCGAATGGTCATTAGAGGAAATTTCAACTCAAAATGGGCCTTTTAGCTCTAATTCAAATTCCATGTCATCATGTCTTAGCTAATGAAATTTATTTAAATTTTAAATACCGTATAGGTCTTAAACACTTTTTAATATAAATTTGGGGATAGGTATCATAAAAAAACTATTTTTTTTTGTATTTTCGACATATCTCCTCGTGTTTTGACTCAAATTTCGACCAGGAGAGCTCGTTGGATGCGGAATTAAATTCCGCATCTAGAGAGTATCCACTCAACATACTTTTGATGGACCCCTCTACCCAAAAAACAAGTAATACCTAAAAAATGTGATGATGATGTCATCATTTTTCAGGTATTACTTGTTTTTGGGGTAGCGGGGTTCGTCAAACGTATTTCGACTGGGTACTCGTTGGATGCGGAATTTAATTCCACATCCAACGAGCTCTCCTGATCGAAATTTGAGTAAAACACGGGCATATATGTCGAAAATACAAACAATTTTTTTCTTTTCTTTTCTTTTCTTCCTCCAAAATTAATAAATATTATTTTATTATTTTTTTTAGGAGGCCCATTTTGAGTTGAAATTTCCTCTGATGAGAATAATAATGAACAACCACGATGCTCAGGAATAACAAAACCTTCTCGTTCCTGGGAGAAAGGACAAACTCGCATGCATCACGTGCTTTCTTGCTGGAGAAGCAAGAATGCAAGTCCAGAGACTCCAGACTTGCAAGATTGCTCAGTCAATCCATCATACTGCTATGCCTTGTTCTGCCCAAGGCATCAACTTCCTCACCAACTTCTAGAAGAAATTGATGATTGAGGACAATGGAAAAAAAAAGGTAGTTGAAAGTTCATGGGCTTCCCCATTGGCATCTGGTCACATCCTATCGTCTCAGGAGTTTGAATAACTCCCCACCCTATCCCTTGTGGAATCATGCCCCCATCTCTTTAATGTTTGTAGTCCCATATCTAGCAGTGGTATTATATTAATTTGTACATTTACATGATATATCAAAATATATATACTGTGCTTGACTTAGCACCAAAACCATAGGTATCAACCTTGATCACCTATCCACACAACATCAATCAATGGCATGGCCTTGGCCTTGAGCTCCTCGCCATGATTTTCATACAATATTTACATCATGCACAATTAAATGCCATGGAGTCAAAACTGGGGTATTACAATCCCCTCCTCCTCACAACAACATTGTCCTCAGTGCTTTACCATCTTAAACAAAATGCTACACTGGCACCACCCTTAGTGCTCTATAAAATTGAAAAAAAAGGGATGTCCCAATCGTATGGCATCCTCCAGCTCCCATGTAGCCTCTTCAGGGTTGTAGTGCTCCCATTGCACCTTTACCTGTCCAACGACTCGATTCCGGAGCACTGTGACCTTCCTGTCGAGGATGCACAATGCCTCTATTTGGAACTCTCCCTCGAGTTCCACCTGAATCACATCCCAATCAATCACATGGTTAGGATCATCTATATATTTCTTAAGCAAAGAAACATGAAAAACATTATGAGCCCTAGTGCTAGCAGGCTGATCCAACCAGCAGCCGACAGGTTCTCCTTTGACAGGTTCACTTCCAGCCGTCAGGTATGCCTTCGACAGGTTCTCCTTTGATATGTTATCCTTGACATGTTAAGCCAATAGGTCCGCCTCGACATACAACATATCAACATGCTCTGTGGCGGTTGAATTTCTAAAGCATTATGAATTTTCGTAACTGAACGTAATGGGTAGTCACCTAAGCGTCTCAGTATCATATATCAGCATTTACATTAATGTAATATAGCAATATTTCTATTCTTCATCTGATTCCTCCATCTTTCGTGGAGCAAAAGTAATAAATTAGTTCGATTTATTGCATATTGTTTGTGTGTATATTTCTTGTCGACCTAGTGTGTTTTCCTACTTTATTGTATCTCTTTATATGCTTCTTCCGCAACAGAGCTTGACTCATTCAGTTGACTGTTGTCCTCAGCGTGCACCTGAGCATGACCTATATCATTGGTATCAGAGCAAGATCTTGTCGAGAGCTTAAGTTACATAAGAAATTCCATCGAAGTTATTTAACTTATGACTGTCCAAACATGCTTGCAAGCCCAACAACACAAGCAGACACTTTCTTCAACTTCAGAAAAGATGAGTGAAGAAACATACAATAGACATGAAAATAACGAGACAAAGCAACTCATAGAAAAAGCACCGGCTCACCAGCGAACCGCCCATTTCAGCGAGATTATCTTGAGAATTACTGCGAACTCTAGGGAATCCTCGACGCAATCTCACTTCAATAAAATAAACCCCTTCAAAGTGCAAATGAATATGGACACGCCAAAACTTGAAAGAAATATTGACGCGGAATCCGTCAACAATTGGGTACAACAATTGGAATCTTACTTTGCGGTAAATCAACTCTCCGAAGCAGAAAAGATCATGATTGCATCCTTGAAGATGTCAACATCTGTACACTGCTGGTGGGATAACCTATCGAAAAAAATAGAAAAATAAGAAGACCCCGTCGACACATGGGTAAAATTTATTGAATATGTCCGAAAGGAGTTCTAGTCGCCCAAGTACATTGAACAACAGTACAAGAAGTGGCAACAACTAAGGTAGTAGAAAGACCAGTCCATACAGAGTTACACCGATGAGTTCTACTCACTCATGTCTAAACTTGGCATCCAAGAAGAAGATAAATTGCTTGTCCTAAAGTACGTCAGGGGTTGATCCCCATACATTCAGCAAGCGATGGAGTTTCTGACTGTTAGCATGCTTGCGGATACATTCCATTATGCCAGCAAGCTTGAAGCTAAGAAAAAAGGAAATATACGTTTCACGAACAGGCCGACAGGTCAAACATCTGACAAGAAGTCACCAGCTGACTCCGACAAGTTCAAGAATCCTTCTCAGTAGACTTTTCCAAAGTCTGATCATCTAAAGAATAACTTTTAGAAAGACACGAGGGATTGCAACAAACATAATCCTATTGGGAAATGGTGTGATTATCACAGTTCATCATGGCATGATACATCAGAATGAAAAGCTTGGAAGACATTTTTGGAAAAATTGTTGACATCCGACTTGTCTAATAGAACCCTAGTAGAATCTGATCCAGATGCATCATCCCTCCTGGCTTCGACCTCGACCACTCTGGTAGCCTCTACCATCGTCGATGAGGAGGAACAAGAATGCATATTCCATACATGGATATGGGTTCGGAACAATCCATTACATCTGATTTTGGATAATGGTAGCCAGAAGAACTTTGTTTCTGAATATCTTATGAAGAAATTAGGTCTTATCACCACTCCACATCCTCAGCCTTACAATATTGGTTGGATGAAGGATGGGTAGGAACTAAGGATCACATGACAATGCTGACTCACCTACTTCTTTAATCCTTTTGAAGATGAAGTACTCTGTGATGTGGCACCACTTTCCATAGCTGACGTCCCATTTGGTAAACCCTACCTATGGGATCGACACGGTACATATCACTCACGGTCTCAGAGGTGATTGTCAAAATCCGAAACCAATGGTATGGCATACCAGAGCGACAACCCACATCAACGGTTGCTATGATATCTGCCAAGCAAACAAAGAAGCTTATCAATCATGATCAAAAGTTTTCATTAATCATGATAAAGCCTCAACATTCCAAGAATACTGCAGCAACAAAGGGACTCACCGACCAGCGTAACTCCCGAAAACAAAAACAAATTGAAAACATTCTTGAAGAATACCTGAACATATTTCAAGCACCAGACGGAGTACCTTTGCACTGTCAGGTAAAACACTCCATTGAACTTGTTCCTGGTTCTTCATTGCGTAACGCATCTGTTTACAGAATATCCATTCTCGAAAATGAAGAGATTCATAGACAAACCCAGTATTTGATTGACAAGGCTCATATCCTCCCCAACTCCTCCCCTTGTGGAAGTCCAGTTGTCTAAGTTCCAAAGAAATACGGGACTTGGAGCATGTGCATCGACTACCGGGATCTCAAAAAAAATTCAGTGAAGAATAGATACCCTCTTCCATGGATTGATGAACTCATCAACAGTTTGAAAGGTGCTAAGTTCTTTATGAAACTCGACCTCAAGTCGGGATACCACCAGATTCCAATCGAGTCCACTGATGTATGGAAAATGGATTTCAAAACCAAGCAATGACTATTTGAATGGTTGGTCATGCCTTTCATCTTAACCAATGCACCTGCAACTTCATGAGATATATGGATGACCTTCTACGACCTTTCATCAGTAAATGTGTCATTTTCTATCTCAACAATATCTTGATTTTTAGTTGATCACGGAAAGAACATGTCAAGCAACTTTTGCAAGTTTTCGACACTCTCTAGCAACATTGACTATATTTGAACATGGACAAATACTCATTTACGATGACCAACATCAAATATTTGGGGTATTTAATTGACTCTGCAGGCATTAAAGTCGACCCAAAAAAAGTACATATCCTCAAAGATTGGCCCATTCCTCAAAACATTCATGAACTAAGAATTTTTCTTGTTTTGGTGAATTTCTATTGACGATTCATACTTGGATTCAGTCATATCGCATGGCCTTTGAATCAGTTGATGAAAGGAAATGGGAAAACTGTCTTCAAATGGACACTGACACAACAATAAGCTTTTGAACAAATAAAAAACAAGCTTTGTGCTGCACCAGTACTTGTGTTACCTAATTTGCATCAGCCCTTTGAGATTGAGACGGATGCATTGGACTATGTCCTCGGTGCAGTAATCACTTAGTCAGGTAACCTAGTCGCGTTTCATTTCGAAACTTTTAGCGACACCATCAGAAGGTACTCGACGTATGAAAAAGAACTGTACACCATAGTGCAAGCTCTTAAGAAATGGAGACACTACATTCTTGGTAGGGAAACAATCATCCTCACTGACGATAAGACTTTACAGTTCGCTCCGACTCAGTTGAAACTACAGACAACCCAAGAACTCAAGTGGATTAATTACCTGCAACAATTTTAGTTGTTAATTAAGTATCAGAAAGGAAAATCCAATGCCGCATCCGATTGGCTCGGAAAACCACCCATTACTCTACTGTCTACAGTGATGAGTATGCAGGGTTATGACACCACTACTTGGCCGTAATTATATCCAGTAGACTGTGATTTTTTTACAATCTATTGACAACTTCAGAATGACAAGTTGTCGACTGTCGACTATTCCTAAAGGAAACCTTGCTATACAAGCTTGGATAGCTTTGTGTACTGACCAATGAGCATTGAAATAAGCTTATTTGGGACACGCACTACAATAATACCACAGGACATTTTGGAGTCAGAAAAAAACTTGTTATCCTCCAAAATTATTTCTACCGTCCTTCACTTAAATCTGACACCAGCAAGTACATTCGATCGTTCATGGCTTTTCCATTGCTAAACCGCTAAATCGATGACAAGGAATGTATACACCCCTTCCAGTTCCTAGTCTACCATGGGAATCTATTTCTATGGACCACTTAATGAGATATCCTACTACCAAACATCAACATGACGTGATACTAGTAGTAGTCGATATATTTTCCAAGATGGATATACTCATACCATGCAAGAAGACTATGATAGCACAACATACTGCTCAGCTCTTCTTTGAACATGTGTGGAAACACTATGGCCTCCCAACGACCATTATTTCCAAACGACCATTATTTCCGACATAGATGCTATATTTGTTAGCACCTTTTGGAAAACTCTTTAGCAACAACTTGACATGAGAGTTTCTTTGTCGACAGCCTTCCATCCATAGACATACATACATACGGAAGTTGTAGATCACTTAGTCATACAATTGATTCGCATGTACAACCATAAGCATTGTCGAACATGGGATGGCAGCCTTCCATACATACAACATAGCTACAATCGTTCTCAACACAACTCTACATGCAAGAGTCCATTTGAGATTTGTTACAGATTTCAACCCTCAGCGTTTATCGACTTAATCAGTTCCTTGACATAGTTAAACGACACCGACTTTGAAGGACGAGAAGTGGAGAAAGCATTGAAATTCAGAGATCAAATCTACAACATACAGAATTAAGCACATGAAATGTTGCAACGAGCAAATGCAAAAGTTAAGGCCCGACACGGCAAGCAACGTATTCCTCATTCATTCCAAATTGAGGATCAGGTTTGGTTACATCTAAAGAATGAGCGCTTCACTGTTCCATATAGAAATATGAAACCTTTGTGATATGGTCCATACAGTATCCTTAAACAGATTGGAGAAAACACTTTTCAGCTCGACATTCTTGCATTCCTTGGCCTACATCTGGTTTTCAATGTAGATCTGCTTTGACCATACCATGCACCATTGTTGCAATAGAATGACTTGCAGATAGTGAAACTCGAAGACATCCATCCAGATGTTCAGGCCTCTTCTTTGTGACACCATTGTGGGACAACACATATGCCTTACAAGGATGAACTCCATTCCCTTATTTCAATTGGCTAAAGCTGGACAACTCCTTGTGCAAGGAAAATGGTACTCTGTTAATGAAGTCGCTGGCAAGTTTCCTCACCTTAAGGAATACAAATGGAGACCATTGTTTCTTAAGGAAGGAGGAATGATCCAACCAACAACCGACAAGTTCTTCTTCGACAGATTCACCTCTAGCTGACAAGTCCACCTTCGACAGGTTTGCCTCAGCCGACAGGTCCGCCTTTGACAGGTTTTCCTTGGTATGTTTAGCCAACAGGTCCACCTCGATAGGTTCACCTCGACATACAACATATCAACATGATCTATGACGATTGAACTTCTGAATTGTTATGAATTCTTGTAACTGAACATAACGGGTAGTCACCCAAGCATCTCAACATCCTATATAAGTATGTACATGAATGTAATATAGCAATATTTCTGATCATCATCTGACTCCTCCATCTTTCGTGGAGAAGAAGTAATAATTAGTTCGAATTCTTGCATATTTTCTGCATGTATATTTCTTGTCGACCTAGTGTGTTTTCCTGATTTGCTGTATCTCTTTATATTCTTCTGCCACAACTGAGCTCAAGTCATCCAGTCGACTATTGTCCCCAGCGTGCACTTAGGCACGACCTGGATCACAGGCAATGCAAGTCTATATGCAACTGGCCCTATTATTTCAAGCACTTCAAATGAACCACATTATCTAGGAGACAACTTGGCACAAATTCCAAGCTTCAAGGAACTCTTCCTTTCCCTCACTCTGAGGTAAATATGATCCCCAACAATGAACTCTCTGTCCACCCTGTGCTTATCTGCATAGATTTTCTGTCTATCTTGGGATGCTTTTAGATTCTTCCTGATCTTTGCAACCTCCCACTCCATATCCTTGAGCAATTCTGGACCAAGCACAATCTTTTTCACTGGATTATCCCATGTTGCATGTGTCGTACACCTTCTTCTATACAAAACTTCATATGGACTCATCCCCAAGGATGCTTGCTGTCCATTATTATAAGAAAATTCTACCAAGTGTAAATAATCCTCCCACTTGGATGGTTTTCCCATCACATACATATGAAGCATGTCTTCAAGTACTTGATTCACTCTCTCTTTCTAACCATTATTTTGAGGATGGTAGGAAGTGCTGAAGTTCAACTTTGTGCCCAAATCTGCAAACAAGCCCTTCAAAAAATTAGAAGTGAACTTATGATCTCTGTCAGAGACTATTGCCTTAGGAAATCCATGCAATTTGAAAATCTCCTTCATGAATATTTTTGCAATAGAATCAGTGTTATAAGTGGACTTGAATGGTATAAAATGTGCTTCCTTTGTCAACTTGTCCACCACAACCATGATGGAATCATGTTTCCTCCAAGTCATTGGCAATCACATAATAAAATCCATGGAAACAACTTCCTATTTCCATTCTGGAAATGGAAATGGATGCAACAAACCTGTTGGGTGTTGATGCTCAAACTTCACCTGCTGGCATTTTATACACTTTGAAATATACTCAGTGATGTCCTTCTTCATTCTTGGACAAAAATACTACTTTCTGGCTGTAGTAATGGTCTTCTAATATCCTGGGTGACCAGAATATGGAGTCTGATGGATTTCATCCATAACACTTCTCCTCAAATATTCTACATTTGGAATATAAATTATGTTTTTATAAGTAAGAAGACCATCTTCTTCCAATTTATATCCCTCATACCTCTTCTCAATACTTTGCTACTGCAATTTGTCCTTTACCTGCACATACAATTCATCTTCAACAACATGATTAACAATATGCTGTCTCAAAATCTGATTGGCAAATACTAAGAGATTCCAAGTGCATTTCATGCACCTTCCTGTTGAGTGAATCAACCACTTTGTTTCATTTTCCTTTTATGTGTTTGATTTCAAAATAAAACTCACATAAAAACTCCATCCATCTAGCTTTCCTAGCATTTAGAGTTGGCTTATCAAACAAATACTTCAGACCACAGTGGTCTGTCCTTAACTCAAACTTTATGCCCATTAAGTAATGCCTCTACATCTTGAGAGCATGTACTATGGCTGCAAGTTCTAAATCATGAGTGGCATAGTTATTCTCATGATCCTTCAACTTTCTTGACTCATAACATACCACGTAGTTGTCTTGCATAAGAACTCCTCCCAGTCCTTGACCGCATGCATTAGTACACACCACAAAATCTTTCCGTGGGTCTGCAATTTTCAGAACTGGTGCACTTGTGAGAAGATTCTTTAACTGCTGGAAGCTTTCTTCACACCTTGGTGTCCATTCAAACTTTATTCCCTTCTTTTGTAAAGAAGTGATTGGATGTGCAATCTTGGAGAATCCTTCAATGAATCTCCTCTAGTAACCTGCAAGGCCCATAAAAGATCTTACATCTGCCACATGTATTGGGGTAGGACAATTCATAATGACCTCAATATTCTTAGGTTCTACAGATATACCCTCATCCGAGATGATGTGACCCAAATAATGAATTCTATATTTATAGAACTCACACTTGCTCAAGTTTGCATACAACTTATGCTCCATGGGCAATTGCAATTTGAATCTCAAATGTTCTTCATGCTCTTCCTCACTTTTAGAGTAAATAAGAATGTCATCAAGGAAGATAAGAACAAACTTGTCTAGATACCTGCTATAAACACTATTCATAAAACACATAAATGTAGCTGGTACATTTGTGAGACCAAATGGTACCATTACAAACTCATGATGTCCATACCTTGTTCTAAAGGCTGTCTTATGAATGTATTCATCCTTGATTCTTACCTGATGGTAACCAAACCTCAAGTCAATCTTGGAAAATACCTCTGCTCCTCTCATTTGATAAAATAGGTCATCAATCATAGGAAATGGGTATTTATTCTTCACAGTGACCTTGTTCAACTGTCTGTAATCAATACACAACATAATTGTACAATATTTCTTCTTCACAAACAGGACTAGTGCTCCCCAAGGAGACACACTTGACCTGATATACTTCTTCTCCAACAACTCTTGTAGTTGCATCTTCAGCTCTATCATTTTTGGTGTACTCATCCTGTTGGGTGTTTTAGACACTCATGCTGCTCCTAGCACAAGTTTAATTGCGAAATCAATGTCCCTCTTTGGAGGAATCCCTGGAACCTCATCAGGAAAAACATCCCTGAATTCCTACAACACATGAAAGTCCTCCAACCTAGGAGTTTCATTCTCTGCTGCCTCCAGCACATGGGATGCATACACTCTGCAACCTTTCCTACAGAACTTCTTCAGTTGCATAGCTGAAATCTGCCTAACAGAAATCACCTTTGGAATGCCTTTCACAACTTTTAAGTTGCCTTCTTCATCTATGAATTCAAAAGTCTTATTATAACAGTCAAGCTTTACTCGGTGTTCTTCCAACCAATCCATTCCAATGAGAACATGATAGGAACCAAGTGGTAGAACATTCATATCTACACAAGTGACAAGCCCATTCATGACCAATGGACATTGCTTTACCATTTCACCAATATTTCTCTTGGTTCCAGTGGCTAGTTGGAATAACTATGATTCTCTATGCTTTAACTTCTTAAAATAGAAAATCTCAACTACTCTAGGAGTAATATAACTGTGAGTAAATCTAGGGTCAATCAAAATAGAAACATATTGCTCAACAATCTTACCTGCAACCAAAACCACAGTTGACTGATGATCTGCTTGGCAGTCCTCCAGTGCTGCATAAATCCTAGGGATATCCCTTGCTACTTGACCGACTGTTTCTGCTTCTTGGATGTTGTAAGCTGGCCTTACATACCCCTCCTCATGAGGATGGTTCCTGCGTGTGTGGGGTTCTCCACATCTCCAGCATTGGAGAGGTTCTCTATTTTCTTTTGGATTTCTTTGCTTTTCTCCCATTACTTTAGCTGGCTGGTTCACAGCTTGTGATGGCTGCTTCTGCTAGTTTTAGAAGTTAGAAGGTTTAAAACCTTTCTTCCTCTGATCAGAATTTTCATTCTTCTTTTCCTTCCATGTCTTATGGTAATCAAGATTTCCTTTATTCTGATCATAACAATACTTATCCTTTCTTATAACTTCTTCTAAAGTTTTGGGTTCATGAAATTCAATTATGTCTTTGTAAGACTAAGGCAACCCACTCAAAAAACAATGGATTTTTACTTTATCATCCATGATATACCTGAAATACCTCAATAGTTCCAAGAAGTTATTGGCATACTCTTCCATGCTCTGCTGCCCCAATCTCAGCTCATGGAATTCTTTAATCTTACCATCATAGTACCTATCAGAGAGGTACTTATGCCTGAAAAAATTATGGAACTCTTTCCACACAATCTTCCTTTCACTGATATTCTTCACTTTCCTGAAGTGATCCCACCATATGGATACTCTTCCATTCAAACTCAAGATGGATACCCTAGCCTTCATTTTTCCAGAGAAGTCTTGGACTTTGAAATATTTTCTCATCCCCAGAAGCCAAGCTTCAGCTTCTTTACCATTCTTTATCTCACCATTAAAGGTAGGAGGCCTTGCCTTCCTGAATTCATCAGGTGAATGACTCTGGTAAAACCTATTTCTTTTGTTCCTATGAGAAGAATAACTTGAACCCCCAGTGGGTCCTCCCAAGTCAGCCTATCCACTAGAAGACCTCTTTCTTCTTCTAGCTTCGCTCCAACTTCCTTACGGATTTACTGTTCGATGCTTTGAGTTTATCCGCCTTTGGATGTCTATCAAGCATTGCAGCATGGCTCTATTCAGATGATTTTTCTCTTCCTCAGCCTTAACAAATATTTCATTATCTACCCTGTAACTTTGCATCTCCACCATTAGGCTTCTTATGGTGGTTGCAAAATCTGGCGGAGTCTCTTGGAATCTTCTCGCATTAGACTTTGTCTCAACATTTCCAACGCGAACATTTTCTCCCATAACATCTTCCTCGTGCTCATAGGGATCCTGTGCATCATTCATGCCGTAGGTTCTCATGGCTAAGCCAAAAACACACTTTTCCAAATGGCACTATGACTTTGCAAAATGTGTTAACAACATCAATTGTTAGCTGCATAACCATTTTAGAAGTAAAAACCATTTACTTACTATCACCTGGCCCATTTAGGCCCAGTGCTAAAACCGACAGCTTTGATACCAATCTGTAGTGTGCTACAATGTTGGTATCATAGGGTACTCTTATCTCTTTTTCACTATTCAATCTGGCCCATCCAGGCCCAATGCTGCAACCCGTAGCTCTGATACCAAACTGTAACGTCCCCATGCCCCATAATGCAGATTATTAAAATTTTTGCCTCAAGGAAACTTATTCTCCTTTCAAACACCGGGCATGGATGTTAACTCACTCTTCCACCTTCATTCTTAGTCTTAAGAACCCCTGTACATCAGTGTAACAGCTGCTTCACTATTAACAGATCCATTATGTGCATGAAAATCCTTCTTTCACACTGAACCTATTCTTTCCACACTTCACCTTTCGCCTTCAACACTTCCGCTCTCTGCCTTTTCGACCTCAGAACTTGAGAGCGGAAAACTCAAAGGTTCAATGAAGTGAATGGTCAGCCTTCTGCCTTTCTCCTTTCTCACTTCTGCTTTCTGCCTTTTCGACCTCAAAAATTGAAAATCGAAACATAATGTGTGATGAGACCATTTAATGACTCTTATGTCTTCCTCCTCCCGTACTTCTACTTTCTGCCTTCTGCACTTTGGAACCCAAAAATCAGAATCTCAATGTGTGATAGAACACTTAATGTCTCTTCTGTCTTCCGCCTCCTGCACTTCCGCTTTCCGCATTCCGCGCTTCAGAACTCGGAAACCAGAATCTCAATGTGTGACGGAACAAGTAACGTCTCTTTCGTCTTTCACCTCCCGCACTTCCTCTTTCTGCCTTCCGCACTTTGGAACTCAAAAATCAAAAATATAAATTTCGACCGAAACATTCCACCTATTTTTTGTCTTTCACATCCCACCCTTCCGTCTTCCACTGCGGAACTTGGGAATCGATAGAACAACCCTTTACCTTATCCTTTCTCCAGTTTTCCACCTCTCACCTTCCGCCTTCCGCAGGTGGATACCGGGTGCGAAAAACCCACCTTTTGCCTTAACTTTTCTTCTGATTTCCACCTTCTTCCTTCCGCAGGCGGATCCCAGAAGTTACAAATCCCACATTCTGCTTTATATTTTCTCCTGATTTCCACCTTTTTCGTTCTGCTGGTGGATCCTGGAAGTCAGAAATCCCGCATTCTACTTCGATAAAACTTCTTTCTCCCACCTGCCACATTCTGCCTTTCGCTACGGATCCCGGGGTGCGAAAACACTTAGATCAACTGCAAACTAACTCTTTAACCAGGATTTCCTATCCTTCCAAGACTTCAGCAAAAAGCATTGATCACGCAAGGCAAATATAGAAGTAATAATACAGGGAAATATCCACAAGTGAATTTCTACTTAATCTTCATCAAGCATTTAACATGAACATAGTGATTCACAGACAATTACATGGCATAAACAAGCATAACAGAGATACTTATGCAACAATGAATCCTACTTCATTCATAACAAACATTCTTCCTGATCAATTCATCATATTCATTCATAAGCAACTTCAATGTATAAACAAGAGTAACAGAGAATACTTATCTTGATGATTAATATGTCCCACAACTACCTAGGTGACTACAACATTCCACCCAACCATAGGCCAGTGTGTTCATTAATCTCTCAACACATTGCCACCCCCGAGCTAGGCATGATTTCCACAAGGAACTAGGGAACAATAAGCTTACACACAACCAACACACATCAAAACACAGTCAAACCAACCTACACTTGGGTTTCTTAGACTATCCAAGGAAACAAGCCAAAACACCACAAGACACAACCAAACCAACTAACAGTTGGGCTTATCAGGTTGCTAAGGAAATGGAAAGGTAGAATTTCTAAGCTAGTGAGCTCAACCACATAGCTAAGGACACCTACACCAGATCTGGATTGGCCTCCACAACTCCGACACCACCCAACACAAGGAAGTATTCATTTCACTGCTACACAGTCCTTCAGGCCATACCTTCCCTTCTAGTGTTCGCTTGGGTGTGCAGGTAGGATTTACCAACCCCTCTTGATTTGTCTGTGAGGTTCCTCTCTTTACTAGGATTATCATCCAATTGTGGCCCTCCTCCACTCCTAAATATTCAAACCAAAATAGGGATGCACACCACAACAATCCAAAAGGAAAACACAGTCACACATGATTCACTCTGTAACACAGAGGAAAACAGGGTCTCATACCACAATGGTACTCAGAAAAAATACTGCGAAACTACACTTCCGCACGGAGGGTAGTTGAACCACCACGCTTCTCTTCTCCAGAGAAAAAATGAACGATCCCAGAATGATCGAATGGTAGAATAATAATGAACAACCATGATGCTCAGGAATAATAAAAATTTCTCATGCATAGGAGAAAGGATGGACTAACACACATCACGTGCTTTCTTACTACAGAAGCAAGAATGCGGCTTCCTAGACTGCATACTTACAGGCTTGCTTAGTCAAGCCATCAGAATTCCATGCCTTACTTTGCCCAAGGAATTAACTTCCTCACCAAATTCTGGAATAAATTGATGATTGAGGAGAGAGGACAAAAAAGATAGTTGAGGGTTCATGGGTTTCCCCATTGACATCTGGTCACACCCTATCGGCTCAGGAGTTTGACTAACTCCCCACCCTATCCATTGTGGAATCATGCCCCATCTCTTTAACGTTTGTAGTCCCATAGATACCTGTGGTATTATATTAATTTGTACATTTACATGATATATCAATATATATANATATATATATATATATTGTGCTTAACTTAGTACCAAAACCATAGGTATCAACCTTGATCACCTATCCACACAACATCAATCAATTGAAGGGCCTTGGCCTTGAGCTCCTTGCCATGATTTTCATACAATATTTACATCATGCACAGTTAAATACGATGAAGTCAAAACTGGGGTATTACAGTTAGACTTTATTTTCATCCTTGGATCATTTAATCTTACCCCACACATTCTCCCCAAACCTTATTCCAATCAATACCCATTCCCTCCGTGCATAGTCGCTTACTTGTCAGAGTTCACTCTTAGAATCCCTTTTTCACACACTAACATCTTAATCCATAGTTTAACAAGTTCAAATATCTACTAGTGGACCCCGAAATGATTCCAACTCTACTTCACTATATGATTTGACAATATCAACAACAATTTTAGTGATGTACCCCTCTAAAATTATATCAACCCAAAAATCGACAGCCCTTGATATCTTGGTATCAACACACTTCAATCCCTGAATCAACTAAGGCGTCCAACTCTTAGGTTTGCCTCCTTGAAATTTTTTCTGGTGGAGTGTCAACCTTGCCAACCACTCAGACAAGATAGTAGGAAATTAGCTGAATAAAATCTCATGAATATCATAGTAAACATACCTTCCCAACCATTCTCCTGGAGCCATTCGCAGATATCTATTTTCTTCTTGAGCAAATTCCTTCGCCTTATGATCTAACCATGCCTTGATTTCAGGCTTTGTCGTATTCCAAAACATGTCCCCCTCACAATGATCCTGGTCCCGACAATAAAAGCATTTGTTGGGACAATCTTACACTAACTCATGTTCGCACCACATCACACCAACAAAACCCAAGATACCAGCCCGAAAGGGTTTTATCCCTTTTGGAAACACCTGCAAAGTAGATGAGGTCTCACCCGAGGTACCTATGGGAGTTTTAGGAACTAGGTTTCCATAATAGTGAAGGGGAGCTTCGCTATACCAAACATCAACAAAACGAACTTCGACAAATCATAAATTGCGACAAAGACCCAGAGAATATTTATCAACAACATTAACCATAATCATAACATTATATTTAATCGGTACTGTGTCACTTCATTCATTTAGTTATCTATATATATTCATTCATGCATTGAGAAATAACAAGAAACCATCACACAAACACATAATGCACAATAGGCACCAAGATTTAACGTGGAAACCCAAGACATGAAAAACCACAAAAGCGCTAATTTATTATATAGAGTTGCATCTCAAACGCTTTTAGTCTATGCACACATCTTACATACATTTTGTAATATCTCCATTACATCATATCTGGGCACCGAGCCTGCAGATCGACCTCATACTTTGTGACTGAGCTTTTTCTTTGACAAAAGCATTACATTACTCTCCAATAGATACAAACAACATAATATTCTCTCAAAATGGGCTAACTGGCTCACTAGCTAACCCCAAAAATCCTAACCCATTACATATTTATAGGCTCTAATGACATTTTTTACATCTCACACCCATTACCCGATCCCATCAATGTAAGTGGACAAAAACTCTTAACCAACTAACCAACCCTTTGATTGGAATTTATCAAAACGGTTAGTCTTCATCAATCTTTGTCTCAAACTTTGGAATTGTTTGCTTCCTTGACCAATTCGTTGTGTTTCTGTTCACAGTTTGACCAAAACTTCAAAACTAGTACCCAAAATAACCAGGAACAAACCTAGGGCAAACAATAGAGATTATGTTTTTGAATTAGCATGTGGTTAATTTTATGCCTTGGTCATGAATTAATGATAATTTGTTTCTTGCAATAATTGAATTTCATGTGATGAGAGTAAGGGTTAGATGGGCCAGTTTCTCTAAAATCCCAAAAGGCCTATTGAGAAAACACTCATGGGAGACCATACCCAGAAATGATATTATGGGATGTGGACATAAAAACATGGTCACTAAGTCTATTTTGCATTATTAGTCCCCTCTCTAGTATAAAAAGACTCAACAATTCCCAATTATAAAAGAGATCTACCACCATTGGGATCCTAAGACCAGGATGGGGGGAATTGGTGAGTGCATGAACTTCATCAAGAGTGGGGGACTAGTGAATCACATCAGACTCCTTTAGAGGAACATAGTTAAAAAGTAGTAATAGGAAGTAATTGGTAGTTGCATGAAACCATAAAATGGTAAATTGGTAATGTGGAAGGGGAAAACTTGTGAATTAGGAGGTGGGAAACTGGCACTACTAAAGTTAAAATAAATATGCACGAATTGCAATTACTCTTTTGTAATACTAAATCAATTTTCTTTAAGTAATCTAAAAACATAAAAGTACAAGAGAATAATACAATGATGCTTATTAGTGCACATGTGCAACCTACATGTGACAGTTACATGGATACACCCCATCAAGCCTGGAAATTCAATTTTCTTGTGTCTGTCAATAAAAATTTAATGACGGTTTCAAGCTTTTTGTGCCTATCACTTGACGGTTTAACCAATTTAGTTGAGTGTCAATTTATTTTTTATACTATATATAAATGTGAATAAAATATTTTTTATATTATATATAAATATGAGTAAAATATTTATATAGAAATTTACTAAGTCTAAATGTGCAACACCTACACTAAGCAAATTATAAAATTTTAAAGGAATTTTTTTTCAGATTCCCCTTGGAAAAATCAAAAGGCTCCTTCAAACTACGTACATAGATGAAGACTAATAATACAATTAGAAACACAAAATATAAATAATACAATACAAATACACGGAAATAGAGAAGTCTAGCATTTATGATTTCCTCGGATGACTGGAAATTAAGAGCAGCCCTAGAGCTGGCCCAACACAATGGTCAAGGATAGTTAGCTAGGTTTTAGTAGTTAACATAGGTATTAAAATTTTTGATGGGATATCTAAATTCATAAATGTCAAATAGACGTTTTAAATATTTTTTACATGTCAATGTTGACGTGTTCATCACAAACTTACATGTCAAATACGTGTAACAATGAAAAAAACGTTCTGTGGGCCATCAAATTCCAAGCCTACACCCCATGATAACACATTAGAAATAAGGGTAATAGTGGTCACTGTTGTGATTACAAGTTGACATGAATGCATATGTGACTAAGTTGAAAGAAATTTTAGATAAAAATTAAATAAAAAGAACTATATAATATTAGAAATGAATATAGTCACAATTAAGATACAAGACTATGGTATTGCATGATTGTGCAATTTTTCTGTGAAAAATCAAATTTGTACGTTGCAAAAAATGACACATGCAAAGATGTCACCATTTTGCATCATTATGGACTTTTTGCATCATTTTGTTTACGGTGCTCCTTGAGGTGCCATCTTAGCAATAAATTATATAACTCATTGAGTTGTTATGTGTCTAATTTATGTCTTGATTGCATCTCTGTAAAGAAAACAACTAAATCAAAGAATCATGGTTGCATTTTTTTATTATTATCAAAAATGTGTTTTTACAAATTTATTGTTTCATTAACACCATTATAAATCTTATTAACATAAATCTAGCAACATCCTTTAATTTAATAATATTATATAATTGTCAAAAGACTACCTATTAAATAATATTTATTATTATTATTCTATTATTAAGTCTTCACAACCAAACAAATCATACTCTATTTACAATTTTTTTTAATTGTATATCATTTACATACTTATTATTCTTTTCCTTTTCCATTTCCCTGTATTCATATCCTATGTCTCCCTTTACATTTCATTATGAATTTCATTTTTTTCCTTTTTCATCTTTATCTTTTGTGAGCTCACATCATGTCACGACAGCTCCCGTTTAAAAACCCTAAAATTCTCATCTTTGGCAAAGCCTTGTGATGTGACCTCTTTGCTTATATCATAAGAACCATATCAAATCCTATATCTTAATGGATAATAAAGGTATTACACTTAATAACTTTCGTTATTATCTTAAGAAATATTATCCTTTCGCACTTTTAATTTAAAGTTTAGAGAATATTTTTAAAACGTAATGCCTTTTGGTTATCACATGAGAAACATATCAAATCCAATATCTTAATGGCTTATTATCCTTTTGCACTTTCATTATTACATTTTTCAGATGTCTTTATAATAAATAAATTATGTGCATATACACTTGAGGCTATTTAACCAAATTTTATTCTCAAAACTGTTAAGATACCACTTTTCAAAAAACTACACAAAAAGTCCATATGAATTTACAATTCATACAATTAAGACACATATATCTTCAAAAGCAAAGCAAAGTATAAGGATCTTTGTTTCATCCAAATGGGTTCAAACAATAGCTTTTCTACCATATGGCCGTGTATGAATGCACCATATCATATTCGACATGGGATTAAAGATATAAAATTATTACAATAGATATTTTCATAGTTAAGTGTTTTTTTTGCCTCCATAAAATGCTGAAATGTTGATTGTATACTGTTGAAGACAAAGCTTTGTGAATTTAGGAAATCTGATTTATTAGTTTGTTATATGGTGATGGGAGGGTTCCCATAGCTGTGATGACAATTATTAAACATGTGAAGAGGTTCTCGTCTGAATGCATTCATATGTCATTACACTGGATTGCATGTAGAATGTGGTACTGGTTGCACTGGAAGGGAAGTCTTCCCTAATGGTGGACTGTTTTAAAAAAGTTTTGATTAGTTTGGAATATTATCCTAACCTTATAGAGTATTATTCCACTATTCATAACTTAGGTTCAACCTAGTCCATGTTAGAAACCCCTAATACCCGACCTAGGTGTTGTGTTCCAGGGTTGGGTGTGTTACAAGTGGTATCAGAGCATAGGATCCAACACTACGGTTGTTAGGCCTTCTACATATCATAACTCAGTATTTATGCATTTAGAATGATTTTTTATCTGACTTTTGTGGAAAGGGTTTAACTCTTAATTTTGGAATTCTATGGATAAGTTGAATGAATTTATAGAAAACACATTCTTGACGATTGGTGAATGTTTTATTTAGCTTATGTAATTAGCCAGGATGCCTACCTCAAGAGCCATGCAATGTAATTGTTATATATGTGATATATATTATTATATTTGTAAACCCAACCAAATTGTTTTTTGATATATTAGTGTATATCCATATCTTTGGAGAGAACAAAACCTCTATGCAATTGCGTTAATAAATATTAATAAATTGGTATGGTGTTTGGAAAGGGCGTCTTCCCTGGAGAGAACACAATCCCCATTCAATTTTTTTAATATATATTAATTAATTAGTATGTGTTTGGAAATGGAGCCTCTCTGAAGAGAACGCAGCCCCAACCTCACAACCATTTTGATGATTTCATCTGTTTAAGTGTTTACGTACATGTATTATAAAATGTATAATTATAAGATATGGTATGGTTATATAGATTTGACTGTATGGAATAATACAATATTACCATGTGTAATGATATATGTGTATATGTAGGTATAATGTGTGTGTGTGTGTGTGCGCGCGCATTATAGTGTATGTATTGAAGTAGATATGTTTGTATATATATTGTAATGTGAATTTTATTATATGCAATAATTATTAGTATTAATAAGTGTATTATAATGTATTTAAAATTGATGTTGTAAGTATATGTAATTAGAGTAGCGAGTTGTGTATATATGGTATCATATGATATGGGTATATAAGAGTGATACAATATAGAATTACCTACCTATATATATAGGTATGATTTAGTTATATGTATGTTATGAGTGTTTATAACACGTTTATAACTAAGTAATTATCTTATTGTAGGATATTATAATATTTTGGTTGAAGGAAGTTTGGTTATAGGACGTGAGTATGAATCTACCTTGTTGATAGTACAAGTTACATATAGATAATTTGTAATGTAATGAGGATTAGACAGGGTTGCTATAGAAGTATGTATAATATGGATACTAATGTAGTATGTATGTAGGAGAGACGTTTGATTGCGTATGTGTTGATTGCTTACATAAGTGCAATATTAGTAGTGTTTGTGTGATGTTGTTGGGGGTATATATGTATTATAAATATATATGGGTGATTCCATGAAGATGAGTAAATATTTTTGGCCAAATATGGCGATAAAAAATGGAAATATTACCCATGTATTAAATTGAATCCCTTAAAACTCATATTTTCCATATGAATATCGACATGCAGTTTAAAACCAAAATCTAGACAATTATGTTGTCTTTCCAATGATATATATATATTTTAAATATACTGATGCTGTTTAATGTGACAAATTTTCATTTAATGAAAATGTGTCCTTGAAAATTCGAAGAGCAATTAACAAGTGCCTTGTGTGTGTGTAAAATATTTTAATGTTAAATTGATAATTAAAAAAAATGAAATATTTGAACATCATCTAGATAGAATTCATTAGTCCTTACATATTTTTCCTTTATTTTTTCTTGAAAAATTATTTTTATTATTATTTTTCGAAACTAACCAGCGAATATTTCAGTTGCATTTTGCACACATGTGTATGTGTGCGCCAAATATTTTGTTTTTTTACATAAATTGCAAAAATAAAAATAACCTTTTGAATAGGACGCACCAATGTAGTTATTCCATATTTTTCAAAAAATTTGGATGTGTATTTTGAATGTTATTAAATTACCTTTTAGGTCATTCAAAGTTGTTGACATGGTTTTTTAGGGTAATCTTTAGAAGAAAATTAAAAAGAATGACATACGAAGATAAAAGTTCCTAAAATATATGTCACTAGATAGAGGATTCATTGACAAATCCAACGGTATCAACTCCTCCCATTAATGTGTATTTAATGACAAAGTTTAAGCCCCTGAAAGACCCACAAAAAATTTCTATTTGCAAAAAAAAGGGCTATGAAGCAGTTTTTTAAGCCCTTGATCGATATATTAGTTCGTTCAAGGTTTTTAGATACCTCGATCAAGGGCTTGAAGAAACCTCGATCTAGATTTATGTAAATCCCTTGATCGAGGTGTTTTCAAGCCCTCGATCAAGGTTTTGTAAAAAAGGTTTGATCGAGGGTTTGTCTATGTAAAAACAAATAAAAAGAGCATGGGAAACATGTTAGACAATTAATGTTGTCCAGCCACCATTCCCACATAAAAAAGCAATGAACCTCTATATAACAACTAAAAAATTAACCAATAACACTTGTTTAATTCATTGTTACTTGGATTTGAATTAGTTCTATGTGAACTTCATGTTATTCAATTGGATTTCATATTCTATGCATGAAGTTCTTTGTATACATACTTCAAATTTCATATTAGAATAATGTTTTTCATTATAACATGTGATAATTGATTCACAGTAGGATCTAGGAGCCAAGGGGATTCTCACAATTTGATATTACACACAAATTATGCACAAAACATCAGAAAGAGAGAAAATATCATACACAAATGTAGTCAATAACCTAGTTTATTATGATGGTCCTTTATGTAAATATGTATGGATAATGTTTATATTACATTAGGGAGAAATAATTATCATTTGGAGGCCATTTGGATGCATACATGTGTCAGACTATGATTTGACCCTCAAACCCACCTAGGTGGACCAATTAACTCCTTAGCCATCCAAAACGGTCACGAGTGCAAGTGTGAACATGTGTGAGGCATGATGGATCATAAATGAAGTAATTCTAGGCATGGGTGAGTGGGAGTAGCTCTAGAAGGAAATAAATTCTCAAGGAAGGAAAAAAACCACCACAAACATGCACTAGCACCTAAGGTCAAACATATTCCATGAATCTAGGGATGGAGGAGTGCACCAACACTGATCTATCATCAATGAGGTCGCTTGGGTTTTCATAATGATCAACCCAAAGCACCTCAACTGTCAGAATGATCAAAGTGGAGCGCCTCATCTATAAGTAAATGATCAATATAGCCTAAGTTTGTACCATAGAACATAGCATAAAAGCTAATGAAATGTATCCTAGGTGTATGATCATGCTACTAAGGTGAATTAATTCTATAACAAACCCCCTTAAGCCTAACTTAGTAAAACTTGTACCAAAATATTATTGAGGCCTTGGAAACTAAGGATCAAGTCACCTCATTCAACATAAATTTTATTTGTCCATAAAAACCAAGGTAAGGAGAAAAACCACATGGGAACAAAACCTCCCCTAAAAAATGGACATGGACAAAAATATGAAAGTGAATATCAGCCATCACCATGTGTCACCCACTCCAAGAAGGGATCTTAGATAGATGAATGTCTTCTCTATGAAGCTCTTGGTGAAAATGTCAGTAGTCTACTCTGCGGAAGGGAAATACTGCAAGGCTATCACCTGATCATGCACAAGCTTCGGATGTAGTGCATGTGTATCTCAATGTGTTTGGTCCTCTATCTCTGCACCGGATCAATGGAAATCAAATGCAAATCACACCAAATGATTATGGGTGAATCATTTTGATTATCACACCAAATTATTGTGGGTGAATCAAATGCAAATCCAAGTTACCTGAAGAATACCTTGCAACCACACACATTGTGTAGCTGCATTCACTACTCCTCTATACTTGGCCTCAACTGAAGAGAGGGATATGGTGTGTTGTTTCTTGTTTTACCAACATATGGGACCATTTGAAATAATTAATACATAACCTAAAGTGGACTTACTACCAACGGGATCTCCAACCCAATCGAAATCTGTAACACCCCGGTTTTGACTCCGTTTGCATTAAATGTATATGATGCATATATTTTAATTAATCGTGGTGTGGAGCTAAAGGAAAAAAAAACCCACCATGGATTGTCGANGGGGGGGGGGGGGGGGATATTCAAACCTTTGGGGCCAATGGGGAAAATCCAAATGTCAAAGGGAAAACCCACCAAACTATCAACTACCTTTCTTGTCTTACTCACCCAATCATTTATTACTGCAAGAAATTGGTTGAGTTGGTTATTGCATGGGATGGGAAAGGTATGAAAACCCAAATTCAAATTGGAGAAGCCATCAGTTTTTGGGAAACACATTTTGACTCCTTGGGCAAGAAAAAACCCAAAAATGTAGGCCATTCTACCATGCTTTCATGTTTGGATGTTGGCACCACCATTTTTCCTTCACGTGAGCTCTCTCAGGCATTCATAACTTCCTGTGTGTGAAACCATTCACGTTTTTGGTTGTTACCTCACTTTTCTTAGGCTAAGAAATCATTTTTGGTGATTATCAGTGGCTGAGTTTCCTTCCCCACATTTTTGCTACATTTTTCTCCATTGTTTCCAAGCTAGAAATCTTTTTTTTCTGGAAATTCCCAGTGAGTGGGAGAGGAGACCCACAATTTTGGGTGTTATGGATCCCATTTTGGCCATGATAGGGACAAAACGTCTCTGGAAACTGTATTCCTACTAAAGGGCCATTTTTACCCATTCTGTAAATTCATTTTTGCTACCGAAACTGCTTTTCATCCAACCCAGAAATTGTATTGTGTTGTGGTGCATCTTTTGGCTTTGTCTTGCATTCAATTAGGAGTGGAAATGGGGTTTGAGCCTACTTGATAAACCTAGTGTGTGTAGGAGCCTCACAAACAGAGCTATAGGGCTGACTTTCTTCTCTGCACCCCCTGAATAGCACTGGAATGGAAGGCATGGCCCGAGAGACTACATAGCAAAGAAGGGGATGCTTCCTTGTGTTGGGTGTGTGTGGATGTCTTAGAAGTCAGGCTAGTTCTAGTGCAAGTGTCCATAGCTCTAGGATAGGGCTCACTAGCTTAGTAGCCAACCTTTTCAGTTCCCTGTTAGCCTGATAAACCCACTTGTGTTGGCTTGGCTGAGTTTGGTGTATCCTTGGCTACATGTGACCCTGCTAGTTTCCCCTTATTCCTTGTGGAATCATGCCCAGCTCGGGGGTGGCAGTGTTGTTGAGTGATTGATTAGCACACTAGCCTATGGTTGGGTGGAACGTTGTAGCGACGTAGCTAGTTGTGGGACAAGCTTCTGTTAAAGATAAGTATCTCTTGTGTTTAAATCCTTGCAACTATATTTAATTTATAAATATGATGAACATGTTAATGTGTTGAATGAAATCAAAATGCTTTCGTTGTTTGATAGTAATTTATGCATCTGTGTATGTTTATTTCCAATGAATTTTGTTTTATATTCATGGGGCTTAGTTTCTCGGATTTTCAGCATTATAGTCACATCCTCTCGTCAGTAGAAGGATGGGGACGTGATAGAATCAGTAAATCCAACTAGTTCTAGTGGAGAACCAACAACATAGTGTACCCCGAAGTGTTTGGTTCCTTGCACATAATGCATGATCATTTTGGCATCCTTCCAATGGATCTCATGAGGATTCTACATATATCTAGAAACAACACCTACAAAATATTCCAAATCAGTTTGGTAGTGTGTAAGATACAATGGACTCCCAACTAGTTGTATGTACAACAAGCTGTCCACCAATGGAGATGCACCAAATTCACCTAATTTTATTCTTGAAAGGAATGGGCACTTGGATTCCTTACATTCAGCCATTTTAAAATTTAATAACAGGTCTTCAGCATACTTTTATTGGATGACCTTGATCACTGCTTCAGATTGCTCAATTTCCAATCCAAGGTTAGTCACGGAGGATTCACTGTGAAAAGAAGACTTAATTGATCCAATTTATTTAGTGCATCTACCTATAATCAAAATGTCATCAACATAAATCACTATGACCTGCAATAAGTCATCAACATGCTGTAAATACACATTAGGATCAGATTTACATCTTTCAAAGCCAAGCGAAAGCAGAAAATTGTCCATCTTAGCATACCAAACCATGGGGGATTTCTTAAGGCCATAGAGATAATTCTTTAACCTGCATGCAAGTGAAGGATCCTCAATGAAACCTTCAGGTTTCTGCATATAGATATCCTCTTTAAGGTCACCATAAAGAAATGCACTCTTCACATCCATGTGGTGAACCTCGCAGCGCTTAGATGCAAAAATGGATAAAACTAGCTAGATAGAGTCCATCTTTGCAACCGATGTAAATGTCTCTATATATTCCACTGCTTATAATTGAGAGAAGACTTTGGAAATGATCCTGGACTTATAATTGTTCTCTAAACCATCAGCATCCACTTTGGTCCTATAGACCCACTTGCATTGCAATAGTTTCCTCTTGGAGGGCAAGGGAACCAATTTCTAAGTCTCATTGTCTTGGAATGATTTGAAATCTTATTGCATGGATGTTTTCCATCTTGGTTAAAGTGATGATTCCTGATATGTTTGAGGATCATATCCAACCATTATTAATAATATCTCAACAATATTCAATTCACAAGCAGGGAAATCATTGTGGAATTGAGATCTAGTATTCCTATAATCATGAGGATCACCTGCAAGATCCACAACTACTTCAATGGTTTTATAAGCCCAATTTGGATGAATGGGTGAGTCATGATATGAATTCAAATCGTCATCATCATTAGAAACATCAGAATCAGATAAATCAGAAAAGGATTCATCACTTACATCATCATGGAGTGGAGGATGTGAGCATTCTCCATAAGCTAGTTCGGTCTCTTGCATGAGCTCTTCTTCGAACTGTACATTCCTTTCTATGAATGTATTTTTATATGAGGGATCAAATATATTGTATCCCTTTGCATATTTATCATATACAACCATGATGGAATCCTTTCTTTGAGGTTGCAAGGACTTTCCCTTCTCTGGAGGAATCCTATCCCAAGCCTTTGAGCCAAAGACCTTGAAAGGAGAAACACTTGGATTGTGACCACTCTAAGCATCATATGGTGTTTTTCCATCCAAGTATTTGTGAGGAGCTCTATTTTGAACATATGTAGTATACTTAATGGCTTCAGCCCATATATTAGGATTTAAATCCTTTTCTTCCAACATACAGGTTTCCATATCCTTGAGAGCCTTGTTCTTGTGCTATGAAACACTATTTTGTTGTGGTGTGTAGGGAACCAAATGCTGCATTTGGATTCCACATTCTTCACTTAGATGATGCAAACTCTTGTTCACATAATCCTTCCATTTTCAGTCCTAAGGACCTTGATCTTATTCCCACATGCATTCTCAACCAGGGATTTCCAAACTTTGAGAGTCCCAAAATCTTCATATTTTAGTTTGAGAAAATATACTAAGCAATACCTCGAGAAATAATTTACGAGGGTCAATACATACCTTGAATTCCCATAAGAGGGCGTGGGAAGAGGCCATATGAGGTATGAATGAACCAAATCAATCACTTGGACATCTCTCCTTTCCTTTCCTTTCTCATAGCTACGCTCAACATGCTTTCCCACTACACATCATTTGCATGCGCCATTTGAGAACTTGATCAAAGGAATACCTTCCACCATGCCTTATTTACTGAATGCCTAGAGGTACTTGTAGTTGATATGGCCATATATATCATGCCACAACTTGCTTGTCTCATTGGCATTTGAAAAGAGCGCATTCCCTTGGAAGTAGGGGAGGAAGTGAGATAATTTGTACATTCTTGCATTATGGTAAGCAAAACCCAATGCCACAACTTTTCCTATAGATATTTCTGATATATCCACTGCATATAAAGTAAATGTTACTATTTTTTTTTCACTAGTGTGTTTCATTTGATATACTAAGAGTATGTTTGTTCCTATATCATGCACAAACAACAAATTGTTGAAGTACCCATCTTCAAGATCAATCCTGCCTATCCCTTTTGCTTGGATTCCTTAATCACCACCCATTAGAATGGATGGAACAATGTAAGGATACAGGGCCGAGAAGGAATCTTGCATGGAGTCCATGTGCCTTGAATCTCGTGAATATATGGGGAAGGAATAATATCTTGAAGAACCAACAACCAAAGCATAGAACCTCTCCTTGATGTATGAGCTTGAACCACCATATTTCTCCCTTGCACCTCCTGGAAGAGGGATGTTGTTCTTCTCAAGAAACTGCGCTATCATTTATATGATATTATTCATGCATGAACTCTCTATATGCCACCCCTTGTGACAAAAATTTCATTTGGTCTTCTCTTGCTTCTTGTCCTTTTCTTTGGCAATATTCTAACCTCCATATGAAGATTTGGGTTTCTCCTGCTTCTTCTTCTCTTGCTACTTCAAATATTGGCTTTCTTGTTGATTTTGGATGGATTCAAAACATCTGCAGCAAGGGCTTGATCCTTACTAGATTTGATGGTGCCAATTTGTACCAGCTTGTCTTTCTCTTGTTCCAATGACTCCATGAAGTCTTCCAGTGATGAAATCCTCCAATTTTGAGCTGTGAGATTTCTAGAGTGTAATGTAGACACAAACACAGAATACTCTGGACCTAGCTTCGAAAGTACTAACAAGATAATATACTCTTCTTTCTTCTCTATGCCACAATGTTTCAGCTGAAGCACCAACGATTTAAACTTCATGAAGAAGTCTTGGATTGTCTCAAAGTGAGATGGACTTAGTGAGATTAGCTCATTTTTGAGCTAGTGACCTCTCATCTCCTCAACCTTCCTGAACAATTCCTCAAGCTTGAGCCATACTTCAATGGGAGTTATCAGACTGTCTACATGGAAGATCAAGTCTCTTAAAATGCTCAGATAAAGCATTCCAAATGCTTCACCAAGATTGTTGAAGTGGTTTGATTTCTCCATAGCAAAGTTGGGTTCAACTTTAGTCCCCATGGTGAATCTATACAGGCCTTTCGAACTCATCTGGATCACCATTTGGGACCCCATTCGAAATAGTTGAATGGGGTCAACAATACATGGGACCGCTCCATTTCTGCTTGTGCACTGAGTGACAAATTGTTGATTGTACCTAAAATGCAAACAATCAAATTTCTCTGGAAAATGCAATAAACAACGACTCAAACATTCTGGATTTGATTTGCAGCTCCAAATAGCTCTGATACCATGTGATAATTGATTCAAAGTAGGATCTAGGATCCAAGGGGATTCTCACAATTTGATATTACACATAAATTATGCACAAAACAACAAAAAGAGAGAAAATCATACGCAAATGTAGTCAATAACTAAGTTTATTATGACTCTCCAACATGTAAATATGTTTGGATCATGTTTATATTACATTAGGGATAAAACGTTATCCTTTGGAGGCCATTGGATGTATACATGTGTCAGACTATGATTTGACCCTCAACCCTTCTAAGGTGGACCAATGAGCTTCCTAGCCATCCCAAACAGTCACAAATGCAAGTGTCAACATGTGTGAGGCATGATGGATTATAAATGAAGGCATTCTAGGAGTGGGTGAGCACACAGGTGAGTGGGAGTGGCTTTAGGAGGCAATACATGCTCAAGGAAGGCCAAAAACCACCACAAACATGCGCTAGCACCTAAAGTCAAACATATTCCTTGAATATAGGGATGGGGGAGCACATCAAGACTAATCTTTCATTAATGAGGGATCTTGGGTTTTCAAAATGATCAACTTAGAGTGCCTCAACTATCAAAATGATCAAAGTGGAGCGCCTAAACTATCAATAAATGATCAATATAATGGATTTTGGACCATAGAAAATAGCATAAAATATAATGAAATGTACCATAGGTGTATGATCATGTTACTAAGGTGGATTACTGCTCTAACATAAAAATTGGAAGAAATATATGTTTGTCTTTTAAGCAAGTGATGTGGAATAAAAAAACATAAACAGAAGCATGCTCATGAACAAAATGATAATGAAGATCATGAAAATAATATAGAAATGATGAGGAAACAAAGAGAAAGGTTGAGAGGAGAAGAATATATATAACAAAATCCAATAGATAGCAACTGTGGTAAATTTTGATTTACATGCTACCTAATTTAAATTTCATAATTTGAATTTCTATAATTACTTATCTATTACTAACTATATTTTTTAATCTTAGCCTTAGTATATTTTGTTTGTAATGAAATTCTTAACAATTTTTTATTTATATTTAAAAAATTGTAACAATTTTCAATTTGTTTTAACTATTTCCTTAGAATTTCTTAAATATTTTGTTTGTAATGAGATTCTTATTTATTTCTCAACTTTGTTATTTATATTTTAAAATTTGTAACAGTTTTCAAGTTAAATGGATAAGTTTCTAAGTTTTTCCATGTTAATGGAATAATTTTCAAATTAGTAACATACACTTTCCAATTTTCAAGTTATTAATGTGCAATTTATTAACAATTTTCAAATTAGGAACTTACACTTGCTAATTTTTAAGTTAAAATGTAGATATTTAGCTATTTTCAATTTTGTAAGTGACTAACAATTTCAAGTTTAATGTAATTTCAATTCTTGTTTTGTTATTTGTTAAAATATTATTTGTATATCCTCATGTGAGCTCCAACTCTCAACATTTGTTGATTGAAGTAACTATTAATGTCTTATTTAAGAGACTTCCTTTTGTTTGAAATGAACACTATGATAGTTATGTATTAGTTGAAAAAATCAATTTGAAAACAAAAGAAATGAACATTTTGATAGTTATGTAGTAGTTGTAAAATTCAATGATAACAACTAAAATGATAATTTGTAACAATTTTCAAGTTAAATAAATAATTTTCAAGTCAATAGCAATTTTCAATTTGCTAATCTCCACAACAAATGCCAAGTTACTAGCAATTTTAAAGTTGAATACACAACCATCAAGTTATTAACAATTATAAGTCAAAGAAATAGGTGATTTTCAAACTTTAGTAACAATTCTCAAGCTAAATGTACAATTTCAAGTTAAATGCATATTTAATTATTTTCAATTAAAGTTACAAACAATTTTCTTGTTTTAATGTATTTTCAATTCTTGTACCAATTTTTTATATGCATGAATGTAGGGATAAGTTATATTTTTTTCCATATAGTACCATAATAATGAATTATAAAAAAATATTTGTATAGTCTCATGTGAGCTCCAAGTCTCAACATTTGTTGATTGAAATAACTCTTAATGTCTCATTTTACAAGGTCCTCAATGTTTTTGAAATGAACATTGTGATAGTTGTGTAGTAGTTGGGAAATACAATGACAACAACAAAAATGAACATTGTGATAGTTATGTAGTTGTTTTAAAATTCAATGACAACAAAAGGGTTGTAGATTTGGTCAAATATCAAAATTTGCCTACCATTCATCTAATTAGATTTGGTATGTGCTAAGTTACACAGCAAATTTTAAGTAAGTAACAATTTTAAAGTTAAATGTATAGCTATCAAGTTAAATACATACTTGATTTTCAAACTTTACTAACAATTCTCGATTAGATTTGGTATGTTGTATGTTCCACAACAAATTTCAACTAAGTAGAAATTTTAAAGTGAAATGTATAACTATCAGGTTATTAACAATTATCAAGTTAAATACATACTTGATTTTCAAACTTTACTAACAATTCTCAAGCTACATGAAAAAAGTTCAAGTTAAATACATATTTATTTATTTTCAATTCAAGTTACAAAGTTTTTTGTTTTGTTTTTAATGTATTTTCAATTCGTGTATCAACCTTTTCTATGCATGAATGTAGGGATAAGTTATATATATATATATTTTTTATAGTACCACAATAATTTGAATTTGAATTTATTTAATAATCAAATATAGGAGCTTACAATTCAAAGGATAAGGAGTGTGTGTATGTTATGCATATGAGTTAGTGAAATGTAATAATATACTTATGATAATGTTATCACATTAATGTCATGCAATTATGTAGGGATAGATCATGGTCACCTGCCACATCATTATGATCAAGAATCAAATGACCCTCTACCCCCTCATGATCCTGATCAACCATCACAGGACACGTTTCCCTCTCTCATTTCAAGTATAAGTGGGAGATGTAGTGGGGTTGGAAGGGGTGTAAATTGTCTAGAGGGTTGTGAAGTTTCTGATGTATGAGAAGACCTTGAAAACCTGATCCCTAGTCGAACACATAGAGAGCATGTCAGTAACATAATCAAGTCCTGCTTTGAACAAGATTCAGTGATGGAACAGGCTCAAATCTTGCATGGGTTAATAAAACAAAAAAAATTGAAATGTTCCACAAAGTTGTTGGGTTTTCAAGATGCTAAAAAAAAAATACATGTGAGAATGAAGTAGAAAACGTAAAGACCACATTATATTTGTTTGGAAAATCAAGAAATGATGATATTCAAGCTGCTCGTAGGGAAATTGCAACAATTGTTTTGGCACCAAGCACATCAAGAACTCAAATTGTAGCAACAACAGAATCATTGCTCAATGTTTCAAAATGAACACTGTTCAAATATACTAAATTTAGGGTCTGAATATATCAAGATTGTCTGGATATATGAAGATTATGAAGATTCCTGTTGGGATCTTATTTGTAGGGAACCTTATTTAGGTAGGATGGAAGAGGGTATTAGAGAAAAGGTGATAGAGTTTTGGGACAACCATTCTCGTGCTATTCTAGATCAAAATCATGTCTTGTGACAAATTTTATTTAGAGGCATTTATCAGGAGCATTGTAATCATGTGATGGACATGACAGGAGTTGCACTTTATGAGGAATTGCAAGAAACCAATCCTGGTGTTCATATTTCATTTATCATGTTCAATAAATTGAAACTATAGTATATTAGGCTGAATACAATTCATGACACTTGTTTCAGATACTATGTTGAATTCCAACTATACTATGACACATTTCTTTTATTTTTGCAAAAAGGAACTGGAACAATGAACCACCTCCTCACTGAGTGTGAGATTTTATTTATATGATACTATGCAACATGAATCCTAAACAAGTGTTTTTTAATAAGAGGTGTGTAGGTGGTATAAGATTCCCTCAATGCGGTGATTTGACATTGTTCCATAGGAAATTTCCTGTGATCCAACACACCATGTGATTGTCGGATATAATAGTTATGTGGAAGAAGTATGAGTATGTCTCCATGAATCCATCCTCTTCTTCATTTGTGCCATCTAACAAGATCGACTTGCTAGAGGATGAGATTCATGTTTCATATTTCATGGAGAAGTTTCCAATTCAGATTTATAAATACATAAAGCACTCCCATAGGTCCAAGTGGCAAGCTTCAGAATTCAAACATTCTCATGAGGTATTTGAGCTAGGAACAATCTTATCAGTGGTAGAATTTTCTGAGAACTGCACATTTTCTCCTCAGAGAGAGATATAGAGTGAGTAATATCACTTCTACCAGGTGTCTATCTTCGTACATGTATTGTACAAACATGCTCAAGAAAGCATTGATAGTAGGGATATAACTCCTTAGTCACACGAAGTGATCAAGGAGTACCATTTTTATTTTAGTGATGATCGTGAGCATGAAATGTGTTCAACATTTCCTTGGGATGATTTATTATTCATTCAGACAGAGAGGTGTATCGTTTAGTGAATACTATATTTGGTCATATGGGTGTGCAGGGAAGTTCAAATTGAAACTCTCTTTTTACTAATTGAGTTTCCTTAAAAAAGAGAAAATATTCCAACACACTTGGAGATTTTTGAAATAGGGAATGGAAAGGGTGAACATGATGGCACGGGTGCATGTGTGAAACGTGTAATGTCCCCATTCAAATAATTGCATAGCAGGAAAATTCCATCAATCCTACTAGTTCCCTAGGTTGGGAAGTTAATAAGGGAGCTAATAAATGGTGTTTAGAAATTAGAAGGAATAAATATTTATTTAATGGATTTAATTAAATGAATGCAAGTGAAAAATGAAATGACTATGGATAATGGAGACACATGAAGACTATGGGGCCCACTCAAGCTAGAATTCCTATGTTAAATGGCATCCTCCTCTTGCAATCTCGAATCTATGCAAAGCCTAATGTTTTTGGATGGATTATAAGGTTAATATACTTGTCCATATACTTCATAGGTCGAATTTGGGATGAATTGTAACTTACATGGGGAGAGGAAGATCCAAATGGGAGTTTCATGGACACTTGGCTAGATTCCCCTAACATTTATGACATCTACGACACCAATGATGGAGATTCTATGACAGTTATGAAACAAGTCACATATGAAGGTTGATATCTGACATATCTGAAATTTCAGGCATGAATAGAGCATCTTAGAGGGATCTCATGGGAGTTGGAGAAGGCCAAGAGGCTCTTACTCGAATTTGGGAGAAGAGGGAAGGTGAAGAGGGAGGCCACATGGCATAGCATGAGCAGCCACAACAATTCGACTTGGATTTGGTTTATGGATGGATTTGGAACCTTATAAGACCAATAATGTTTATAAAATTCAAGGAAAATCCATGAGAAGGCCCTTTTGATCATTTATGAAAATTGTTATTGTGAAGAGAGAGAGCTAGTGGATGACTAGTTCATGCCTTAGCCAATTTCGAGGGTGAAAGATTCCCATCCTAGTTGATGTTTGGAGAGGCCAATCAGGTATTTCAAGGAGATTAAACGGAGTCATAAGTTACAGGTAAAAGATACAGAAGCCCATGGACATATCAATTTCATCTTGTTTTTCCTTTCATCTCAAGTTTTCTCACCATATTTCAGCTCTATGGAGTGAGGCACACTTGGTGAGCTATTAATCTCTTTGAGGGAGATTCTATTGCTCCAGTATTTTGTATTCTGATGTAAATTATCTGATATTTAAGTTCCAAAATATCTCAGGTAGAAAGGCCAATAAATATCATGTATTATTGCTCAATAATGAAGAAACAATGCCCTTTCCCCACTACCTTGTTGTAAACTATTGTAATCTTGATGGATTCGAATGGATGTATAAAATATTGATTATTTATGAATGAATGGACTGTAATTAAAGTATATTATGGGTTTCATGTTCAGTAAATGATAATTTGTGGCCATTGGGTCGAATTTCATAGCAATTGGAGCAAACTACACCTCATTTCCCCAAGGGTCCAAAACTAGTTTTTTATATCTGATTGAAAGAAGTGATAACAGCCATGGGAGGTTGATTGTTTATGCATATTAGTATTTTATAATGTATTCTACACATACCATGCTTAAATTTAATAATTTGAGTGGGTCTATGCACATTTGGGAAGCCATTTATACCACTTACCCCAGGGGGGATTTGAGCCCAAAATTGCCAGTAAAATCATCTATCTTGTTCAGAAATTAATACAGACTTGCAGAAGTGATTGGAGGGCCATAATACATCCCTGAACATAATAATTAAGTTATTATATCATTCATACACCTTCTCTGAATATTTGGGAGCAATTGGGCTGATTTGGAGACCAAGACACTAAAACTAGTCAAGAGGCAAAATTGTGAAAAAATGGAAAATTGGGCATTTTGGTAAAAATTTTAAAAAGGGACATTACAAAATGAGCACTTCAAACGTACCAAATGAGTCATGGTGCAACCAGATTCAAATTCTCTTCAGAAGTAGTTGATTGGTGCACAATAAATTTGGGACATCAAGTTCACTAAAAAGCAAGACCGATGCATAGGTAATAAACTCCAAACTCAATTAATATGCTAATAACATTATGTCATCGTTTCCAAAAAATATCATGCTTGACAACAGTTTATATGAAAAATTGAATTCCATGCAGGTTCTTTTGGGATGTTTCCCTTAGTGATGTGAATATATCCATGCCATGGTATTGTGAGACCATACCTAGTATGAGGGAATTACATTATTTTCAGAGTAAAAACATGGGCGGCATATTTTCCATTGAAACAAGGAACTATGCTTGTTTTTGTGATTTTTGTATTGATGCAAATGGATGTGGGATTCATCGCTGTGAAAATGATGCATATGTGAAAAAATAGAAATATGTCCCTCTTAATCCAAATGTCCCACATACAATTTCGACATGGAGAGAGATGCACAATGAAAAGGAAATCGTCTCACTAGGTCATGATCAAGTTTATGATGTCATTAGGGAAGGTACAAGACTTCATTATCAATTAGTTTGAATTATTTATTACACATACAAATCCTGTAGAAATGCATGTAGGACACTTGAATAATATTTGTAATTTCTCTCGTAGGTGATGTATTTGTTGTCATTGCACTCCTTAGAAATCAAGAAAATGTGGCCTATTATTTGATGCGATGCACACAAATTAAAATCAAGTTATTATGACCTTATCAAGATGGAGAGTTCACGTACCAGATAAGAGACTTGGTTATGATGGGCCACTTTTTTTAGGTGGTGAAAGAACATTGTGCTTGTATTATTTACACAGATTTTATGCCTAAATATATATCATGCCAATTCAATCATTTGGTGGTAACAACTTGGATACATATAACAAAAATCAAGGAGAATAGAAGTGAGCCAAAGATATGGAAGATGGTAGAAGTTGACCATGATCATATTATGGAGACTTGCATTCCTATGAGCCAATGGCTAGATGAATGAACTACTCATGCCACTTGAAACATTGACCTAGCTATCATGGTGACTAGTTGAATGCAATGTTGTAATAACAAGTTTATAAAATTAACAGGTACATAATATATTGCAAGTAACTCATGTATGGTCCTACATGGATTTTATTTTGTATCAAGATTTTGTGAATGCATATGAGTATTATTTATTAATTTGTCTTCATTTATCTATGAATTTTTGCAATAACAAATTTTCATATAGACAATGATCCTCTATTAATTATGAAGGTAAGTGCCCCATCAACTATGACAAATAACCATTTCTAATATAATATGGTTTTCTCTTCTCCAATGGTTATCCTCAAGTTGTAATTTGTAATTTATTTTTTAAATTGAAAGTAGACATTGGATTATCAATTGGAATTACACATCAAATTAAGACATTGGTGAGTAATTCCAATTTAAAATTCAATGGGTACTTACAATTTAAATTAATTGCAATTGGAATTACACATTATGATTTAAATATCAATGTATTTGATTTTGCACTCAAAGTAAACAAATACAAAAACCTCGATCCCCATTTTTAACATAATATGTTTTATTTACAAAACCACCATATATAGGAAAAAATTTAAACAATACTCATAAAAATTACATAGAAGTGGTTTCTTCACAGAAATAAAGAACAATATGAGACTTCCAATCATGAGATATCATTGATAAGAATTATGTAAATACAACCACCTTACAATTAAAGAATGCTTTGTAGCCATCTTGAATTTATGAAAATATTTTGAACGGTGGAGGTTCCCACTTCTATAGAATGTTCCATGCACACCACAAGCTTATATTTGATATAAATACAAAGATACAACACCTATACAACCTTAATATTATAATAATTTAAAATACAACTATACAATGTAAAATTGTAATTTATCCCGGTGGGCTAGCTCAAGTGGTTGAGTGCTATAAGTTGTGAGTAGAAGGTCTTGGGGTCAAATCCATGGCTGGATATACATTGCTATATAAGGGCCTCACTTGATGTCCCCATCGAGTTAGATATGTAATCAGAACGAATGGTTTGAGGCCCCTTCGGGTGCCCCCGCTATGACTTGTTCCCATGGATGTAGCAAACCCTGTTGGGGGGTACGTGAACCACAATTGAAAAAAAATGTAAATTTGTAATTTAAATTTTAAATTGTAATGTAATTGAATTTTAAATTTTGATTTTGCAATTGTAATGTAATTGAAAAATTGAACTTTTAAATTGTAACTACACATTGAATTTTCAATTGAAATTACACATTAAAATTGAAATTTTAATTTTAAAATTTAAATTGTAACTTAATTGCAATGTGATTCCAGGTCAATCTAGTGGGCCTACCTGGATCCGTATCAACCTTTCTATTATTGATAAGATAATCCCCGTTGTATGTTGTGTCCCACTCACTCAAGCGGATTCTGAAAAGGTATTAACCTTTTTGTTTAGTGAAATTTCGTGTCCTGTCCCCGTGCTCAATCTTCATGCAACTTCAACAAACAAAATGCGATATTAGTCATTCATCACTTCAACAAATTCTCTCATTGGTTGATATGAGATCACAAAGAAGCGAATGGTTTTATAATTTCACAACTCAACTTTACATTTAAAATCTGTACACTTTCCCTAACAAAATTATCCTCGACCATCGATCGTTCCGATGTTGATTTCCACCAATTGATCAAACTATGATCTCATTAAATTGATCAGTGAAATGATCAATTTCACACATGTTTCATTCAAATAATTCGTCACACCTTTGAATTCTTGGTGTTTCTGGTGATGTCACTCAATTCACTCATACACAGGGAAATTAAACAAATTTTTGGTTATTGAAAGAAGACAATGAATATTTAATTAAATGCAGAGTCTTAGGTATATGTTCTTCATTTCATAAAAAACAACTTAAAATGTTACAATTCAGTTTAAATATACCTATCCATACCTATCAGATCCGAATAAATGGGATCTAGACTCCTAAAGGAAGCAATTTCATAACAAACTTAGAGCAACTTCATGCAAGATACGAGGACATTAGTGGAAAATTTCCATTATTACAATCAAAGTAATCCCATATCTAGAACCAATTACAGTTTCTCAATGACTCATCCTATATTTTAGAAACTATTACAAGGAATTCAGACAATTGCATTTTTTGCTTATACAAGAAATAAATAACTTTGAGTTGATGCTCATGCATCATATTTCGTGGGAAGAAAAGAATTATTCAATAGATGTTTAGGGTTCAAATTAAACATAGAAACCTCCATCGCTTTCATCCACACTATATCTTCAGATGGATGACCTTTCCACTTGACCAAATATTGAAGATAACCCCTATTCCTAGTTTTCTTTGAAATTCTCTTGTCAAGTATGGATGTGATACCAAAACTGATGCCATATCAAGATAGATTCAATCTGTAGTTGCTCCTTTGGAGGTAATTGTTCTTTCCAATATAATAATTGACCATCCTTACCTGAGATTATTTATTCTTTCTGAACACCTGAAAATTTAAAAGGAGATAGATTTGAAACATTAAAAATTGGAGAAATTTCAATGTCAGAAGGAAGTTCTATTTTATATGCATTTGTAGAAAACTTCCTTAAAATATTACAAGGCCCAACTTTCTTGAGTTTTAATTTTATTGTAGGATCACTTAGGAAACCTCTCCTTTATAATATATGCCATCACCAAATCTCCAACTTTAATATTAAATTCCCTTCTTTTCAAATATGCTCTCTGTTGGCATTTTCTAGTACTTTCCTGCAATTTCTTCGTAACATTTTCCTGTAGCTCTTGCACACTAGTTGCAAAATCTTCACCATCTGTACTCATCAATTCCTTCTCTCCCAAATTTCTGAGTTCATATAATCCTATTGGATGCATCCTATACACAATCTGAAATGGACTCATACCTATACCCTTGTTAGGTGAATCATTGTAAGAAAATTCAACTTGAGCAAGAGCTAAATCCCATTGCTTTGGATTCCCATAAACAAGACTTCTCAATCTATTTCCCAAGCTCCTATTTAAAACTTCAGTTTGAACACCAGTATGCAGATTATAAGCAAAGCTAAAACTAAGATTGGTTCCCAATTTATTCCATAAAGTTCTCCAAAAATGACCAATAAATTTAGTGTCCTTGTTTAACACAATGCTCAATGGTAAACCATGTAACCTTACAATTTCCGAGAAAAATAAATTAGCAATATTTGTTGCATCATTGGTATTTTTACAAGAAATGAAATGAGCCATTTTTGAAAACCTATCCACAACTACATAAATAGTATAATTCACCTTTCGAGTTCTAGGTAATCCCAGAACAAAATCCATACTGATGGAATCCCAAGGTTTAGTTGGAATAGGTAGGGGTTGATATAGTCAAATGTTTTGTCTCTGCCCCTTGGCATTTTTACATATCTTTCATTTATCAACAAATTTCTTTACATATTGCTTCATTCCTGGCCAAAAATAAAAACCACTCACCCGAGCAAATGTTTTGTCCTGCCCAAAATGACTTGACAAACCTCCAATGTGTTTTTCCTTTATCAGGTTTTCTCTCATAGAACATTTAGGAATGCATAATTTAATTTTTTTGAACACCAATCCTTCATGTAGCATGTAGTCCAACCATTGACTTCTATTATAGGAAATTGGATTCTCACAGGATACATATATATCCTTGAAATACACATCTTCCTTATACATATTAATCAAATTTTCAAATCCCAAAGTGTCGACCCTAATTTACTGCAAGATCAAATTTACTCTGCTTAAGGCATCAACAAAATTATTATATTTTCCACTTGTATGCTTGATCACAAAGGTAAAGTTTAGAAAAAGTTCCACCCACTTAGCATGTTTTTTGTTCAATTTAGCTTAACTATTTATGAATTGCAAAGCATGATTATCTGAATATAATACAAACTATTTGGGAATCCAATAATGGCTCCACTTTCTTGAGAGCTTGCACAACAACATATAATTCTTTCTCATATGAGGAATATTTTTGTTTTGCCTCATTTAATTTCTCACTGAAATATGCTACTGGTCTCTATTCCTAACTCAAAACAACTCCTATTGTTGTCCCACTAGCCTCTGTATCAATTTGGAAAAACTTTTTCAAAACTTGGTAAAGCCAAAATAAGATTCTTAGTGATATTATTCTTCAACAATTTGAAGTTCCTATCAGCTGCTTATTTCCATTTGAAAGGTTGTCTACTTCCCCTGAAGGTGTCTATTAAGGGTGCACAAATTTGACTAAAGTTATTGATAATTTTTCTATAAAAACTTGCAAGACCATGAAAGATTCTTACCTCATAAGCACTTTTCGGAGTTGTCCAATTAATAATTGCTTGCACCTTCTCTGGATCCATCTTTAACCCTTCTTTTGAGACTACAAATCCCAAATAAATAAATTCTTTCCTAATGAAACTACACTTTTTCAAATTTATCACCAATTTCTCTTTCTACAAGGTTTCCATTAACAATTTGAAATGCTCAGATGTTCTTCCTTATTCCTATTGAAAATCAAAATATCATCTAGGTATACTATCAAAAAATTCCCATTGTATTCATTCAAGACCTCGTTCATCAATCTCATAAAAGTACTATTTGCATTAGTAAGTCCAAAGGGCATTACTAACCATTCATACAATCCATTGTTAGTATTGAAAGAAATATTCCATTCATTCCCTTCTCTAATTCTTATTTGATGATAACCACTCTTCATGTCTATCTTTGAAAAATACTTGGACCCACTCAAACAATACATCAAATCATCAATGCGAGGTAAGTGAAATCTTTAAATTATAGTGATCTTATTGATTGCTCGAGAAGCAGTACACATACTCCATGCACCATCATTCTTTGGGATAAGCAATATAGGCACTGCACAAGGAATCAAACTTTATTTCACCAAACCTTTATCCCATAGAATAATTTTTTGCAAAGGAGGTGATAAAGAAAATTAAATTTGTACAGGAATTGATAGAGTGCTTGGTATAATTGACACTGATTGCATTCTACATTGTTGCCCAATTCTCATGGTAAGAATGGTTTCTAGAACTTGGAATGGATTTGAGATAAGTATTTTTTTGTTCTATTTTATTCTATGTTCATTCTATCATTAAGATTTCAAATTCTTCTTAGACTATGAGATCTATTCTTGTTGTGGCCAATAAAGGTCAAAAATTTCATCCAGGATATCCACAAACATATCATGGCACTTATGTTCATAAAATTACAACAATTTGTCATTTTGTGTATCTAACATCATGCTTAAATCTATTGTCATGAAAATTACAATGGATACTAATACATATCAGCTTAAGATGAATATTCAATTTGTTCTTCCATGATGGACTGATATTTTTTAATATTTTATAGTCATGGTTTCTAAGCCTATATTAATTCTTGCTAATGATTCAACAAATAGATCATTGGTTACCTAAACTATAGTAGTATGTCCTTTATGAAACACATGTTTCTTTATCAAAGACCACATCTACAAAGGCTGGTAGACTATATATTAGTCACGATTCCAATTCATGTATCTCATTCAACTTTCATTAAGTGTGTTCTAGAATTTATAGAAGATGCAATCAATAAATTGGGAATTTCCATTATGGATAACCTCCCTATCCACTATGATCTACAAAGCTTTATAGACTTTGGAAATAGGCTCAGTGTAAGAAACTTTGAGGTATCAACTGAACATGTAAGTCTTTGATTTATCTTCATGTGGGGAACCTAATATCTTATTTGAAAATAATTGACATTTGCATATATTCCATAAAAAATTTAACATTTCCCTGTATTAGAAATCAAGTGTGAATAAATATAGCTATGATTTGATTTATATTTAAGTTCACTGTAGCAAAAAAACATAAAATTACATTCTACCATTTTTTTATGTTTGGATTAATTAGCCCTCCCTTTACCCACATAGTCTATTTGTTCATTTTTCCTAGGTTAGGAGGTCTTTTTTACTTTACTAGAGTAATGGGGGACATTCCCAAGAGTCATATACACTTTTGCGTTTTGGCGCCAATAGGAGTTTTGGTTCCATTGGTGCCAATCCCTACATTTTAGGAACCCTCTATGAGTGCCACCATCAGTCACATTCATTTGTCTATGGTAGGTAGTCAGTCATGTTCAGTTATGCTTCGATTACCACTAGTTAGTTCACTTCCAGTAGACCTAGTGCCAGTTTGCATGATTTAAGGGAGCGTGGCGCCTTTTTTCCACCTACTTCATCAATTAACTAATTGTGATCTGAACTAGTTATGTGGATTTAAACTAGTGAGCTCCAACTGTGATTATTTCTAGACTAAGTTATCTAATCAATCAGTTTGATTTGGTAAATTCGAATCTTATCCACAGTATTTGGATTCTCCTTATTGTACGACTATTGTATTACTGAAATGTTAATGAAGATTGATGTAATGATATTTTGTGCAATACTTGTCTGATTTATGTGAAAGTTCTGTCATGAATCCGTTGTTTAGTTTACAATGTACATTGATTTGTCAATTCCATTGCATCCTTCTTTTCAGATAACTCTCATTCTGGCTTGTAGATCTAAGGTTCATGAAAATTAACATGGTATTAGATCATATGTTTATGCCAACAACAAACCTCACAAGCCTCCATGCTTGCACCAGAAGCAGGTGAGTTTCCACATAATTCTTGGACTCATTGCATTGATCCCTTTGGATTCTATCCAAAGAAGTCTATCTAGGTGTGATGGACTTAGAAAAAGTGCTCATGTTGAGGTGGAGAGGTTTGAACTAAAAATGTTTGTGAATTGAAGCTTTTTGCAGTGATTTTTTCAGGTACAGTTGTAGTTCTTGAATATTTTTATATCAACATACCAATGAAATGGGGAATTCAACTGCTCTATCAAACAGGATCCCTACACCCTTTACTTACATTGATTAGAGGGAAGATATGTAGATAGACTTGCACAAAAAAGGCCTATATAGGATGAAAATGGGAAGATAAGTCAAACCCCAATAGTATGTTGAGAAATCCAAGTTTCTGAATAAGCTAGATGAAGCCTTCGGCTTCATGTGCATCCACATTTCCAAGGAGATATTATTCCACCTTGAGGGACTCATAACTCCGAAGGAAGTACAGGACTAGATCGAATGCTTGTTTGACAAACAAGATGAGCTAAGAGGCCATATTTTGGAGAATGAGATAATTGCACTCCATCCAAGCAACTTCGATACAATTCAACAGTTCTTCTCGAAATACAAAGCCCTAGTCTTGCAATGCAACCATTGTGGGATTGAGAGGAAGGATGAGGAGCTTATGCTCTCAGTTCTAAGCAAGATTGGATCATAATTTTCATACTTTGTATCTACTTTCCACTTTGGATTGATATCCATCCCAAATTGGAAAATTCCATCTCTAGATGCATTTGCAGAATCATTAATATAGGAGCAAGACAAATTGATTCAGGTGGGAGTGCTCAATGCTTCCAAGAATCAGGGCCTCTTAGCTGGAGACTTTGGGAATATGCAAGAAAAAGGGAAGCAAAGAGGGAAATAGAAAAATAATGTTGGTTCGAAGCCCAAGGAGAAGCAGCACCCTTCTGATGGAGCCTTTGGTTCCAAGAAGAACAAGAACAAGAAATTTGAGAAAGCTAAATGCTCCTACTGCATTAGAGAATTTCATCAAGAGCATCAGTTTATACAGAAGGTCATTGAACAACTATCTAATATTCTTGAATAGAAGAACATTTCTCTTTGTCAAGGCACAAAGAATTCTGAAGCTGGAAACCAAATAGAAGAACATGAGAGCCGCCATGCCTTGAAATCTAGCTTCACTCGGTCAAAGGCCTATCTGATTGATTCCAGAGCATCCAACCACATGGTTCCTTCCAAATAATCCTTCACCTCTCTGGATCTCTCTAGAGGAACTAACATCCATATGGGAGATGATTCTCATATCCTAGCTGTCGGGAGAGGTTCCATTAAAATCAAGCATGGAGAGTTCCAAAATGTGCTCTATGTTCTTGCTCTTGCAGCAAACTTGTTGTCTATATATCAAATGACACATATTGGCCCACAAAAGCAAGTAGTATTTGGTCCTGAGTTAGTGGAAATCTTAGATATTTCATTTGAGAATATTATAGCGAAGGTTATTGAAATCCATTCCTCCAAGGCATATGCATTCTCACACTTTATGCCATACTTAGATCCAATACAATCTCAACTACCATTCAAAGAAGAAGAAGGTATAAACTCTCCTTTATTTCCATTTGTAGATAAAGATGTATTGTCTAATTTTTTAGATTCAGAAGATGTGGAACAAGATCAACATGATCTTGATATTGAGATTAAACCTCGAGAATATCTAGATCCAGATGCAACATCTATTCCAAATCAGAATCCTAAATGGTCCTAAAAGCTCATTAAAGTAGTTGGGAATGTTGTTGCGGATCTAGATGATATAAGAAGAATGAGGTCCCAGTATCAGAATGAACATGTTGCACTCTCCCATCAAGATCCACTTCTCCTAAAGAGTTTTTTCATGTTGATGGGATCAGATCCTTAATCATTCAAAGAGGCTTGCCACGATTCAAGATGGAAAGAATATATGTTTGAGGAATTTGATTTGCTACAAGACAACAAAAACTGGGAGCTTGTTACGTTGCCCCCTAGGAGGAAATTAGTACAGTGAAAATGGGTCTACAAGACCAAGATATCATATAATGGAACCACAACCAAGTACAAGGCTCATTTTGTGGCAAAATGATACTTATAAGTCCATGGGTTGGACTAAAATGAGACATCCTCTCTAGTAGCAAGAATAGACTCCATTAGACTAATCTTGGCAGTTGCAGCTTCAAAGAGGTGGGAGGTACATCATATGGATGTGAAAAGATCCTTCCTTCATGGTGACCTGAAAGAGGAGAGGAGATCTATATGAGAAGACTTGAGGGGTACATTGAAGATTCAACATTAGTCTACAAACTGAGGAAATCTCTCTATGGGATCAAACAATCCCCAAGGGCATGGTTGTTATCAGTCCAAATGGCACTTCTCCATCCAAGTGCCAACATTATTTATGTTGGTACAAAAAAGGACAAATTATGATTGAATTTGCCAAAACACTATAGATGGGAATGACCTGGGATGCATTACCCTCAAACCAAATTTATATATATTTTGTCTAAGTGTTGAGTTGCATACGCGACTATCTGCATTGCAACTCACGTACCGTATGCGAGTATTTGCATTGCAACCTGCGTACAGTTGCGTACATGGGTTCCCTTCGAGCAACTTGCATGCCATATGCGTGTTGCGTATATTAATAGTCATGTACACCTTGTTTTGACTTAAAAAATATAAAACACGATTAGATGATATTAGTTGGGCCCTAATCCATAACCATCCCAACCTTCGAAACTACTCTATTTCCCAAAGTATAAATAAAGGCCTTGGGGTGGAGACTAATCAATCAATTTTGGAGAGAAAAGTTATGCTGGTGGTATATATTCAGAATCTTGGAGCAGTAGAACTCAGAGTCCTTTGGTTGCAGAGGAATCCTTGTCTCAGAAGCTAGGTTGTACTCTTATCTGATTCATCCATTGTTAATAAAGAGAATTCTTCTTCCAATCTTGTATTGAGTCTATTTCATGTATTTTGGTTAATAAATATATTTGCTCATTTGTTTGATATATTGTTCACACTTGTTCATCTAACCTCTGATATATATATATATATATATGCATGAGATATTACTTGAAGGATTTACTCTTTGCAGGTGAAGAGGTGCATCCCTAGAAGCTTTAGAGAGAAGAGGAGCAGAAGAAGATCAATCTTGGATCAATCGTCGGTAATCGGGTAAGTCAAGACTTTCTTCCTGTTCCCTTTCCATTCTTTGATAAAGCTGATTGTATGCAAGTTAGTAGTAAGTTGGTAACCCTAAACCCTAGGTTACAAGGGTGCTTTATCCCGAACACCAAGGGTATTCCAAGATGGATACCTTTCTCATGTCACATAAATTTGAGAGATGCAGATATGACTGCAATGTCTACATGCAACAGAAAGGGGGATCATTGTTATTGATTGTACTATATGTGGATGACTTGCTCATTGCTAGCAGATCTTCTGCTGGATTGACAAGCATCAATTAATATTTGAGTGAAGCATTCGATATGATAGATCCAAGACTCTTGAAACAATTCATTGGTCTCGAAGTAAGTCAAAAGAATTTGGGAATCATGATTTGACGGTCTAGATATTCATCAGATTTGCTTAAAATATTCCACGTGGAAGAATGTAAAGCAACACCTTTTCCCTTCCTATCTAGCATCAGGATAGAAGAAGGTGGTTCTACACCATTGGTTAACAACACTCTTTTCAAACAACTCATTGGGAGCCTACGATACCTCACACATTCGAGGTCAGATATATCCTATGCTGTGAGTGTTTCTTCCAGATACATGTAGGAGCCACATGAGCTGCACTAGAAGGAAAAAAGCACATCTTGCACTATGTACATGGTACTAGTGACTATGGGATCCATTATACAGTTGATGCACAATTAGATCTCATTGGATACATTGATTCAGACTGGGATGGAGATGGTAATGATAGGAAATCTACTTTAGGTTTTGTGTTTATGTTGGGATCTGGGCAAATTTGTTGGTCCAATAAGAAGCAAACAACTCTTGGACTCTCTTCAGCAGAAGAAAAGTATAGGAAGGTTGTGAATGCAGCTATTTAGACAGTTTGGCTGCATGGCATCCTGACAAAGTTTTGGATTTGCACTTCACCTTCAGTAGACATCTATTGTGACAACCAGAGTACCATAAATATATCCAATGCCAATTTTATAAGCAACAAACAAAACATATTGAAGTAAACATGCATTACATTTGTTAACTAGTGCATGACAAAACTATCACACTACATTACTTCCCTACAGAGGAGCAGATTGCAAATATTTTTACCAAGTGCTTCACTGAAAAGAGATTTTTTTCCCTCATATCTCTTCTTGGTGTAAAGGCTTGACTCATTGTTCCTTATGCTATGATTACCACCAATTAGTTCAATACCAGTCACCCTAGCCCCAATTTGCATGATGTAAGGGAGTGTGGCACCTTTTTTCCACCTACCTCATCAGTTAATTAATCGTGAACTGAATTAGTTATCTGGAGTTAAACTAGTGAGCTCCAATTATGGTTATTTTTACACTGAGTTAGCTAATCAGTTAGTTTGAGTTGGTGAATTTGAATCTTATCCATAGTATTCGAATTATCCTTATTGTATGACTATTGTATTATTGTCATGTTAATGAACATTGATGTAATGATATTATGTGCAATACTTCCAATTTATGTGAAATTTCTGCCATGAATCCGTTGTGCAGTTTACATTGATTTGTCAATTCCACTGAATCCTTGTTTTTAGATAGCTCTCATTTTGGATTTTAGATCTATGGTTCATGAAATTTAACATTTTACTCCATCAAAAAATAAAAACACCTTTTAATGCTTTTTATTAGGACACTAACATTATCATTGATGAATTTATAAGTGTCAAATTTCAAGCCTTCACACGCATTGTGATTTCATACCATACTTTGAAACCATTAGTGAAATTTTCTCAACCCCGACTGTTTAAGCTTTACATTCCCACAGGGAACACTTCTAATGTGAAAGGATCATGAGTGCATTTTCCTATTGTATTTTTTATCTAGACTGAATAGGTATACCTTCCACTTCACAAGTATTGTTGACCTTTTATTATGTGTCCATACTTTAGATTTGAGTGTTATCACACATGTTAATGTGACATGAAACAGTTGATGGTGCAAGAAACAATTAATGGATCTACAGGATGTAGGGAATACTACTCCATTGGAGAATCCAAAGTCTATTGATGCTTTTGTGCACTCATTAAACATTTTTCAGCACAGTCTATTGGTCTTTGTACATACATAGTTAATTGATTGTTGCCAACAATTGTTTTTTCAACTCAAACAATAACCTTATGTTAACAGTTTGTTTCCTTTTAAAATGTTGAATAACTACTTATTTATTTTTAAGATGTTGAATAACTACTTATTGCATTTTAATATGGGTTACTTATGATCTTCTCCTTTTTTGGGTTTCAAATAAGATCTACTAAATATGTCAAGTCCTGCATGTTCCACAATATGTCAATTTAAATGTCAACAATAGATACATACATATACATGGTTTTTAATATTTTTAAGATTTATTTGGGTAAATTTAGAGCCTTAGTTTGGTTGTAACTCTAAATGATATGGGTTTCCAATGATATGAAGGGGTGGCATTATCTTTGCAGTATGAAATCATAGACCTAGTGCCTATTTCAGTATCCCAGAAATATTTCTAATATCCTTCTCCTTTGATTCTCACTGTTATTACTAGTTTATCTTTGATTCCAAACAAAGTAAGTAAACACTTTGAAAGAGGAGGTTCACCTTGCTTACTTTGGGTAGGTTGCTCTTCTTTTGGAACCATTTTCGTCGCTTCTTCTATGAGTGCACAATCAAATTTTTTCTCTAGTTCTCATCTATAGAGTTAAATACTTGATTCCACCAAGGATCTATACTCATATTTGTATTATTCTACTTCCGTAAACAACTTTTTGATCTGCTACTTTTCTTTTATCTAGAAATCCAAAAACTAAATCCTTTATTTTTTGTACTTTGTCTATGATCATGCAACATAATATTAAGGTCTATAGTAATTTATTTCTTGCAAAATTTATTTGAAGAAGGTGATGGAGTATAGTCTTTGGATTTTGGATTTACAAGAGGAGGTAGAGTGTCAAAAAAAGATGGGAAATCAAAATTGAGGGGAAAATCCACCATGTTGGGATACCAAAGGAAAACAAGCTGTTAGGCTTATGATTGTATTTGAGAGTGGAGATGCTCTTGATAAATGAAGTTCCAAATTGGATTAGCATCATATTCTTATTGGATTTTAGAAATGAAAATTTGTAATTGTTCCATGGTAGGATGGAAATACAACATATTAATACAAAAGAAGGCAATCCCAAGGATTACATTAGACTCAGTAGAGGAAGAAATAGAAGGTGAAGAGGAGTGATTGAGGAGGAGTGTTTTGAGTATGATAAGGTGGGTCATTAACAGATATATAAGATACAACAAAATAATCTTCTTTAACAAATAAACTAGAACTTTCTACCCATTCGATAGGAGTTATATGTACATTGAATATGTGGAAATTGAACCCAGTGATAGAACAATTACACTCACAACAATTATCAATTGTACATGCAAAATCACTCACAAAAGAGACTGAATATGGAGCTGAACACTAAATTGTATTGAATAAGTGTACAATAGCCAACCCTGTGAAGTCATAGGCTGCCACAATAAATAATTACATGAGGGATTCAAATGCATGAAGAGGAAATTTGAATCTAGTGAAAAGCAGTCTTACTAAATCTAAGCAAATCCCCCATAGGTGCATAAAGCAGTTTCCAAAACTGTCAAGGAGCTCACGAATTGGAAAAATCAATTAGGCAAGCTAAAAGGTAATGGAAGGAAAAATCATACATGCTTTTCATACAATAAAAGAGTGGAGGATGTGGAGGACAAAAAACTAGTTAACCTCACCTAGTCAAACTTTCCCAATTGCCTTAAAGCACTGAAAAAAGCAGTCAATAAAGCAGAAAAAGTAGAAGGGCGCTAGGGAGGCCAGGAATAAAGTAGATTTGATTCCAGGAGGTTTCCCAAGTGCTCCATGAGTCAAAATTAGCAAGTTTGACCACTATGGATGTGTAGATGACAACTTGCATAAGGTGGAACATGGAAACTAGGCAAATAAGACAAAAATGGATTAATTAATGTCTAAGGTAGATAACTATGGGTTGATCATTCTAACTGAATACGTTAGTGATTCTCATATTGATAGAATAATATTTTTCATTTGGACAATGATTTACTGAATGAACTTCATTACGAAAAATAAAATAGTGAGTCTTATAAGTAGGAATAAGTGTCTTCTTGAAATACTTGTGTTTTTCTATTTTCCCGAAATGGAGATTTGTAAACTTCTTCTTGTCAAATAAAATAAAATAGTGAGTCTTAGTAGTAGTTGTACTGTAATGGGAAAGGGAGCATAAAATTCATGAGTGTTGAAACATAATCCTTTATGGTAGGGGAAGGAAAACAATAATATTTACAATTCCAAGAGATTCTTTGGAATTTGGAACCCAAAAGCCATCTTAATGTATTATATATTATGAACAACCATAATGAGAATTTGTGCTTTCACATCTACTTTCCCGTGTGCTTTATTTTTAGTTGTTTACATGTGTTCCTTTGTGAATCACCTAAAAATGGTATCAGAAACTAGTGGTCACTATCTTAGACATGCATGTATGCCTACTTTCATTAGTATACAATCTTCTCTAGTTTGCTTCTTCCCTTCTGAGGTATCACTCAAGCGTTTTGTTCAAATCTGCATTTTTTGTTTTTGGTTATCACTAAGATATTATCCATTACATTTTTTCCTATTTGTTGAAACCTAAGTTGCCAAGAAACTTGGGTACAGGGACATGTACGGATACAGGACACCACATTTTGAAAAAGGTACTTGGGCACGTTGGGGGTACTATATGTGTGTGTGTGTGTGTGTCATAGTCACATCATAAATGCATATAGATTTCTTCATAAATTATGAATTATGATTCAAAATTATAAATTCGATGATTATTTGAACAATGAACATTCAGATTGAAAATTTCCAACATAAAATTTGATAAATCATAGACTCGTTAGATATCAATTGGAAGACTCGAAGTTACATAAAATTTGATAAATCATTGTACTAGGAAACTATAAGAGACAATCAAAATCAGACATGAAGATACACTTGAAATATTATTTTAAACACCTATTTGTACTACTGTACACGCAATAAAAAATTGCAAATTGCCAAATATATTCCTGGGTTGATGTTAGTGTTTTTCTCAATATTAAATACAGAAGTATATTTTTTATGTGCACAATTGGTAGTCATATTATGTTCCATGAGTGCTGAACACAAAACCATAAAAAATTCATTGTAAATCAATGTAAAATCAATCTACCATATTTGGACAATATTCAATGGAATTTGAACAGTGTTGCAAAGTGTTTGACATAAGTCCTAAACCAGAATGGTGGGGGATCAAAAATTAGTTCAAAATTGGTGGGGGATCATTACATTTTCCCCAATGGATTTCATTTTATTGAGTCAACAGTACCCTCGGAGTACCCAAACATGGAATAGGAAGTACCCAAACACAGAGTACAACGTACTATTTCACCTATAAGTACCCCTTTTTTCTATAACGAAGTCTTGGTACTTGAACCCACTATGAGGTAGGACAAGATACAACAAGAGTATAGGTACTAGGTATGGGTATGCACACCCTACCACAAGTAAGGGTACCCTAACTACCTAGGTTTAAACCCTTTAGTGGGATCCATTATGAAGAAGCGATTTTAATGAACCTCTCATAGTTGTACTATCATATTTGATCCACTTGTCCCTCATTATTTGATGAAGTATCTGTTGATGTATTTGTAACTTCGGAATGTATTCATCTATGTATCCTACGTATTGTAACCCGATGTTTATTTCAGGATATATCTATAATGTAATTGAATCATATTGTCATGCCCTGATGTTCCGATCGGGAGGATCAATTATGTAAACAAGTCATGTCAAGTCATAGTGGGTAACCCTCCGATTGTCTAAGGGTTAAAGTCCCCGCAGTTCCAGGGCACTAGAGTTATTAGACTCTCCTAGTAGAGGTCATCCCTGGTAGGGTTTTAGTCATGTCGGGATTAGTATAAATAGAGAACTGGAGTCTCTATTTATCACACAAGTCACACAAACTCAAGTGTAGCGCATAGTTGAGGAAGGAGAAGACACTGGGGCTAGACAAGAAGAAGATTACTGCTGTTGAGAGATCACTTACTATTTTGGGGCTTTTACTATTTTGGTGCTGATTCTGTCTCTGAGGAAGTTGCGGGGTTTTCTCCTTTATGGTTTCCCCGAGGAAAAACAATGTGTTCATTTTCTCTTGTGCTTGATTGTTGTACTTGCTATTCTCTCAGTTAAAGATCCTAATAATGCTAGCTTAATATTGAAAAACTAACATGGTATCAGAGCTAACCTGAGAAGAAGACACTGTGTAGCTGTGGGAACTAGGGATTCCTAGTTTGTGGATCTTCCTCCATATATTTTTAGCAAAATTAAGGTGGAATAACTCTCCTCCCTAGGGCGCATCTTTCTGTCGAAGCAAAATCCAATTTTGAGGTTTTTCAGTTTTGGACCTATCACTACTGCCAAAAATTAGGGCTTTTCACAGAAGAGGAATTTTTCAGTGAGCCCAGGCTGGGATTGATCTCCTCCCCAAAATCGATGTTAGCGACAAATTTCAAAGCATTTGGGTGAACAGAACTCCGGAAAAGCAAAACCCTAATTTTCTCCTGAACCAACTTTGCAGGATTTCAGTTCAAGTTTCAGATCTGACATCTTGAACTTGGTAAGATCTAAAATATTTTGTATTTCCATTTGAGGTTCTCAATTAAGATGTCTCATCATACCAATCTTGATGAAAATCTTGAGGGAGATGATAACTTCTGAGCCTGGAAGTATATGATCTCCCTGGTCCTGGAATAAAATGAATTAGACTCCTACATCCACGAGGAGGTTCCAGTTCCAGAAGGAGATGAGGAAAAGGCATTACACAAGAAGAATATGGTTATGGAAAAGAGGATAATTGCTGATTCTATCAAGGATCACCTTATCCCACATGTGTCCTCTCTCAAGACACCTAAAGCTATGTTTGACGCCCTAACCAAGTTGTTTGAAGGGAAGAACATAAAACGAAAGATGAATCCGAGGAATCAATTGAAGAATGTGAAGATTCAGAATGCAGAGACTATCCAGTTCTATTTCACTAGGGTTTCTCAGATCAAGGAACAATTAGAAGCTGTTGATGAAGAAGTGGAAAATGCAGAGATTGTGATGACTACTTTGAATGGCCTTCCTAGGTCATGGGATTCTTTCATCCAAGGAATCTGTACTAGAAAGAAGTTAGTCATGTTCAGTAGACTATGGGAAGAATTCTCTCAAGAAGAAGCTCGAATAGCAGCCCGAGAAGAGAAGATGGGAAGTGAAGATCAAGCCCTCACAGTTCACTCCAAGAAGGGAAGAAGAAACCCTCATTACTCCAAAGGTAAGAAATCTCATTCTAACAATAGAAAGGACCTATCTAGATTGAGATGTTATACATGTGATGAAAAATGACACTTTGCAAAAGACTTACCTAAGAGTGAGAATCACTCTCATAAGAATAAGGGGAACAAAAGAATACATCATGCTCATGCTGCAGAGGATGATGAACCCTCCAGGAAGAGATCCAGATATGAAAGTGAATATTCTTCAAGCGAGGATGAATATGTTTTGATTTCCGCTCTCACAGGTAAAATTACTCATGGTAGTGGTGATTGGCTTATAGACAGTGGGGATTCTAAACATATGACTGGGTTCAAGGAATCCTTTGTGAAGCTCTCAGAACATGAATCACCTTGCAAGGTGAAGCTAGGAGATGACTACCAATATCCAATAAAAGGTAGTGGGGAATCTTCATATATATCAGACTCTGGTAAATATCTAACAATGAAGGAAGTATTGTTTGTACTAGGACTCAAGAAGAACCTCCTCTCCATATCAGCATTAGATGCAAAAGGAATGCGGGTGGCATTCATAGATGGTTAAGTCATTATGTGGCCTAGAGGAAAGACTATCAATGATGCAGTAGTAATTGGAGAACAAGAAGGAGGATTGTACAAATTGAAGGGCCATCCAGAACAAGCAATGGTCCATGACACAGTAGAGCCAAGTGAACTTTGGCATAGAAGGCTTGCACATGTGCATTACAGAACACTACTTATTGCAAGCAAAGCTATTGAAGGTCTTCCAGAAATCCAAGCAAAACATGATGGGGTCTGCAAAGGATGTGCGAAGGGAAAGAACACAAAGAATACATTTCCAAGTAGTGAAAGCAAAGCAAAAGGAATCTTGGAAATCATCCACTCCAATGTATGCGGTCCTATGTCATCAAGCTCACTAAGCGAGTATGCATATTATGTTTCTTTTATTGATGATTTTTCTAGGAAGACACGGGTTTACTTCATGAAGGACAAAGACGAAGTATTCAACAAATTCAAGGAATTCAAAGCCTTGATCGAGAACCATACTGAAAACAAGATCAAGAATTTTTTATCAGAAAATGGTGGACAATTCACTTCAAATGAATTCAAGAGGCTATGCAAAGACTCAGGGATTAAGAGGGAGTTGTCCACTCCTTATAATCCACAACAGAATGGGGTTGCAGAAAGGAATAATAGAACTATCATGGAAGCTGCAAAAGAAATGATCCATAATCAAGACCTTCCTATGCATCTTTTGGTCTGAAGCTGCCAGAACAGCGGTGTATGTACATAACCGTACTCCACATAGAGTACTCGAGAACAAGACTCCTGAAGAAGCATTATCTCCGGCAAAAGACTAGAAGTCAGCCATCTCAGAATATTTGGCTGTCCTGTGTACATACACATCCGAAAGGAGAAAAGGACAAAAGTAGATCCTTCAGGAAAGAAGGGTATATTCGTGGGATACTCTGAAAGATCGAAGGATTACAGAATCTATTTCCCAGGATACAAGAAGATTGACATTAGCAGGGATGTGACATTTGATGCAGACACAGCTTACAACAAATCCAGAAAGACACCTACTGAAGAACCTGAAGAAGCAGAAGCAGAAGCACCCAGAATTCGTGATACAACCATGAATGAAGAAGCTTAGGAAGAAGATCGAGAATTTGAAGAACCATAAAGACCTATAGATACACCTTTGGAGAAGAATCCTCATAAGAGGAAACCTACTTGAGTATGAGAACTTATCCGAGGTGCGGAAAGATATGGGGCTCCAGAAGAAAATCACAGAGAAAGAAAGAGGACCAGATCCTGCTTTGGGTATGTAGCTTTACCATGTGACTTCATTGATAAAGAACCTTCCAGTTATGAAGAAGCGACAGAACGAAAAGAATGGAAGGATGCTATGATCGAAGAATACCAATCGATCATGAAGAATGATGTTTGGGATGTTGTCCCAAGACCATAAGGGAAGTCAGTTGTAACTTCCAAATGGATCTACAAGATTAAGCATGCTGCAGACAGTAGCATTGAAAAGTATAAAGCAAGATTTGTGGCTCAAGGTTTCTCTCAAAAAGAAGGAAGAGACTTTGAAGACACCTTTGCACCTGTAGCCAGATACACTTCCATCAGATCAGTACTTGCTTTGGCTATAGTGATGAAATGGAAGATACACGAGATGGATGTCAAGAATACTTTCTTGAATGGTGTAGTGGAAGAGGAAGTGTATGTAGAACAACCACTTGGTTTTGAAACACATGACAGAGAGTCTCATGCATGCAGATTGAAGAAAGCCCTGTATGGTTTGAAACAGGCACCCATGACCTGGTACGGTAGAATTGACAGCTTTCTATCCAGTTTGGGCTTTACCAAGAGTAAAGCAGACTCCAACCTTTACTACAAGGTTGAGGATGGAAACCCAGTGATGCTTGTACTATATGTAGATGATCTATTTGTGACAGGTATGGATGGGTTGATTGATGATACAAAGAGAAAGCTTGCTACTGAGTTTGAGATGAAGGACTTGGGGATGATGCATTACTTTCTAGGTATGGAAGTGTGGCAGAGTATGGATGGAATCTTTGTTGGACAAGGGAAGTATGCAGTAGAGATCCTGAAGAGGTTTGGGGTGATGGACTGCAAGACTATGGGCACACCTATGGCATCGAACCTGAAGCTATTGAGTGATGCTTCATTAGAGTTGGTTGATGCTATGATGTATCGTCAGATGATTGGGTCATTGATGTACCTGACGAACACGAGACTAGATATTTGCTTTGCTATGAACACCTTGAGCCAATTCTTGACAGATCCGAGAAATGTTCACTTGATTGCTGCAAAGTATATTCTAAGGTACCTGAGGGGTACAGTTGATTATGGGCTCAAGTACGATGTGAATCAAAAGATTAACCTAGAGGGTTATGTTGATTCAGATTGGGTAGGTAGTGCCATTGATAGGAAGAGCACTTCAGGGTGTTGCTTCAATATGAGATTAGGTGTGATCTCTTGGTTTAGCAAGAAGCAATCCTATGTGGCACTGAGTACAGCTGAAGTAGAGTATGTCACAACTTTTTCAGCTATTTTTGAGGCATTATGGCTGCGGAAGCTACTATCTGATTTATTTAATCTCTAGTTGGATGCTACTTGTATACATTGTGACAACCAAAGTTGCGTGAAGTTGTCAGAGAATCCAGTGTTCCATGACGAGTTGAAGCACATCGAGATCAAGTACAACTATATTAGGGATATGGTGTAGAAGGGAGTAGTGAAGCTCCAGTATGTTGCGACAGAGGAATAGATAGCTGATGTATTGATGAAGCCATTAGCTAGAGTGAAGTTTGAGTACTTCAGGGAGAAGCTTGGTGTTCTCTAGATCGAGGTTTCATCCAAGGGAAAGTAATGAGTCCCATATCCATTCTAACATGGGGAGAGGATTGGTTCCTTCCATTGTTAGATGTAAGGGCTGAGCCATTCTGTCATGGTGAGAGGATTGGTTCCTTCCATGAAAGATATGAGTGCTGAGATCCATAGCCATTCTGACGACCAAGTCAGATATAAGGGCTGAGCCATTCTATCATGGTGAGAGGATTGGTTCCTTCCATGACAGATGTGAATGCTAAGCCATTCTAATATGATTGTAGGATTGGTTCCTACATGATCAAATATAAGGGCTATTTCCATTCTTGGAATGGAGCTTCGTGGTGAGGTACTAGGAAAACTCAGTTTATGACTAAGGGCCATTTTGATATGACCATGAGATTTGTTCTCACATGATCAGATATGAGTGCATGGACATTCTGATGTGATAGAGGGATGTGTTCCCACTTGATCAAATGTAAGGGCTGAATCCATTCTATCATGGCTAAAGGATTAGGTTCCTCCCATGTCAAATATGAGTGATAAGCCATTTTGACTTAGTGTCATATATAAGGGCTACCACCATTCTTTGAATGGAGCTACCTGGTGAGTTACCAGGGATCATCAGTCTAGGACTGAGAGCCTTTCTTATGTGACTGAGGGATGTGTTCCCACGTGCTTAGATGTAAGTGCAGAGCCTTTCTGATGTGACTGAGGGATGTGTTCCCACGTGCTCAGATGTAAGTGCATAGCCTTTCTGATGTGACTGAGGGATGTGTTCCCACGTGCTCAGATGTAAGTGCAGATCCTTTCTGATGTGACTGAGGGATGTGTTCCCATGTGCTCAGATGTAAGTGTAGAGCCTTTCTGATGTGACTGAGGGATGTGTTCCCATGTACTCAGATGTAAGTGCAGATCCTTTCTGATGTGACTGAGGGATGTGTTCCCATGTGCTCAGATGTAAGTGTAGAGCCTTTCTGATGTGACTGAGGGATGTGTTCCCATGTACTCAGATGTAAGTGCAGTGGCCTTTCCACAGATGATAGTATTTTGGGTTCCTATCATGCTGGTGGTTGTAAGTGCTGAGCCATTTCACAGATGATAGTAGTTTGAGTTCCTATCATGCTAATGAATGTGAGTGCTGGGCCTTTCTGATATGATTATAGGATTGGTTCCTACATGATCAGATGTGAGTGCTGGGCATGCCTTTCTGACGAGTAGGTCAGATGTAAGTGCTGGGCAGGCCATTCCAACTTAGTGTCAGATATAAGTGCTGAAGAAAGACCTACATGGAGGCTAGGCCTATAACCAGCATGAAAAAGGGCTAGCTCTATAGGACTTCCTGTGACGAGAAGAATCATGAGATAGCACCATTGATGATGATCTAGATCGAGTGATGATCCAGATCCAGTGATGATGGCCAGTGATGATCTATATCGAGTGATGGTCGAGAACCAGTGATGATGATCCAGATCGAGTGATGATCTAGATCCAGTGATGATGACCAATGATGATCCAGGTCTAGTGGTGATGTCCCATGATGATCTAGATCCAATGACAAAGATGAAGATGAATTGAAGACTTAGAATACTTGAGATGCAGATGATGAGATGATCCAGTTGATGCAGAGAAGAAGACCAGTGCTGAAAACTGTGTTGAAATAACACCTTCCTAGTTAAGAGGGAGTGTTGATGTATTTGTAACTTTGGAATGTATTCATCTATGTATCCTATGTATTGTAACCCGATGTTTATTCCGGTAAATATCTATAATGTAATTATGTTCCTATAAGAGTGCTTCTCACATACCACCTAGAGCTGGAATGTATTCTATATGAGTTGCAACCTATATACATGAGTGACCTACCCTATTCTTTGTTCATTTTCCATTCTATATATGTTATTCTTTTACGACCATCCTGTGCATTTTGAAGGAAACCCTAGGTTTTTCTCCTCTTCTAGTGACACGGTACAATATCATGCAGGTCGTTTTCAATGAATTCCTTTCATTTGATAAGTGTTGTATGGTTCATCAACCGTCATTTTGGTTTGGCCAAGGCAATTGAGGGAGGATATGGTGTCTCACTCTTTCATTTCCATTCATCATGAGATGTGGTTTTAGCAATGCATCATTGGATTAATGCAATACATTTGCCCATTTGACTACATGCTATATGTCATGCACCCTCCCAACATGAATTTCCATGAAATCTTGACAATTTGATCAAAAGAAGCTGCAAATATCACCACCATCCTATGAACAATAAATCGATGTTAAAATAAATGCTCCGACATTTTATAGTCTAAAATTCTAGTAATTGCTCATCTTCACTAGAGGCGGATTGATTCTATAGACATGCCTAGAGCTTGATATTTTTTTAATGGTTAGTTTATTGATGATTTTATTAGGTCTTTTCTTTTGGAGGAAATATGTCATCATGCAGCTTATTAATATGACAACCCTGTGGGTTCACACTCTGAAGTGAAAGACTTTTGTTTGAATATTGTGGAGCACAAACCCTAGCAATTTGAGGAAGCAGTTGCGTGAATACTCCAAGTACATCATATGTGACTCGAATCCTCTCTCTATGCATTGAGTGTTGCTACGAAGAAAATGGTGCATAAAATTTGAATGAATTAGTGAAAACTACGTGGAACGACCAGAGAATATTTGGACTAAAACTAGTGGGCATCCAACAGTTCTCCGTAATGGAAGAATGCTTGCTACCAATGAAGAAATATGCTGAGGGTTACAAACTTTTGAGTGATCACATAGTCATGAATTGGGTTGGTTTGAGAAATTGCTTCATAAGTGTAAATGAATAGCACAAATCTTAGGCTAGTAAGCTCCTAAAGATGATGCGGTACTGTAATGTAATGTAGCTAAAACCCTAATTCTCTATTATTGTGAGTATTTGTGTGAATATCTTGGAGAGGAATCATTTACCTATTGTTTTATGTTGAAGAAGGATAAATTGTTGAGAGTATTGTATGCATTGAAGTGCATGGTGATGTTGTAGCTGTGTGGAGCATTGGAGATGAAAACCCCCTGGAGACTACGTGGTCATGAGTTGGTGCTATATTTTATCTCAAAGAGCTACACTAAAACTATTCCTCTCCACTAGTTACATCTCACTTCTGTTGAATACTGCCTATCCTTCATTCATTACATCAGAGCGGTTGAATTGAATTAAGTGCAATGAAGCTACAGAGTTTTTTTCTTTTGTGAGGGCATTTCGGACTCTTCTCTGTTAGAGATCTCTTGTGGCCACAGTGGTGAGAAGACCCTCCATCATGGAGTGCCTTGTGAAGACTAACTTGTGCATGGAGTGGACGTCATATCTGCTAGAGCTTGGTGCTATGAATTAGCAACCCTAGATTCATTTCTTGGTTGCAGTCTACAATTAAAGTCTATGTTCAATCTGAGCTACATAGACACCACCGTTGAAGAGTTGAAGACTGGTGTAGCTACTGGGTGGAAAGTGAAAAATTGTGTGGATATGTGTATAAAGTTCTTTGCCAAAATAGAAGAAGAAATGATCACAAATATTGCAAGGATCTGTGTGGATGCATGATTTGTATCACCATCCCGAAGACATATATATGCTTGAAGATTATTAAAGGGCCAAACTTACAACAATAAGCAAACTTACAACAGTAATATAGAAAACACCAACACTGAAATTTAATTAACACAAGAAAATACTTTTTATTTCCTTCACACACTTCACTACATCAACAAGACTACATCAAAGGCTTTACAACTATTCCTTATAGTGCGTTGTTCTCTACAAAATTGAAGAATCAAATTGTAGGATGTCAAAGTTAAATTTCCATCTCCAATATCCACATACCAGATCAGACCATCTTTCTCTTCATTGCAATCTAACCAAACTTCTCTACAACCCTTTATCATTTCTTGGGCATTCTCAAAACTTCGGAATGCATCTCTCTCCCATCTTTCCATTATCTGTAATTTTAATGGAGAGGATTCAATTTGCTTGATGAGAGTAAGGTCAAAATACCTTTCAGCTTTTTTCCTTGATGCATAATCAAGGAGTTGTCTTCGTTCTACTTCTGAAAGTGATTCATCCCAAGGCTTCAGGAATAACCTGTTTTTGGGTTGATAAAGTGGTGCTTTACCACGATTTGTATCAGAACTAGAGGCACCAGGTGAGAACATGCTAAGAGTAGGAGCAGTTTCTTTAGGATGTTCTCTGGTGAGCATGTCATCAAGACAATTGGGATAACTTGGCTTATACACAATGTCAAAATCAAAGTTACTAAGCCAAATAAACCATTTTAAAATACGATTACTATTTTCTTCCATTAAATTCTCATTCATAAAAATAGCAGGCATTATTTTCAGATTTGTTCTAATAACAAATCTAATTGGTTTTAAAAATAAGACAAAATGCTGGACTGTCTTCTTAACAACCAAGATCTCTTTGTGGCTGGAAGGGTAGTTGATGTCTGTTGCTTTAAAGGAACCCGAACCATAACCACAAACATGTTATTTTCCTTCCAGGACCTCAAGAAGAACTCCACCCCAAGTGTGGGAAGAAGCGTCTATTTCAATGATTAGCTAGCTTGAAACTTGAGGTAAAGAGAGAGGAGGAAAATCCAATACTTTGGCTTTGATATGCTGAACAGCCAAAGTCATCTCTGGCAACCACTTTACAGGGTTCTTCTTTAATCTTTGTTGAAGAAGATGAATATCAAGGGCCTGTCCTCTGTAAAAAGGTCTGATGTAATTGAGACTACCAAGGAATCTCTGCAACTGAGTTTTATCAAGGATTTGGTCTGGGAAATGGCTAAAGGTGCTAAGGACATGTTTCTGCAGGATGACTTGTCCTCTTTGGATCTTAAATCCAAGAAAATCCATTTTGGTCTTACCTATCTCCATATTGCTTTGAGACAGGACTAACCCATGTTTAAAAACCAAATCATAAAACATCTGTAAATACTTTCAGTGTTCTTGTAGGTTTTTGGAACAAATCAGAATATCATCAATGAACATGAGTGCCCATTGTTTTTCTCTAAAAATGTCTTCCATGCACTTCTAAAATTCTAATGGAGAGTTATTAATTCCAAATGGTAACACCTTCCACTGGTATTAACCATTTGGAACTACAAATGCTGTTTTAAAACGGTCCTTTGCATCAATACCAATTTGATAGAATCCTAATTTCAAATCAAATTTGCTGAATATTGTGCAACCAACAATTCTTTGCAGCAAGCTAGCTTTATCTGGTAGAGGGTACCAAAATTTCTGAAGTACAACATTAAGAGGCTTATAATTCACAACAAGCCTTGGATTTCCCCACTTGATCTCGGAAAGTTTGTTTACTACAAAGGCTCGGCAAGCCCAAGGGCTCTTGGATGGTTCTATTAGGACTTTGGCTAGAAGTTCTTTAATTTCTGAAGCACAGAAATCCCTTTCTAAGGGGGAAATGAGACGAGTAGAAGCGTTCATTGGTTTAATCTTCTACAATGGATCAAATGGCAGGGAGACAAAATAATTTTCTCTTATCCAGAAATCATTTGGGATTTCTGAGCAACAGTCTTTTATCATCTTTGCAGTGATAACTGCAAGGGTTTTTTCTCCATGGATGTCTGAAAAGGCTATCAACGATCCATTTTCATCAACTGGGCAGAATTTATTTTCTGTACAGGCTTTTGTACAAAGGATTGACACTTTGGAATAGAACTAAAAGAGATAGGAAGCTTGATTGTACAATTACTAATGACACAAGAAAATAACATCTTCTAGATATCAAATGAAAAAGGACTCCCACAAGAAAAAGGACAAACACACCAAGATCGTAAACAACTCTTTTCTTCTTCTTAATTCAGCAATTACAGAAGTTACAATTCCTTTAAAGACATGTAGATTGGCTTCAGATGGTGAAGCTCATCACTACATACAACTCAAAATCATTAGCTAATACACAGACATTTACAGACTTGAAGATTTCTGATGCGATGTTATACTCCTAAGAGAAACTCGCAAAGCATATTACTTCAGAATCGACTAAGCTCAACTCAAGAGCAACTCCTAAATCTCATCCCTTCTAATGAGGCCTGAGGCCCTTATCTAAATAAAACTACCCAGTTACCCGGTGACTCGACAATGGCACTAATGAGTCAAAAGGAAAGCATCCGGGGTGATAGGTGGGGACAACCATCGTCATTATCTCGTCGCTTAGAGTTCGTAGACATGTGGGGACCCGAAATCTTCATTATGACTAACTCTTCCTAGCTAGTACAAAAAGCACACTAAAACATAGTGGAGCATAACTGACCCATGACGATCTTTAATGGCCCACTATATCTTTCACTTCAGTCGTAAAGGTCTCTGCCCTGCCGACAAATACAAACTTCATGACCATCTCCAAGGTCTATCCCACCACAAGAGCAGTCAAATCCAGGAATATCTGAGTCATAGACCTTGGAGTCATCAGGGTCTAGCGGGTCCTCTTCAAGCTGGTTTGGTGGGTATAAATCTGGACTGAAGCATCTTTCAATATCTGACCCGTGAAAGATTGCATTGGATTCACATAGGAATTCTCCTTGGAATAATGACCCTACTCGAAAGTTTAAAGGGATTCTCTTTGTATGCACCTTTGAGTCAATTCTCTGTCCTTGGTCATTATGCTTTATGTACTTTTGAGAAGTGTACAATGTATGCTCTAGCCACATGTAGTGTTCACCTTGATGATGGAGCATAAATTTAAACCATTGATGCTCTCTGTCGGCCACTTCAATGTCGGATTTAATATGAAGTATGAAATTGGCAAGATGGTTTACCCAATCAGTTCTTGGACAATAATTATCTAGTAAGACTTCCATCCAAATAGACCAAGCATTATGCCTGAGGTTTGCTGGTGTTGATGAAATTGTCATTGATGCCAACATGGACTTGTAGTGGCCTCACGGGTTATCATTGATGCCACCAAGTCCTACCTACAGTGCCTTGATCCCTTACAGAGTCGGTTTGTGCCTTGAAGCACCTTGTACCCATTTGACAAGGTTCCTATACCCACAAGATTGATCTTGAAGCCACCACCTTGTTGAAGATGTTGAAGACCCTGCTGATGATGATGAAGACCCTGGAGATGGTCCTGAAGCCTTGATGGATGTTGTAGAAGCCCATGAAGTGCCCTCACTTAGTGATTTGATGATCCCTGCATTCTTGAAGGTTCATGGGGTCTTAGAACCCTTGGAGATGGTTCTAGGGCATGAGGAAGTCTTTGCACCCACTTATATGGTGACATGATGGCACTTTGATGAAGTCTTTGATGCTAAAGATCCTAGTGCTTGCACTTGATCCCCTTGTGTCATTCGATGAAAAGGTCATGGAAACCTTGCATGTATTATGATGGTGATGACCTTATATGGTCTCTGGCATGTGGTGGATTCCCTTGGCTTGAAGTGGAAGCCCTTGTACTGATAGAATCAATGAAAGAGCCCTAGAAGATGCCTTGATGAAGAAACCTTGAAAATGCCTTGAAGAAGTCGGCTCCAAAGTCAAATTAAAACAAAAATAAGTATATGTATCCATGTCGGCCCAGAATATTATTATTTTTTAAATTGTTAATAGTGAATTCGGCCCAGAAATAAATTATTAAATTTAATACGAGTCGGCTCGCAAAATTAAGGTGAAAATTTTAGTATAAATACCCCTCTCAAATCCTCATTTTATAGTGGGGAATTTCGGTGGTGCTTTGAATTTTCGGTGGCAGAATTAACCGAGGAATTTCGGAGGTGACAAGGAGCAGTGGTAGCAGTCAACCTTCGGTGGGAGCAACAAACACAACAGGAGAAGAGCAGTAGTCCCAATTTTTTTTTTCTGGGTGGTATTTGATGACAGTCCGAATTTTTCCAAGACCTGGGTGTTTGAAACAGTCCTACTTTTGGAGAGAGTACAGTTCGAGCCTTGTCTAGGGCATGCTCCTTGGTTCAGCAGCCCTGTTAGGGCACCTACAGGTCATCGCAGCTCTTATTGAGGACTATTCTAGGCACATAGCAGCATACTCAGTCATCAAGTCATCAACATCAGTAGTCTGAAATTTTTGCATGGCAGCAGCAGCTGTGAACTTGGTTCTTCCACAATACAGCAACAATTTGGAGTATTCTTCTTACAACAACTAAATGAAATAGTCCTATGAAAAGATGCCCTAATTCTTCCACCGTTGGGGCCTTTTCAAACACTATAGCCTTGAAGTTCCTCATGGATGGACTTCCCAGTTCAGTGAAGGAAATTGTAGGAGAGCACACTTTGGCAAAATACCTATGGTTCAAGCTAGAGAGTGAGTATCAGAAGGCAAGACCAGAACCCAAAAAGATAGATCAGAAATAAGAAGACAAGCCCCCGGAAGAGCTAAATCAAGAAGAAGATAAACAAGAAGAGGACTCTAGTAAAGGTATGGACTCTTGTGATTATAATGATAGCTTGTGTGATGAAATTGAGAAGGTTCTTGCAGAAGATGATGAGAGGCTATCAAATACTTCACATCAGATACATCTCACACTGCTAAATATTGATCTTAGAGCTAATTGGTTCCTAAACACAGTAAATCTGAACCAGAGTGATTTCATGAAGTTCAAAAAGGAAATCTTGGACTCCTTGAATGAATATCAACAGAAGACCATGTCAATGAAAGTGTTGCTTCAAAAGCTCAAAGACAAGGACAAAGAGTTGTGAGATCAAATGAAAGACAAGGATGCTGAAGTTGAAAAATTAAAGACTGAATTGATCAGTCAAAAGGAAGAATCAGAAAAGCCTGCTCAAGAAATTGAAGAAACTAGAGAGGTCAATCATGATCTGAAGACTCAGCTAGAGGAAGCCAAGAGGATAGAATAAATCTTGAAGAGTTAGCTAGAAGAAAAGGAGGAGATAGTCTAGAAGCTGGAATTGGAGGTAGTTGGTCTCAGGAAGAAAGATAAGAAGAATGAAGCCTTGGTCAAACTCCAGGACAGTTCAATTGTCCTAGATAAGATCTTAGATTTCCAAAGATCTCCACTCGACAAAACTGGTCTTGGTTACAAGAAGAACAAAGAAAAATCTGAAGATGACACTTGGTCTCTGAAGACTCCAGAAGCAGGTCCATCAACGTCCAAAGCTGCCCCCCATGTACCTACACATGACAACAAGGATTTTGGAAGTTCAAAGCTGAAACAAGGAGTTAGGTCTGTTCATCAAAGCAACTTCATAAAGGAAACTACAAGACCCGGGTATGAAAGTGGCTTCAATGGTTATTGTTATTTTTGTTCTAACTTTGGTGATAAGGCTATGGATTGTAGGTTCCATGGAAGAAGAAGGGCTGGAAGCCCCATTGTCTCAGTTAGATGTTGGACATGTAAACAAGTCGGACATGTTGCTGCCACATGTCACACATTTAGGTGCTACACCTGCAGTGGGTTTGGACACAAAGCCCATGAATGTGCCAGTCAAAGAATTCAACCAAGAAGGAGTACTCCATACACATCAGCAAGAATATTTGAAGATCAGAAGACAAATGTCTACAGTCAAGGACAATCTCAAGGATGGAGAAATTAAGTTGATCAAAGAAGTGTTGGAACCTCCAACAGCTCAGTCAGATGTTGGTCATGCAACATTGTTGGTCACATTGCTGCACATTGTCGTACGATGAAGTGTTATAGCTGCAGTGGCTTTGGCAACAAAGCTCAAGATTGTTGGAGTATATGAAAACAATCCTCGAGAAGTTACCTAGACAACTCATCAAGGAAAGCCAGTACAAATGAAGGAACAAATGCTCAAAGGACAGATGCCAAGAAGCAAGTATGGATAAGGAAGACAGAGCAGTTGTAGATAGGAGAGGTTGATCAGAGCAGGGAAGATGGCTACCATACGGTAAGCCAAGTGTAAGGTATCTCAAAGACCTTAACACACCTTGAGTTCATGAGGCTGGAGAATGAACTCAAAGGATAAAGGATGGTTACTCCAGACATATAGACAGGTCCTAGGATCGTGCATATTGATAGGGGGAGCAGTTAGCAGTGATCAGAGATTTCAGAGATAGGTATGTGCACACCCTTTGCCATTGATGCCAAAGGGGAAGAAATGAATACAAAGTGAGAGATACAAACAAAAGGGGAGAATGCTCATAGGGGGATCATGAGTTGTTGTCATCAATGACAAAGGGGGAGATTGTTGATGAAATTGTCATTGATGCCAACATGGACTTGTAGTGGACCCACGAGTTGTCATTGATGCCACCAAGTCCTACCTACAGTGCCTTGATCCCTTACAGAGTCGGTTTGTGCCTTGAAGCACCTTGTACCCAGTTGACAAGGTTCCTATACCCACAAGCTTGATCTTGAAGCCACCACCTTGCTGAAGATGTTGAAGACCCTGCTGATGATGCTGAAGACCCTGGAGATGGTCCTGAATCCTTGATGGATGTTGTAGAAGCCCATGAAGTGCCCTCACTTAGTGATTTGATGATCCCTACATTCTTGAAGGTTCATGGGGTCTTAGAACCCTTGGAGATGGTTCTAGGGCATGAGGAAGTCTTTGCACCCACTTATATGGTGGCATGATGGCACTTTGATTAAGTCTTTGATGCTGAAGATCCCAGTGCTTGCAGTTGATCCCCTTGTGTCATTCGTTGAAAAGGTCATGGAACCCTTGCATGTATTATGATGGTGATGACCTTGTATGGTCTCTGGCATGTGGTGGATTCCCTTGGCTTGAAGTGGAATCCCTTGTATTGATAGAATGAATGAAAGAGCCCTAGAAGATGCCTTGATGAAGAAACCTTGAAAGTGCCTTGAAGAAGTCCGCTCCAAAGTCAAATTAAAAAAAAAATAAGTATATGTATGCATGTCGGCCCAGAATTTTTTTCAAAAAGAAATTGTTAATAGTGAAGTCGGCCCAGAAATAAATTATTAAATTTAATACAAGTCGGCTCCCCAAATTAAGGTGAAAATTTTAGTATAAATACCCCTCTCAAATCCTCATTTTATAGTGGGGAATTTCGATGGTGCTCTGAATTTTCGGTGGCAGAATTAACTGAGGAATTTCGGAGGTAACAAGGAATAGTGGCAGTAGTCAACCTTCGGTGGGAGGAGCAGAAACAACAGGAGAAGAGCAACAGTCCTGAATTTTTTTTTCTAGGTGGTATTTGATGATAGTCTGAATTTTTCCAAGACATGGGTGTTTGAAACAGTCCTAATTTTGGAGAGAGTACAGTTTGAGCCCTGTCTAAGGCATGCTCCTTGGTTCAACATCCATGTTAGGGAACCTACAGGTCATGGAAGCTCTTATTGAGGACTACCTTAGCAGACTGTAGCACCTGAAGGCACAAACAGACAAGAGGAGGTTGATTGAGGGCTATTCTAGGCACATAGCAGCATACTCAGTCATTAAGTCATCAATAGCAGCAGTCTGAAATTTTTGGATGGCAGCAGCAGCTGTGAACTTGGTTCTTCCACAGTACAGCAACAATTTGGAGTATTCTTCTTACAACAACTAAACCAAACAGTCCTATGAAAATATGCCCTAATTATTCCACCGTTGGGGCCTTTTCAAACACTACAACCTTGAAGTTCCTCATGGATGGACTTCCCAGTTCAGTGAAGGAAAGTGTAGGAGAGTACACTTCGGAAAAAGACCTATGGTTCAAGATGGAGAGTGAGTATCAGAAGGCAAGACCAGAACTCGAAAAGACAGATCAGAAATAAGAAGACAAGCCCCCAGAAGAGCTAAATCAAGAAGAAGATAAACAAGAAGAGGACTCTAGTAAAGGTATGGACTCTTGTGATTATAATGATAGCTTGTGTGATGAAATTGAGAAGGTTGTTGCAGAAGATGACGAGAGGCTATCAAAGAATGCACATCAAATACATCTCACGCTGCTAAATATTGATCTTAGAGCCAATTGGTTCCTAAACACAGTAAATCTGAACTAGAGTGATTTCATGAAGTTCAAAAAGGAAATCTTGGACTCCTTGAATGAATATCAGTAGAAGACCATGTCAATGAAAGTGTTGCTTCAAAATCTCAAAGACAAGGACAAAGAGTTGTGAGATCAAATGAAAGACAAGGATGCTGAAGTTGAACAATTAAAGATTGAATTGATCAGTCAAAAGGAAGAATCAGAAAAGCCTGCTCAATAACTTGAAGAAAATAGAGAGGTCAATCATGATCTGAAGACTTAGCTAGAGGAAGCCAAGAGGACAGAAGAAATATTGAAGAGTCAGCTAGAAGAAAAGGAGGAGATAGTCCAAAAGTTGGAATTGGAGGTAGTTGGTCTCAGGAAGAAAGATAAGAAGAATGAAACCTTGGTCAAACTCCAAGACAATTCAATTGTCCTAGATAAGATCTTAGATTGCCAAAGATCTCCACTCGACAAAACTAGTCTTGGTTACAAGAAGAACAAAGAAAAATATGAAGATGACACTTGGTCTCTGAAGACTCCAGAAGCAGATCCGTCAACGTCCAAAGCTACCCCCCATGTACCTACACATGACAACAAGGATTTTGGAAGTTCAAAGATGAAACGAGGAGTTAGGTCTGTTCATCAAAGCAACTTCATAAAGGAAACTACAAGACCCAGGTATGAAAGTGGCTTCAATGGTTATTGTTATTTTTGTTCTAACTTTGGTGATAAGGCTATGGATTGTAGGTTCCATGGAAGAAGAAGGGCTGGAAGCCCCAATGTCTCAGTTAGATGTTGGACATGTAAACAAGTCAGACATGTTGCTACCACATGTCACACATTGAGGTGCTACACCTGCAGTGGGTTTGGACACAAAGCCCATGAATGTGCCAGTCAAAGAAGTCAACCAAGAAGGAGTACTCCATACACATCAGCAAGAAGATTTGAAGATCAGAAGACAAATGTCTGCAGTCAAGGACACTCTCAAGCATGGAGAAATGAAGTTGATCAAAGAAGTGTTGGAACCTCCAACAGCTCAGTCAGATGTTGGTCATGCAACAATGTCGGTCACATTGCTGCACATTGTCATACGATGAGGTGTTATAGCTGCAGTGGCTTTGGGCACAAAGCTCAAGATTGTTGGAGTATACGAAAACAATCCTCGAGAATTTACATAGACAACTCATCAAGGAAAGCTAATAAAAATGAAGGAACAAATGCTCAAAGGACAGATGCCAAGAGGCAAGTATGGATAAGGAATACAAAGCAGTTGCAGATAGGAGAGGTTGATCAGAGCAGGGAAGATGGATGCCATACGGCAAGCCAAGTGTAAGGTCTCTCAAAGACCTTAACACACCTTGATTTCATGAGGCTGGAGAATGAACTCAAAGGAGAAAGGATGGTTAATCCAGACATATAGATAGGTCCTAGGATCGTGCATATTGATAGGGGGAGTAGTCAGCAGTGATCATATATTTCAGAGATAGGTATGTGCACACCCTTTTCCATTGATGCCAAAGGGGGAGAAATGAAGACAAAGTGAGAGATGCAGACAAAAGGGGAGCATGCTCATAGGGGGATCATGAGTTGTTGTCATCAATGAAAAAGGGGGATATTGTTGATGAAATTGTCATTGATGCCAACATGGACTTGCAGTGGACCCACGGGTTGTCATTGATGCCACCAAGTCCTACCTACAGTGCCTTGATCCCTTACAGAGTCGGTTTGTGCCTTGAAGCACCTTGTACCCAGTTGACAAGTTTCCTATACCCACAAGCTTGATCTTGAATCCACCACCTTGCTGAAGATGTTGAAGACCCTGGAGATGGTCCTGAAGCCTTGATGGATGTTGTAGAATCCCATGAAGCGCCCTCACTTAGTGATTTGATGATCCCTGCATTCTTGAAGGTTCATGGGGTCTTAGAACCCTTGGATATGGTTCTAGGGCATGAGGAAGTCTTTGCACCCACTTATATGGTGGCATGATGGCACTTCGATGAAGTCTTTGATGCTGAAGATCCTAGTGCTTGCACTTGATCCCCTTGTGTCATTCATTGAAAAGGTCATGGAACCCTTGCATGTATTATGATGGTGATGACCTTATATGGTCTCTGGCATGTGGTGGATGCCCTTGTCTTGAAGTGGAAGCCCTTGTATTGATAGAATGAATGAAAGAGCCCTAGAAGATGCCTTGATGAAGAAACCTTGAAAATGCCTTGAAGAAGTCCGCTCCAAAGTCAAATTAAAACAAAAATAAGTATATGTATGCATGTCGGCCCAGAATATTTTTTTTTAAAATTGTTAATAGTGAATTCGGCCCAGAAATAAATTATTAAATTTAATACAAGTCGGCTCCCCAAATTAAGGTGAAAATTTTAGTATAAATACCCCTCTCAAATCCTCATTTTATAGTGGGGAATTTCGGTGGTGCTATGAATTTTCGGTGGCAGAATTAACTGAGGAATTTCGAAGGTGATAAGGAATAGTGGTAGCAGTCAACCTTCAGTGGGAGCAGCAGACACAACAGGAGAAGAGCAACAGTCCTGAATTTTTTTTTCTAGGTGGTATTTGATGACAGTCCGAATTTTTCCAAGACCTGGGTGTTTGGTCCTACTTTTGGAGAGAGTACTATTCGAGCCCTGTCTAGGGCATGCTCCTTGGTTCAGCAGCCCTGTTAGGGCACCTACAGGTCATGGAATCTCTTATTGAGGACTACCTTAGCAGACTATAGCACCTGAAGGCACAAACAGACAGGCCGAGGTTGATTGAGGGCTATTCTAGGCACATAGTAGCATACTCAGTCATCAAGTCATCAACAGCAGCAGTTTAAATTTTTTGGATGGTAGTAGCAGCTGTGAACTTGGTTCTTCCACAGTACAGCAGCAATTTGGAGTATTCTTCTTACAACAACTAAACCAAATAGTCCTATGAAAATATGCCCTAATTCTTCCACCATTGGGGCCTTTTGAAACAATACAGTCACAGATGTTGAGCAGTCACTAATGGGTGTTGTATGATGATTAACAATCCAAGTTTGTGCAGTGAATCTACAATACAAATCCATCATCCAAAGTGGAATCGTTAGTGTTAGTCACAAACAGTCCAAATCTGCTGCAAAGGTTTTCTTCAAGGTCGAGGTCTAAAGCTTGAAGTCTGCAATAACATGCATAGATAAAGGTATGTACAACAAAGTTTTTTAAGCCCAGAAATTGTCTGGCAGCAGAGGTGTTACACAGTCACGAGTTTGTCTTTGCAAGGTATGTTAACTACTGTGCAGATAGTGATATATGCATGAGATGATTACAAAATGACTTGTTAGCATATAGTGAGATGATGTTTACATAGTAATTTTTTTAGCAATGCTCATTGATGGCATGTTTACTGTGTATAGTACTCAGTGAAGTATACATTAATGAAATGATGCTCTTATGAACTATGTAATGAACCATGCATGATATGATGCAAACCATATGCATACCATGACTACCCTAGCGCTCGGATGATGATGATATCTATGCACGGTGGTGTGTATACAGCGAAGTGGTGAAGAAGGAAGTGATGATATACTTTATGATAATGATATCCCAGTTGACACATGCTGAGATATTGTTGTTTATACTGCTGTAGCTTCCTCTAATGACTTCAATACAGCAGGACCTTAAAACCAACTAGCAGCCCACATTAATGCTTTGTCCCCAGTAATTGCCCAGAATCAAGGTATACTGCTATAGGTTACTGTCAAAAGAAGAAAACAGGCCCAGATGTGATTCATGAACAGCTTATATGTTCAGTGAAATGAATGAGCATGATATATAGTGGCATATAGTGAATGTGCAGTAAAAATAGTGAATGATTACATTATGTACAATGATAAGTCTACATATGGGGTGAAATCACATGTGAATAGTATATACAAGAAAATGTGTATCTATGTATAGTAGCATATAATGTACAGCAAAGAAGTCAGTGATTGGTACGTACAAAGATCAGTAAGAGTATGAATAAAGGTGTGCAAAAGTGGTCTGTACAACTGGTATGATCAGCCTGTGCAATTGAATGAACAAGTGAAAGTATGAATGTGTGATCTATTACATGTCATATTCCTAGATGACTATGATGTACTCTAAAATTATGATGATGTGATGATGCATACCCATGACACTATGATTTGATGCATACATGCTTCGATATGATGATGTGGTGGTGATATGTAAGCAATGATGATGTACACAGTGATATGATGATTATGCAGAACACAGTAGTATGATGACATACAGTGACAAAATGTTTGAACAATAATTTGGACAGTTGAGTGTGACTGAAGTAGCAAAGTGACAGATGTAAGCAGACCTTAGGTGATTTGGCCTGAAGTGGCATGTACAATTGATGTGTGAACAGTGGTAAGTGGTATATATAGACTTAATGATGCAAACTTAGTGACACTTAATGATCCTATGATGATTCCCTAGTTCCAAGACACACAGTAACGTATACAGTGACCTGCATAGTGATGGAAACAACAATGATGTTGATGACATGAATGAAGAATTGCCATGACAGAATGCTTTGGGACACAGATATTGTGAAGATTGTGGATTGCTGATATTCCTTCTAGGACAGTATGTGCTTGGACAATGATGTGCTGAATTACTGATATCATTCCTATTTGAATGCTTTGTACAAGGTGTTATACACAGGCCTGATGAAACAATATTGACAGCTGTAAATGAACATTGATGGGTATGCTATTGACTTGTTGACACAGCTTATGTATTGCAGCAGTAAAGAGGATGAGCAGCAGAGGTTGACAAGCCTAGAATGGAAACAACAGTGTTGATGAAGAGCAGAGATTGATAATCAGTGATAGGAGCTATATGATGACTTGACAGTGAGCAACGTTGATGATGAGCAGATGATCAGCGACATTGACTAGCAGTAGAATAGATTGAAGAAACAGATGATGTTGATGTAACAGTAAGCTTTGATTGTAAATGCAAGCTTGTCTTGTTTTTGAGGTTAGGATACCTCAAACCCTTCTTACCAGGGTCTAAGAAAACCAGGCAGGGTCCTGGATTCGGAGTAGGTGCTCTATGTATCAGTAGGTGCTGATTTTTCCTAACGGTTGTAGCCGAACCAAAACTAATACAAAAAGATTACAAATTTATATGGTGTGGTGTTCTTCTGTGTTATGGTTTGTGATGATTTAAATTCTTTTGATATGTGAATGATGAAGTGAAAGATGCTTATGAAATGATTAAGAGATTAGTAGAATAATCGTATGATGAATTGATAGTTGATTGTGATAAGCTAAGAAAAGTTTTAAAACTGGCCTCACACTGATTCACCCCCCTCTCAGTGTCTAACAACTGGATCTGCACAGGTGATAATTTTGTGTTGTTCTCTACAAAATTGAAGAATCAAATTATAGGATGTCCAAGTTAAATTTCCATCTCCAATATCCACATACCAGATCAGACCATCTTTCTCTTCATTGCAATCTAACCAAAGTTCTCTACAACCCTTTAGCTTTTCTTGGGCATTCTCAAAACTTCACAATGCATCTCTCTCCCATCTTTCCATTATCTGTAATTTTAACAGAGAGGATTCAATTTTCTTGGTGAGAGTAAGGTAAAAATACCTTTCAGCTTCTTTCCTTGATGCATAATCAAGGAGTTGTCTTCGTTTTGCTTCTGAAAGTGATTCATCCCAAGGCTTCAGGAATAAGCTGTTTCTGGGTTGATAAAGTGGTGCTTTACCACAATCTGTATCAGAACTAGAGGCACCAGCTGAGAACATATTGAGAGTAGGAGCAGTTTCTTTAGGATGTTATCTGGTGAGCATGTCAGTAAGACAATTGAGATAACCTGGATTATACACAATGTCAAAATAAAAGTTACTAAGCCAAATAAACCATTTTAAAATATGACTACTATTTTCTGCCATTAAATTCTCATTCCTAAAAATACCAGGCATTATTTTCAGATCTGTTCTAATAACGAATCTAATTGGTTTTAAAAATAAGATAAAATGCTGGACTGTCTTCTTAACAGCCAAGATCTCTTTGTGGTTGGAAGGGTAGTTGAGTTCTGCTGCTTTAAAGGAACCCGAAACATAACCACACACATGTTCTTTTCCTTCCAGGACCTCAAGAAGAACTCCACCCCAAGTGTGGGAAGAAGCGTCTGTTTCAATGATTAGCTGTCCTGAACCCTGAGGTAAAGAAAGAGGAGGTTCTAAGCATATGGCTCTGATACCAAGGGAGGAGATTTAGGAGTCACTCATGAGTTGAGCTTAGTCGAGTCTGAAGTAATATGCTCTGCGAGTTGCTCTCAGGAGTATAACATCACATCAGAAATCTTCAAGTCTGTGAATGTCTGTGTATTAGCTAAGGATTTTGAGTGTGTGTCTGTAGTGATGAGATTTGCCATCTGAAGCCGATATACATGTCTTTGAAGGAATTGTAACTGTTGTAATTACTGAATTAAGAAGAAGAAAATAAATATTTACGATCTTGGTGTTTTTGGCATCAGAGCCATATGCTTAGAGAATTTATGTAAGTATGATTGTTTATATCTTTGAATTCTACTGAAAATTAGTTTACTCTATATTTTCTACTTGCAATCTAGTAAAGCTGTTTCCTATAGGTTGTGGAAATGATAGCTGCGTAAATTGTTGGGTATGAGGGATTTGATTTTTGGGTTTTCTGAGGAAAGGCCATAGTTGTAGAAACGCGTTGTAAGTCCTTGTTTTACCAGAGACCAGCGTGACCTAAGAATCCCAGTTTAATCATGGACCCTTCAATGGATGCAGTTTCACTCGCTACATTAGATTGTCAGTCTGATAATAATACAGAAGTCTGTCTTGCAGAAAGAAGATCATCTTTCCAAAATGAACCATCTTCATATAATTCTTCTATAATCAATATACAATATTTTAATCCTTCTCAGGATTGGCAGTTACCGAAAATACTTCCTTTTGATGTCTATAAGTTAAATTGGTGGCAATATAATTCTGCTACACAAATTAAGGTTTCTTCTATAGATGTCTCTTTTACTAATTCTAATGAGCCAGTTCATATCAATTTAATCGATAAAACACAAATCAATTGAGATATCAAAGAAGGTTATCGTTATGCGCATTTGGGCACAATAAAGCTTGGTTTAGGTCCGCTTGTCCAACCTTACCTCCCTGTATCTTCTCTTTGTGTTGCTGTAGATACTTGTCATAGAAATTTTGCTGATGCAATTATTGGAAGTTTTACTGCTCCTTTGCATGATGGTCCCACTTATGGTATCGTCTTTCCAAAATACTCTGTTAGCCTAGAGGATCCCCATATCTATGATTCGCTGAAATCCTATATCCAACCTCAAGGATTCAAAATGATGCAAGGGTCTAAAATGATCCAGTTAAAAGGGGCCATATGTATCCATTTTGGGAATGATACCCTACCTCCACTATGATCTCGTGTCCATTAGAGTTCGCGTTTACAAAGCATGGTGGAATTTGACAAATCTCGTCAAGCTAACCTTGTTATTTTTGACTGGAATGGTATAAATTACCCCCAGCAATGGAAAGTCAAATACCAAGAACTTAGAAATGTTGAATGTATGCAACATTCCATTCTGAACCAACCTGTGACTTTTGATCAACATACTAATTCTTTCAGATTACCAACACAAACCCCTGCTCCCAGATTTACACCTCCTCTTATCAGATCCACAAGCCGAATTTGAATCTGTCTCTGCATCCCAACCCACTTCTACTTATTTCACTGGTTTGTATGAAATAGAACACCGTGGGCAACATAAAGATTGCTCAGCATGTATAAAAATACTTCAGAGGATCCAACACTAGAAAAATAGAGATCCACCAACACTAGGTATGCTAAGTTTACCTAGATCTACTGATGCTATGGAAGTTAATAACTAAGGACGTAAGTCCTATATTCCAGGCAGGAATCTGCCTGATGTTCCCTTTCGGCAATATTCAATAGATGGCCAAATCAAAAAAAAATTCCTACCATACAAATCTTCAGGGCCCGATGAGTCTGTCTCTGATGACATCAAGCTTGCTAACTGGAGCAATATGCAGTGGAAGATGACTGCACAGAACCTTGATGACATGGCCTATGATCTCCTTGTTCTTAAAAAGATGGTAGTAGAAGAAAAAGAAAAAAATTCCCTAGTTGAGACTAAGCTAGGTTTGTTAGATCATCTCTTAAAAGATTCTGCAGTGATGAAAGAAGCAATTGAAAAAGCTGTAGATAAATCTGAGAGAAGATTAGCCAAGTTAGAAGAGCTTTTGACCAAAACTCAAGAGCTTAAAAAGAAAGTCCCAAGTGTCAACCCCTCAGTCTTTGCCTTAGCATCACAAGGTCATAAAAGAAAAGAAACACCAAAGAAAGAAAGTAAGCATCATCACAATATTTCTTTTAGTATGTTAAGTATTTCCGAGGATGATTTTGGAAGAGATGAAGAAGAATATGATGAAATCAAGGAATGGATTGGTCACTTTAAAATTTTTCCACCTGCCTTAGAAACTAAATATTTGAATATGATATCTATTCATGATAGGGCAGAGTCTTCATACATCCATAATCCACCTCCTCGTGAAAATACCTTTGACCTCCAGATGCCTGAAGCATCGAAAGCTCCAAACCCAAGATTCCAATTTGGAATTAACACCATGAACAATCTGTTGTCCCAAATGCCCGACCAACCTGTCTTAAATATCCAGTGTCAATCTTGTAATGATATTAAGACTGCAATACAAATGTTATGACAATGGACCCTTTACAAGAGAACTCAAGATAATACCATTACAGGTCAACAACTAGCTGGACAAATAATCGTAGGTCTTTCAGGACTTGCTAATGAATGGTGGAGATGGCTCCCACAAGAAGCCAAAAATGAAATGCTCTGTGCTGAGGATGCTGATTAGCAGATACTCAAAGCATTGGGTAAAGAGTTCTATGGACCCAATGAAAGAGAATATTATGAACATCTTGCTTCTCTATTTATGTCATCCCACCTCTATAATCTTTCACATAGTGAAGAATATTTTTGTTATATGCAACAACTCTTTATTTCCTCCGGAAATTCAGGAGATCCTGCTTATTTAAAGCATTATATCAGAAGTTTCCCTGGTCATGTTCTAGATGCCATGGAACAATATATTAAAGATAAGAATATCAATTATCGAGGCCTCTCTCTAGCCCAGTTACATAGTTACATACTAGATACATGGAAAGAGAACTACTTGGAGAAAAGAGTCAGTAAATACTTCAAGTGTCATCAAAGTATGTATTCATCATCCTTCTATAAGAATGTTGCAAAGATGTTAGATTGGGGATGTGGTGCATACAATAGAGGTCATCTAGAACAAGATTGAAAATGTCATAAATCTAAACATAAGAAGGGATTCTATTCGAGTGCTCCTAGATATCATCTAGATACTGTTAGAATAATCAACCCATAGTATTTACCCACTTAGACATTATTTCATTTATTTTGTCTTATTTGCCTAGTCCATGAGTCCCACCATGTGCAAGTTGTCAATTGCCTATCCATAGAGGTTAAACTTGCCATTATTGACTCATGGAGCGCTTTGGAAAGTCCTGGGAATCAAATCTGCTTTATTCCTGGCCTCCTAGGCGCCCTTCTGCTTTTTCTGCTTTGTTGACTGCTTTTCCAGTTTTTAAAGCACATAAGGAAAGCTAGACTAGGTGAGGTGAACCTGTTTTATTCCCCTTTCATCCTCCACTCTTTCCTCCATGCAAAAGCATGTATGAGCTGCCATTTGACCACTCTTTAGCTTTCCCATGTGCCCTTGCTAATTCGTGGGGTCCTTGATAGATTTGGGATCAGCTTTTTACACCTATGGGGGATTTGCCTATTTTGGGTAAGCCTGCTTTATGCTAGATTTGGATGCTTCCTTATGCATTCGATTTGCTCATGTATTCTATATATTCAGTAGCCTATGTTATTATAGGGTTGGCTATTATACACTCAGTTAATATAATTTTGTGTTACAGCTCCATATTCAGTTTCCATTGTTGATAATTTGCATGATCAATTGTTAATTGCTGTGAGTGAAATTAATCTACTGCAAGCCTGAATTTCTACAGATACAAGAAATCCTTATAAGCACAAACAACAGCATGGATATCAAGTTTCCAATAAATTTAGCAAACACCCTCATAAAAAGTTTGTTAAAAGAAGAACACAGAGAAATGATAAGGAAACATGCTTCATCTGTGACCAGAAGGGCCATTAGGAAAAACAATGTCCGAAAAAGAAGTCAAAACCAAGGCTTGTTGCCTTATGTGCTCAATTAGATCCATGATGGTCGGATCTACATTCAAGTTTAGATACCGAGTCACCCTCAGGTGAAATAATCTTCTTACCTTCTGATGCATCAACTGCATCCGATGACTCTGAGTCCAACAATGACATAGCTGCTCTAAAGAATTTTGCTTCTTATTCTTCCTCTTCAGAGTCCGACTCAGAACCAAATTTGGGAGGGTTTGAGCCTCCAGAATATGATTTCTCACTGTATATGTTTTCTATGAATATGCCACAAAATATTGAAAAACAAATAGCAGCCATATATTTTCAATTATCTGAAACTCCTGCCTTTGAATATATGCCAAGAGCATCTCTAAAAGATGAAAAGAGGAAATTGCTCAAAATGCTTGAGCAAGATAAAGGTAAAGGTAAGGTAAGTTTTGTAAATCCTGCCTAGTATAATCTGGCTAAACTCTATAAAAGCTACCTAGATTGTCATGAGAGCAGGCAGTGCTATAGAAAAGATAAAGAGCAAATGCTCCGACTGCAAATCAAAGAAAAATAGCCGCAGGTCAGAAGCCTAGTAGCACAGATTGAAGATTTGAAGAGTATGGTTAAAATCATACAGATTGAGAGGGATCAACAGTCAGATGAAGAACTAAGCAAGCAGTATGATCAAGCTCTGGAAAGTCCAGAAAAGAAAGAGTCGTCTCCTGATCTCACTTTAGTAATGCTCACTGGTCCTAAAATGTTTATTTGAGTCCAGTTTTGTCCTAGTGAGTATAAGCTATATTTTTTAGACTGTATTCTTGATTCAGGTTTCCAGTTGAACTTAGCAAAAGCTTCAGCACTCCCCTCATTCTATTGGGAAAATACTACAGACTGTGGGACGACCATTGAAGGAACTCAAGTCCCCCTTGTGGCAAAAGCTGAAATTTCCCAGTAAAGTTCAATGAAACATGTGATGCAATAACTTGGTACAAGTTAGATAACATTAAAGAAGACTGCATTCCAGGTTCAAAATTCCTGTCTAGAGTTAGTCCTTTTTCGTTTGATATCTAGAAGATGTTATTTTCTTGTGTCATTAATAATTGTACAATCAAGCTTCCTATCTCTTTTAGTTCTAGTCCAAAGTGTCAATCCTTTGTACAAAATCCTGTACAAAAAAGCAATCCTTCCCAGTTGATGAAAATGGATCGTTGTATAGCGTTTTCAGACATCCATGGAGAAAAATACCTTGCAGATATCACTGCAAAGATGATAAAAGATTGTTTCTTAGAAAGCCCAAATGTGTTCTGGACAAGAGAAAAGCATTTTTTCTCCTTTCCATTTGATCCATTGTATAAGATTAAACCAATGAAAGCTTCTGCTCGTCTCATGTCCCCCTCAAAAAGGGATTTCCGTGCTTCAGAAATCAAAGAACTTCTAACCAAAGGCCTGATATAACCATCCAAGATCCCTTGGGCTTGTCGAGCCTTTGTAGTAAACAAACATTCTAAGATCAAGCGAGGAAAGCCAAGGATTTTTGTGAATTACAAGCCTCTCAATGCTGTACCTCAGAAAATTCAGCACCCTCTACTAGATAAAGCCAGCCTGCTGCAAAGAATTGTTGGTTGCACAATATTCAACAAATTTGATTTGAAATCAGGATTCTATCAAATTGGTATTGATGCAAAGGACCATTTTAAAACAACATTTGTAGTTCCACATGGTCAATAACAGTGGAAGGTTTTACCATTTGGAATTAATAATGCTCCGTCATAATTTCAGAAGTGCATGGAAGACATTTTTAGAGAAAAACAATGGGCACTCGTGTTCATTGATGATATTCTAATTTGTTCCAAAAACATGCAAGAACACCTAAAGCATTTACAGATGTTTTATGATTTGGGTTTTAAACATGGGTTAGTCCTATCTCAAAGCAAGATGGAGATAGGTAATACTAAAATGGAGTTTCTTGGATTTAAGATCCAAAGAGGAAAAGTCATCCTGCAGAAACATGTCCTCAGCACCTTCATCCATTTCCCAAACCAAATCCTTGATAAAACTCAGTTGCAGAGATTCCTTGGTAGTCTCAATTACATAAGAAATGTAATGCCATAAAGTTAGTTGTATATTTATGCTAATTTATTTTATTCTTCACATGCATTAACATAGATTGAATTTTGCTGCTAACTATTTAGTTAACACATGAAAACTAAAATCACTATTGAGTTTTCAGCATCAATTATCAACATACTAGCACTTGATGCTGAGAGGGCTTACAATCATATCTCTGATATTTTAAAATTAAAGCTTTAAAAGGGCCTTAGTGAAGATGTCTGCTAGTTGTTTTTGAGTGTTGATGTATTCCAATTCTACTTGCTTCTTTTGCATCCAATCTCAAATAAAATGATACTTCATGTCAAAATGTTTTGTCCTGCCATGGTGTATTGGATTCTTGGCCAATTTAATGGCACTCATATTATCAAGAAATATCACTGTAGGATGGATTTGTTTCTCTTCGATTTGATTGTGTGCCTGTTGGGGTGATTGCAACATACTCGGCTTCTATAGAAGAAAGAGAAACTATTCTTTGATTTTTTGAGCTCCAAGTGATAAAAACAAAACCAAAAGAAAAACAGTTACCTTATGTAGACCATCCAAAATACCTCCCCAATTAGAATCACTGAATCCAACAAAATCAAAAGTCTTAGAAGTGTAGTAATGAATGCCAAAATTTAAAGTTCCTTTCACATACCTCAGAATTCTTTTTGCTGCCTCCATATGCATTTTTGGTAGCTTTGTCATATTATACCTGGAAATAAGTGAAACTGAATATTAAGCAATATCATGCCTTAAATGGGTGAGAAACATCAAGCTTCCAACAATACTTCAGTAAGTTGTATCGCCAGCCATTTCAACACTATCATCTCTACACAACACAACTGCATGAGCAATTCGAGTGGGGGCTGGTTTGCAATCATCCATATCAAATTTATTCAACATATCCTTTGCATCCTTTGCATACTTTGTCTGACAAATAAAAATTTCATCTTCACTTTGAAGAACTTCCATTCGAAGAAAATATTGTATGAGATTTAACTTTCATCTCAAACTCACTCATCATAGCAAATTTGAATTCATCCTTCATCTTGGAACTGCTACTCATATACAACAAAACATAAACATATAAGATGACAATAAGAATATCATTACCTTCTTGTTTGTAGTAAAGGGTAGGTTCATTCTTACTTCTCTTGAAGCCATTCTCCACAAAATATCCATAAATCTTGGCATACCAAGATCTTGGTGCTTGATTTAGGGCATATAAATCCTTCTTCAACTTGTAGACTTCATGTTCTTTTCCTTGCACTTCAAAACCTTGTGCTTTTTCACAAATATTTCCTCTTCTAAGTACCCATTCAAGAAGGAACTTTTCACATCCATGTGATGGATACTCCATTTCTTTTGAGCTGCTAGTGAAATCAACATTCTGATAGTCTCTTGTCTTGCTACAGGCGCAAAAGATCCTTGATAATCAATCCCATACCTCTGTGTGAAACCCTTGACAACGAGTCATGATTTGTGTCTTTCAATAGTCCCATCATTGTTACACTTTGTCTTGTAGACCCACTTGGTACCAATTTTCTTCTTATCATGTGGAAGATCTGTAAGCTCCCAAGTATAATTCCTATGAATTGAATCTATCTCTTCTTGCATAGCTTGCACCCAAAACTCATTAGTACAAGCTTCTAGAAAACATGATGGTTCAAATCAACTTGTGAAAATAAAGCAAAATTTATAGTCTCACCTCTTGGATTTTCCTCATGTGCTAGAATTCTTTGATAAATGTCATTTAAGCTTCTCACCTTCCTTACAGGACTTCGACTCGATTTTGGAGAACTAGATGAGGGGATACTTGGTGGATTTGTAACATTAGTGGGTTACTCATGATTAATATCATCAATAATATCACCTTTCAAACCATATTATGACTCCTCAACATGGACTTTTTGATGACCATAAACTCTCCCTTGATCAAAAGTCACATCTCTATTGGTGAGGGGATTATACAACCTTTAAGCATTTATTTTCTCACTATACCCAACAAAAATTCATGATTCACTTTTCGGATCTAACTTTTGTCTCTTTTGATCAACTACATGAACAGAGGATAAACAACCAAAAAAATTGAAATGATTAACATTAGTATTTTTCTCATACCATGCTTCATAAGGAGTCATCATGTGAAGTGCACTGGTGGTACTTTGATTGAGAATGTACACTGCATCAACCCAAAAAGAATTGCTTAATCCTTTTGTCAGTAACATACTCCTTGCCATTTCTACCACTATACTGTTCTTCCTTTCAGCTACCCCGATTTGTTGAGGCATGTAAGTAATGGTGAGTTGTCTTCTAATGCTATTCATATCACAAAAATTATGAAAACCTTTAGAGAAAAATTCTCCTCCACGATCATCCTTAAGAACTATATTTTATAACCACTTTCATTTTCGACAAGAACATAAACCTCTTGAATGCATCAAATGCTTCACCCGTGCTCTTGAAAAAATAAACCCAACACGCTCATGAGTAATCATCAATATAACCAATAAAATATGATGAGTTATACAATCTCTTTATCTACATAGGACGACAAATATCAAAATGAACTAGATGAAGTGGATAATGGGCCCTCCATGCCTTGGCTCTAGGAGAATTATCTCTTGCATGTTTTCCTTTAGCACATCCTTCACAAATCTCCTTGTGCTCTTCAACCTTAGGAAAACCATAAACTGATTCTTTTGATGTTAGAAGCTTCAAACTATGAAAATTCAGATGGCCATACTTGAGATGTGGCCACAACCAAATTTTTTCCTCATATGCCATATTAGCAAGGTTGGTGCTATTTTCTCCAAACTTCAATGGGAACATTTGATTCTTTTACATAGGCACAAATATAACCACCTTATTTTTTTGACTCTTATCATAAATTGTGCATTTTCTATCATCAAACACTACCTTGTAATTATTTTCACATAGTTGTCCAACACTTAATAAATTATGCTTTAAATGTGGAGTGTAGTGAACATCTTTAACACTTTTCATACCTTCTTTTGTATGGACTTACAAAGCTCCTTTTGTAGAAACCTCTAAGGTTTTTTCATCACAGAGTTTGATTTTGGATTTGAAGCTTTAATCCATTGTAGAAAACAACTTGCAATTTCCTATCATGTGGTTAGAACAACCTGAATCTAAATACTAAACATCTTTAACAAATTTTTCAGTCTTCTCATAAGATAAAAATAAATTATTTGCAGAAGACTTATCACCTTCTTTATCACATTTAACATTTTTCTTTGCTTTCGATATACAATCCTTTTCTTAATGACAATACCTATGAAAATTATAACATTGCTCTGATACAAAATGAAGATTATTAAAGAGCCAAACTTATACCAATAAGAAAGCTTACAATAGAAATATAGAAAACATCAACACTGATATATAATTAACAAAGGAAAATACGTTTTATTTCCTTCCCACACTTCACTACATCAAGAAGATGCACAACTATTCCTTATATAGAGATTACTTTTCATAGAAATGTAATGCCATAAATTTAGGTGTATATTCTTGCTAATTTATTTTATTCTTCACATGCATTAACATGCAGTGAAGTTTGCTGCTAATTATTTACTTAACACATGCAAACTAAAATCACTACTGACAATGATTCTGCACAACATCGGTTGTCAGCATCAATTATCAACATTGCTTGCATATGAGTGAATTGGAGGGAGTTGCGCACCGAGCTTCCTTGAAGCTATGCAATGAACCATTGAAATTGGTCTTGGCTTGTTTGGTGGTGTCTTTGATCACCTTTCACCATCATCTCCCCCTTGACAACAACTAGCAAAACATGGATGTAACTTTAACTCTAAGCCTAATATTTTCATAATATTACAGTGAATGGTTATAATAGTTTTGTTGGTGAGCGATTATTTATTAATATCTGCCTCTAAAATCCAAAAATCCATTCATTGTTTGAGTGAGTATTCAACTTCATTTTATCAATGATGAGATTAAATAGCCTTGTAGAATTATTGAACACTCTACTTCTCTCCTTTGTTGACAACACTGTCATTGTTGACAAGACTACCCTCACCCATATTCAAAATTGTGTGCAAGATTCAAAAGACACACTTGAATTTATGCAACTTGAGTTGCAACTCCAACACAATGAAAACCAACATTTTGAACTTGTTCATGTTTAGAACAATCCTCTCTATGATCTAGTTCAATAGCATGCATAGAATGACGCTACTTCAGAATCACATAAGCAAATCAGTGGCACCCCATTAGAAGTGAAAGAAAATGAAGATGAAGATATGCATGTAAAGGTTCTGCTTGTTCCTTCCAAGCCCATCATCAGACCCTGGGAAGAGATAATACACAACAAGCACATAATCGGTATTGGATATGACAAGGAAGTGATGGTTCAGATTCCTAATTTCTCCAAGCCTATCTAGTTTCAAAGTGTCCAATTCCTCAACGAGAGTTCATCTTTATCTACACTTGTTCATAGTTTGACATGCCAACAGTGTGATCAAGTTGGCCACATGAAAGATTAGTGTTTTGATATTTATCCTTGCAAGCATTAAGGAAATCTTACCCATTCTTCAGAAAGATGCTTCATTATGAAGAAACCTGTAAAATAAAATATTCATTTGGGTGGATCTCTTCTTGGCAATGGTTGTCAACAACCAAGAAGATATATAAGTCCTACCAGAGAGTTCATTCAAGAGTATTGACACATATTGAAATTGAGAGATATTCTTCTCCTCACTTTGTTCCTGATAGGGGGGATGATTAACAATCATAAACAATGAGAGGGAACAAGCGAGATTGAGCCATAGTCAAATTCAGAAGACAGATCCCCCATAGAAGTCACGAGTTTGTGGTATTCTGTGTCTAGTTTTGACACTCATAACCACAATAAGATTTCTGATAGGCATTGTGTCTAGTTTTGACACTTTGATATATATTTCCTTCCTTCTCCTCACATTGTTCCTGATAGGGGGGAACGCTAAATAGTCATAAACAAGTGAGCGAGAACAAGCGAGCATGTTTAAGATCCATATCCTTGATCCCGCCAAAATAAGAGTTGTAGCCAAATCCATAACTATTCATTTAGTAGAATATTGCACCAAATTCTACTAGATCTCTGGAATGTTCCAAGAACGTTTGAGCCTTCGATCTAAGTTCCAAATTTTGTGGTCATCTTAAATGCACTCATTTAGTAGAAGACAAACAACTTTTGCTAGATTTTTGGAATGTTTCAGGAACCTCTAAGCCTTCAAGTCAAGTTCTAAAGTTTGCGGTCATCCTTAAACCACCTTCATGGTTCATGATTTTATAGTTGTTGAGATCGCGAGTTTGTGGTTAGCTAAACTGCTCACTTAGTAGAAGACATCAAATTTTGCAAGTCACCTTTTAGATTGTGGTAAGCCAAAACCACAACTTTAGAGAGCACTTGTACTTAGCAAGAGAAGTTAGCTTTTGTTAACTTGCTTGGCATAGTCAAAATTTCAAGTTGGAGATGTTGAGCCTTTTGTAACCATCCTTCTCCATATTTCAGCTCTGTTTTCTTGGACTTATATACACCCCTTTGGATTAAAGAAGGGTTTGTTGGAACCTAATCCTTCATGGTAGGTGAAGGCGAACAATCACCTTCAGAAGTCCAAGAGACACCTTAGTAATTTGGAACCTAAAATCCATCTTATTGTATTAATATGCACAACCATTAATGAAAATTTATGCTTTCACGTCGAGAACAAAATGATGAGATTTTCAGGCTGAAGAATTAGAAATTAATCACCACATAAATCTTGCAACAAAAATTCATATTTTTAATTTTTCATTGGTTCAAATATTTGAATTGAAATATTTTATGTGGTTTAAATTAGATTTTGAAATACTTTATCTGGTTTAAATTGGATTGGATAGAAAATAAAATTAATTTAAAAAATTAAAATTAAAAATACACCACAAAAATTAAATAAAAAAAAACATAAACAAAACCATGTGCCTATGGTATTGATACCGTACTTCATTCCTATATATGCCACATGACTTGAGTTATATTGATTTGTATTTCGAAGTCTAGATGAAGAGGAGGAGTTTTATTTTATGAGCGGCGGAGGAAAAGTGTGGTTCCTTTTCTTGGTTGCTTTTCTCAAAGAAAAGGATGTGATAACAAAGATTAAAAATTATTATTTCAAAGATCATCCCACCATATTCCAATCACATCATATGCTATTTTTATGAAAATCACACTAACTCTAATTATAAAACCATAGATGATATCACCTTTTACATCATCAAACCTTTAAAAGACCCCTTTGTAAACCCTCAAGATGTGACCTCTTTGGCTCATGACACCAAAAGCATATGAAATCCTAAATCCTTATGGAAATTTAAAAAAAAATTTAAACAACAACAAGATTCAATTCACAACCAGGAAAAGCATTGTGGAATTGAGATCTAATATTCCTAGAATCATGAGGATCACTTGCAAGATCCCCAGTTGCTTCAATGGTTTTATAAGCCCAATTTGGACGAATGGGTGAGTCATGATATGAATGTATGTCATCATCATCATCATAAATATTAGAATCAGATAAATCAGAAAAGGATTCATCACTTACATCATCATGGAGTGGAGGATGTGAGCATTCCCCATGAGCTAGTTCGGTCTCTTGCATGAGATCTTCTTTGAACTGTACATTCCTTTCTATGAATGTATTTTTATATGAGGGATCAAATATATTGTATCCCTTTGCATATTCAGCATATCTAACCATGATGGAATCCTTTCTTTGAGGTTGCAATGCCTTTCCCTTCTCTGGAGGAATCCTATCCCAAGCCTTTGAGCCAAAGACCCTGAAAGGAGAAACACTTGGCTCGTGACCACTCCAAGCATCATATGGTGTTTTTCCATCCAAATATTTGTGAGGAGATCTGTTTTGAACATATGTAGTACAGTTAATGTCTTCAGCCCATAGATTAGGATTCAAATCCTTTTCTTCCAACATACAATTTTCCATCTCCTTGAGAGCCTTGTTCTTGTGCTCTGCAACACTATTTTGTTGTGGTGTGTTGGGAACCGAATGCTGCATTTGGATGCCAAATTATTCACATAGATGCTGAAAACTATTGTTCACATAATCCTTCCATTTTCAGTCCTAAGGACCTTGATCTTATTCCCACATGCATTCTCAACCAAGGATTTCGAAACTTTGAGAGTCCCAAAATCTTCAGATTTTAGTTTGAGAAAATATACCGAGCAATACCTCAAGAAATCATTTATGAGGGTCAATACATACCTTGAATTCCCATAAGAGGGCGTGGGAAGAGGCCCTATGAGGTATGAATGAACCAAATCAATCACTTGGACATCTCTCCTTTCCTTTCCTTTCTCATAGTTGCGCTCAACATGCTTTCCCACTACACATCGTTTGCATGCACCATTTGAGAACTTGATCGAAGGAATCCCTTCCACCATGCCTTCTTTGCTGAATTCCAAGAGGTACTTGTTGTTGATATGGCCATATATATCATTCCACAACTTTCTTGTTGCATTGGCATGTGAAAAGAGTGCATTCCCTTGGAAGTAGGGGAGGAAGTGAGATAATTTGAACATTCTTGCATTATGGCAAGCAAAACGCAATGCCACAACTTTTCCTGTATAGATTTCTGATATATCCACTGCATATCGAGTAAATGTTACTCTTTTTTCTTCACTAGTGTGTGTCATTTGATATACTAAGAGTATGTTTGTTGCTATATCATGCACAAACAAAAAATTGTTGGAGTACCCATCTTCAAGATCAATCATGCCTATCCCTTTTGCTTGGATTCCTTAATCACCACCCATTAGAATGGATGGAACAATCTAAGGATACAGGGCCGAGAAGGAATATTTCATGGAGGCCATGTGCCTTGAATCTCATGAATCTATGATGAAGGAAGAATATATTGAAGAACCAACAACCAAAGCATGGAACCTCTCCTTGTTGTTTGAGCTTGAACCACCATCTTTCTCTCTCGCGCCTCCTAGAAGAGGGATGTTGTTCTTCTCAAGAAACTGTGCCATCATTTATATGGTCTTATTCATGCATGCACTCTCTATATGCCACCCCTTGTGACAAAAATTTCATTTGGTCTTCTCTTTCTTCTTGTCCTTGTCCTTGGCAAAATTTGAACCTCCATATGAAGATTTGGGTTTCTCCTGCTTCTTCTTCTCTTGCTACTTCGAATATCTGGCTTTCTTCTTTCCTTTGGCTAGATTCAAAACATCTGTAGCAAGGGATTTATCCTTATTATATTTTATGGTGCCACTTTGTACCATCTTGTCTTTCTCTTGTGCCAATGACTCCATGAAGTCTGCCAGTGATGAAATCCTCCAATTTCGAGCTGTGAGCTTGCTAGAGTGGAATTTATACACAAACAGATAATAATATGGACCTAGCTTTGAAAGTATTGACAAGATAATATACTCCTCTTTCTTCTCTATGCCACAATGTTTCAGCTAAAGCACCAATGATTTAAATTCGGTGAAGAAGTCTTGGATTGTGTCAAAGTGAGATGGACTTAGTGAGATTAGCTCATTTTTGAGCTAGTGACCTCTCATCTCATCAACCTTCCCTAAAAATTCCTCAAGATTGAGCCATACTTCATTGGGAGTTATTATATTGTATACATGGAAGAGCAAGTGTCTCAAAATGATCAGATAAAGCATTCCAAATGCTTCACCAAGACTGTTGAAGTGGTTCGATTTCTCCACAGCAGAGTTGGGTTCGACTTTAGCCCCCATGGTGAATCTGTATAGGCCTTTCGAACTCATCTGGATCACCATTTGGAACTCCATTTAAAATAGTTGAATGGGGTCAACAATACATGAGACTGCTCCATTTCTGCTTGCGCACTGAGTGAAAAATTGTTGATTGTACCCACAATGCAGACCATCAAATTTCTATGGAAAATGCAATAAACAACAACTCAAACACTCTGGATTTGATTTGCATCTCCAAATAGCTCTGATACCATGTGATAATTGATTCAAAGTAGGATCTAGGATCCAAGGGGATTTTCATAATTCGATATTACACACAAATTATGCACAAAACAACAAAAATAGAGCGAATATCATACACAAATGTAGTCAATAACTAATTTTATTATGACTGTCCAACATGTAAATATGTTTGGATCATGTTTATATTACATTAGGGATAAAGTATTATCCTTTGGAGGCCATTGGATGCATACATGTGTCAGACTATGATTTGACCCTCAAACCCCCCTAGGTGGACCAATAAGCTTCCTAACCATCCCAAACAGTCACAAATGCAAGTGTCAACATGGGTGAGGCATGCTGGATCATAAATGAAGGCATTCTAGGAGTGGGTGAGCACACGGGTGAGTGGGAGTGGATTTAGGAGGCAATACATGCTCAAGGAAGGCCAAAAACCACCACAAACATGCGCTAGCACCTAAAGTCAAACATAGTCCTTGAATATAGGGATGGGGGAGCACACCAAGACTAATATTTTATTAATGAGGGCTCTTGGGTTTTCAGAATGATCAATTTGGAGTGCCTCAACTATCAGAATGATCAAAGTGGAGCGCCTCAACTATTAGTAAATGATCAATATAACGGATTTTGGACCATAGAACATAGCATAAAATCTAATGAAATGTACTCTAGGTGTATGATCATGTTACTAAGGTGGATTACTTCTCTAACATAAAACTGGAAGAAATCTTTGTTTGTCTTTCAAGCAAGTGATGTGGAATAAAAGAAAACATGAAAGGAAGCACGCTCGTGAACAAAATGACAATGAAGATCATGAAAATAATATAGAAATGATGAGGAAACAAAGAGAAAGGTTGAGAGGAGAAGAATATGTATAACAAACTCCAATGGACAACAACTATGGTAAATTTTGATTTACATGCTACCTAATTTAAATTTCATAATTTAAATTTCTATAATTACTTATCTATTACAAACTATATTTTTTAATCTTAGCCTTAGTATATTTTGTTTGTAATGAAATTCTTAACAATTTGTTATTTATATTTAAAAAATTGTAACAATTTTCAATTTGTTTTAACTATTTCCTTAGAATTTCTTAAATATTTTCTTTGTAATGAGATTCTTATTTATTTCTCAACTTTGTTATTTATATTTTAAAATTTGTAACAATTTTCAAGTTAAATGGATAAGTTTCAAGTTACTGCCAATTTTCCATGTTAATTGAATAATTTTCAAATTAGTAACATACTCTTTCCAATTTTCAAGTTATTAAAAATATTGAAGTAAAATGTGCAATTTATTAACAATTTTCATATTAGGAACTTACACTTGCTAATTTTTAAGTTAAAATGTAGATATTTAGCTATTTTCAATTTTGTGAGTTACTAACAATTTCAAGTTTAATGTAATTCCAATTCTTGTTTTTTTTTTGTTAAAATATTATTTGTATATCCTCATGTGAGCTCCAAGTCTCAACATTTGTTGATTGAAGTAACTATTAATGTCTCATTTAAGAGACCTCCTTTTGTTTGAAATGAACACTGTGATAGTTATGTATTAGTTGGAAAAATCCATTTGAAAACAAAAGAAATGAACATTTTGATAGTTATGTAGTAGTTGTAAAATTCAATGAAAACAACTAAAATGATCATTTGTAACAATTTTCAAGTTAAATAAATAATTTTCAAGTCAATAGCAATTTTCAATTTGCTAATCTCCACAACAAATTCCAAGTTACTAGCAATTTTAAATTTGAATACACAACCATCAAGTTATTAACAATTACCAAGTCAAAGAAATAGTTGATTTTCAAACTTTAGTAACAATTCTCAAGCTATATGTACAATTTCAAGTTAAATGCATATTTAATTATTTTCAATTAAAGTTACAAACAATTTTCTTGTTTTAATGTATTTTCAATTCTTGTACCAATTTTTTCTATGCATGAATGTAGGGATAAGTTATATTTTTTTTCCATATAGTACCATAATAATGAATTATAAAAATTATTTGTATAGTCTCATGTGAGCTCCAAGTCTCAACATTTGTTGATTGAAATAACTGTTAATGTCTCATTTTACAAGGTGCTCAATGTTTTTGAAATGAACATTGTGATAGTTGTGTAGTAGTTGGGAAATACAATGACAACAACAAAAATGAACATTGTGATAGTTATGTAGTTGTTTTAAAATTCAATGACAACAAAAGGGTTGTAGATTTGGTCAAATATCAAAATTTGCCTACCATTCATCTAATTAGATTTGGTATTTGCTATGTTACACAACAAATTTTAAGTAAGTAGCAATTTTAAAGTTAAATGTATAGCTATCAAGTTATTAACAATTATCAAGTTAAATACATACTTGATTTTCAAACTTTACTAACAATTCTCAATTAGATTTGGTATGTGCTATGTTCCACAACAAATTTCAACTGAGTAGAAATTTTAAAGTTAAATGTATAACTATCAAGTTATTAACAATTATCAAGTTAAATACATACTTGATTTTCAAACTTTACTAACAATTCTCAATCTAAATGAACAATTTCAAGTTAAATACATATTTATTTATTTTCAATTCAAGTTACAAAGATTTTTTTGTTTTTAATGTATTTTCAATTAGTGTACCAACCTTTTCTATGCATGAATGTAGGGATAAGTTATATTTTTTTCTTTACAGTACCATAATAATTTGAATTTGAATTTATTTAATAATCAAATATAGGAGCTTACAAATCAAAGGATAATGAGTGTGTGTATGTTATGCATATGAGTTAGTGAAATGTAATAATGTAATTATGATAATGTTATCACATTAATGTCATGCAATTATGTAGGGATAGATCATGGTCACCTACCACATCTTTATGATCAAGAATCAAATGACCCTTTACCCCCTCATGATCCTGATCAACCATCACAGGACACATTTCCCTCTCTCATTTCAAGTACAAGTGGGAGTCTTAGTGGGGTTGGAAGGGGTGTAAATTTTCGAGAGGGTTGTGAAGTTTTTGATGTAGGAGAAGACCTTGAAAACCTGATCCCTAGTTGAACAGTTAGAGAGCATGTCAGTAACATAATCAAGTCATATTTTGAACAAGATTCAGTGATGGAACAAGCTCAAAGCTTGCATGGGTTAATAAAACATAAAAAATTGAAATGTGCCACAAAGTTGTTGGGTTTTCAAGATGCTAAAACAAAAAATACATGCAAGAATGAAGTAGAAAATGTAAAGACCACATTATCTTTGTTTGGAAAATCAAGAAATGATGATATTCAAGCTACTCATAGGGAAATTGCAACGGTTGTTTTGGCACCAAGCACCTGAATAAATGGAATGGTATCAACAATGGAATCATTGCTTAATGTTTCAAAATGAACATTGTTCAAATATACTAAATTCAGGGTCCGGATATATGAAAATTATGAAGAATACTGTTGCGATCTTATTTGTAAGGAACCTTATTTAGGTAGGATGGAAGAGGGTATTAGAGAAAAGGTGATAGAGTTTTGGGAAAACCATTCTCGTGCTATTCTAGATCGAAATCATGTCTTGCGACAATGTTTATTTAGAGGCATTCATCAGAAGCATTGTAAGCATGTGATGGAGATTACGGGAGTTTCCCTTTATGAGGAATTGCAAGAAACCAATCCTGGTGTTCAGATTTCATTTATCATGTTCAGTAAATTGAAACTATGGTATACTAGGCCGAAAAAAATTCACGACACTTGTTTCTGATACTATGTTGAATTCCAACTATACTATGACAATTTTTTTTTTAATTTTTGCAAAAAGAACTAGAACGATGAACCACCTCCTCACATAGTGTGAGATTTTATTTGTATGATACTATGCAACACGAATCCTAAAAAAGTGTTTTTTAATAAGAGGTGTGTAGGTGGTATAAGATTCCCTTAATGCGGTGATTTGAAATTGTTCCATAGGAAATTTCCTATGATCCAACATGCCATGAGATTGTTAGATATCACAGTTATGTGGAGGAAGTACGAGTATGTCTCCATGATTCCATCCTCTTCTTCATCCGTGTGATCTAACATGATTGAATTGCTAGAGGATGAGATTCATGTTTCATATTTCATGGAGAAGTTTCAAAGTCAGATTTATAAATACATAAAGCACTCCCATAGGTCCAAGTGGCAAGCTTCAGAATTCAAACATTCTCGTGAGGTATTTGAGCCAGGAACAATCTTATCAGTGGTAGAATTTGCTGAGAACTGCACATTTTCTCCATAGAAAGAGATACAAAGTGACTACTATCACTTTGACCAGGTGTCTATCTTCATACATGTATTGTACAAACATGCTCAAGAAAGCATAGATAGTAGGGATATAACTCCTTAGTCACGTGAAGTGATCAAGGAGTACCATTTTTATTTTAGTGATGATCATGAGCATGAAACGTGTTCAACACTGCTTTGGGATGATTTATGATTCATTCAGACAAAGAGGTGTATCATTTACTGAATACTATATTTGGTCATATGGGTGTGCAGGGAAGTTCAAATTGAAACTCTCTTTTTACTAGTTGAGTTGCCTTAAAAAAGAGACAAGATTCCAACACACTTGGATATTTTTGAAATAGGGAATGGAAAGGGTGAACATGATGGTGCGGGTGCATGTGTGAAATGTGTAATGTCCCCATTCAAATAATTGCATAGCAGGAAAATTCCATCAAGTTCCCTAGGTTGGGTGGAAACATTGCGAATTCATTAAGGGAGCTAATAAATGGTGTTTAGACATTAGAAGGAATAAATATTTATTTAATGGAGTTAATTAAATTAATTCAAGTGAAAAATGAAATGGCTATGGAGAATGGAGACACATGGAGACTATGGGGCCCACTCAAGCTAGAATTCCTATGTTAAATGGCATCCTCCTCTTGCAATCTCGAATCTATGGGAAGCCTAATGTTTTTGGATGGATTATAAGGTTAATATACTTGTCCATATACTTCATAGGTAGAATTTGGGATGAATTGTAACTTACATGGGGAGAGGAAGATCTAAATGGGAGTTTCATGGACACTTGGCTAGATTCCCCTTACATTTATGACATCTATGACACAACTGATGGAGATTGTATGATAGTTATGACACAAGTCAGATATGAAGGCTGAGATCTGACATATCTGACATGTGAGGCCTGAATAGACCATCTTATAGGGTGGTCATGGGAGTTAGAGAAGGCCAAGAGGATCTTACTCGAATTTGGAAGAAGAGGGAAGGTGAAGAGAGAGGCCACATGGCATAGCATGAGCAGCCACACCAATTGGACTTGGATTTTGGTTTATGGATGGATTTGGAACCTTAGAAGACCAATAATGTTTATAAAATGGAGGGCTCATCCATGAGAAGGCCCTTTTGATTATTTATGAAAATTGTTATTGTGAAGAGAGAGAGCTAGTGGATGACTAGTTCATGCCTTAGCCAATTTCAAGGGTGAAAGATTCCCATCCTAGTTGTTGTTTGGAGAGGCCACTCAGGTATTTCAAGGAGATTTAATGGAGTAATAAGTTACAGGTGAAATCTACAACATCCCATGGACATATCAAGTTCATCTTGTTCTTCCTTTCATCTCAAGTTTTCTCACCATATTTCAGCTCTATGGAGTGAGGCACACTTGGTGAGCTATTCATCTCTTTGAGGGAGATTCTCTTGCTCTAGTATTTTGTATTTTGATGAAAATTCTCTGTTGTTAAATTTCATAAATATATCAGGTATAAATTCAAAGAAATCTCATGTATTATTGCTCAATATTCAAAAAACAATGCCCTTTTCCCACTACCTTGTTGTAAACTTTTGTAATCTTGATGGATTCGAATGGATGTATAAAATATTGATTATTTATGAATGAATGGACTGTAATTAAATTAAATTATGTATTTCATGTTCAGTAACTCATAATTTGCGGCCATTGGGTCGAATTTCATAGTAATTGGGGCAAACTACACCTCATTTCCCCAAGGGTCCAAAACTAGTTTTTTATATCTGATTGAAAGAAGTGATAAAAGCCATGGGAGGTCGATTGGTTATGCATATGAGTCTATGATAATGTATTATACACATCCCATACTTCAATTTAATAATTTTAGTGGGTTTAAGCACATTTGGGAAGCCATTTCTACCACTTACCCCGGGGGGGATTTGAGCCCAAAATTGCTAGTAAAATCATCTATCTTGTTCAGAATTTATTACAGACTTGAAGAAGTGATTGGAGGGCCATAATACATCCATGAACATAATAAATAAGTTATTATATCATTCATACACCTTCTTTGAATATTTTGGAGCAATTGGTATGATTTGGAGACCAAGACACTAAAACTAGTCAAGAGCCAAAATTGTGAAAAATTTGGAAAATTGGGCATTTTGGTAAAAATTTAAAAAAGGGACATTACAAAACGAGCACTTCGAATGTACCAAATGAGTCATAGTGCAACCAGATTCAAATTATATTCATAATTAATTTATTGGTGCACAATATATTTGGGACATCAAGTTCACTAAAAAGCAAGGCCGATGCATAGGTAATAAACTCCAAACTCAATTAATATGCGAATTACATTATGTCATCATTTCCAAAAAATCTCCTGCTTGACAGCACTTTATATGAAAAATTGAATTCCATGCAGGTTCTTTTGGGATGTTTCCCTTAGTGATGTGAATATATCCATGCCATGGTATTGTTAGACCATACCTAGTATGAGGGAATTGCATTATTTTCAAAGTAAAAACATGGGCGGCATATTTTCCATTGAAACAAGGAACAATGCTTGTTTTTGTGATTTTTGTATTGATTCAAATAGATGTGGGATTCAATGCTGTGAAAATGATGCATATGTGAAAAAATGGAAATATGACCCTCTTAATCCAAATGTCCCGCATACAATTTCGGCATGGAGAGATATGCACAATGAAAAGGAAAGCATCTCACTAGATCATGATCAAGTTTATGATGTCATTAGGGAAGGTACAAGACTTCATTATCAATTAGTTTGAATTATTTATTACACACATACAAATCCTATATAAATGCATGTAGGACACTTGAATAATATTTGTAATTTCTCTCGTATGTGATGTATTCGTTGTCATTGCACACCTTAGAAATCAAGAAAATGTGTCCTATTATTTGATGCGGTGCACACAAATTAAAAGCAGGCTAGTACGACCTTATCAAGATGGAGATTTCAAGTACCAGATTGGAGACTTGGTTATGATGGGCCACATTTTTTAGAGAGTGAAAGAACATTGTGCTTGTATTATTTACATAGATTTTATGCCTGAATATATATCATGCCAATTTAGTCATTTGGTGGTGACAACTCGGATACATATAACAAAAATCAAGGTGAAGAGAAGTGAGCCAAAGAGATGGAATATGGTAGAAGTTTACCATGATCATATTATGGAGACTTGCATTCCTATGACCCAATGGCCAGATGAATGAACTACACATGCCACTTGAAACATTGACCTAGCTATCATGCTGACTAGTTGAATTCAATGTTGTAATAACAAGTTTATAAAATTAACATGTACATAACATATTGCAAGTAACTCACATATGGTCCTACATGGATTTTATTTTGTATCAAAATTTTGTGAATGCATATGAGTATTATTTCTTAATTTGTCTTCATTTATCTATGAATTTTTGCAATAATAAATTTTCATATAGACAATGATCCTCTATTCATTATGAAGGTAAGTTCCCCATCAACTATGACAAATAACCATTTCTAATATAATATGGTTTTCTCTTCTCCAATGGTTATTCTCAAATTGTAATTTATAATTTATTTTTTAAATTGCAAGTAAACATTGGATTATCAATTGGAATTACACATCAAATTAAGACACTGGTGAGTAATTCCAATTTAAAATTCAAAGGGTACTTACAATTTAAATAATTGCAATTGGAATTACACATTATGATTTAAATATCAATGTCTTTGATTTTGCACTCAAAGTAAACAAATACAAAAAGCCCAATCCCCATTTTTAACATAATATGTTTTATTTCCAAAACCACCATATATAGGAACAAATTTAAACAATACACATACAACTTACCTAGAAGTGGTTTCTTCACAGAAATGAAGAACAATATGAAACTTCCAATCATGAGATATCATCGATAAGAATTATGTAAATACAACCACCTAACAATTAAAGAATGCTTTGTAGCCATCTTGACTTTATGAAAAGATTTTGAACAGTAGAGGTTCCCACTTGTATAGAATGTTCCATACACACCACAAACTTATATTTGATAGAAATACAGAGATGCAACACCTATACAACCTTAATATTATCATAATTTAAAATATACCTATACAATGTAAAATTGTAATTTATCCCAGTGGGCTAGCTCAAGTGGTTGAGTGCTATAAGTTGTGAGTAGAGGGTCTTGGGGTCAAATCCACGGGTGGATATACATTGTAATATAGGGGCCACACTTAATGTCCCCATCGAGTTAGATCTGTAATTAGAGTGAATGGTGTGAGGCCCCTTCGGGTTCCCCCACTATGACTTGTTCCCATGGATGTAGCAAACCCTGTTGGGGGGTACGTGAACCACAATTGAAAACAAATATAAATTTGTAATTTAAATTTGAAAATGTAATGTAATTTAGTTTTAATCTTTGATTTTGCAATTGTAATGTAATTGAAAAATTGAACTTTTAAATTGTAACTACACATTGACTTTTCAATTGAAATTACACATTAAAATTGAAATTTTAATTTTAAAATTTAAATTGTAACTTAATTGCAATGTGATTCCAGGTCAAGCTAGCTTACCAAATTGGATCTGTATCAACCTTTCTATTTCTGATTAGAAAATCCCTTTTGTATGTTGTGTCCCACTCACTCAAGTAGATTCCAAAAAGGTATTAACCTTTTTGTTTAGTGAAATTTCGCATCCTGTCCCCATGCTCAATCTTCGTGCAACTTCAATGAATGGAATGCGATATTAGTCATTCATCACTTCAACAAATTCTCTCATCGGTTGATATGAGATCACAAAGGATCGAATGGTTTTATAATTTCACAACTCAACTTTACATTTAAAATATGTGCACTTTCCCCAATGAAATTATATATCCTCAACCGTCGATCGTTCCAATGTTGATTTCCACCAATTGATCAAACTATGATCTCATTAAATTAATAAGTAAAACGATCAATTTCACACACGTTTCATTTAAAGAATTCGTCACGCCTTTGAATTCTTGGTGTTTCTGGTGATGTCACTCAATTCACTCATACATAGGGAAATTAAACACATTTCTGGTTATTGAAAGAAGACAATGAATATTTAATTAAATGTAGAGTCTTATATCTATGTTCTTTATTTCATAAAAAAAACTTAAAATGATTTCAATTCAGTTTAAATAGACCTATCCATACCTATCAGATTCGAACAAACAGGATCTGGACTCCTAAAGGAAGCAATTTCATAACAAACTTATCCTTGAGCAACTTCATGCAAGATACGAGGACATCAATGGAAAATTTCCATTATTACAATCAAAATAATCCCATATCTAGAACCAATTACAGTTTCTTAATGACTCATCCTATATTTTAGAAACTATTACAAGGAATTCAGACAATAGCATTTTTTGCTTATACAAGAAATCAAGAGCTTTGAGTTGATGCTCATGCACCATATTTCGGGGGAAGAAAAGAATTATTCAATAGATATTTAGGGTTCAAATTAAACATAAAAACCTCCATCACTTTCATCCACACTACATCTTCATATGGATGACCTTTCCACTTGACCAAATACTGAAGATAAGCCCTATTCTTGTTTTTCTCTGAAATTCTCTTGTCAAGTATGGCTCTGGTACCAAAATTGATGCCAGATCAAGATAGATTCAATCTGTAGTTGCTCCTTTGGAGGTAATTATTCTTTCCAATCTACTAATTGACCATCCTTACATGAGATCATTTATTCTTTCTGAACACTTGAATCTTTAAAAGGATATAGATTTTAAACATTAAAAATTGGAGAAATTTCAATGTCAGAAGGAAGTTCTATTTTATATGCATTTGCAAAAAAATTCCTTAAAATATTACAAGGCCCAACTTTCTTGAGTTTTAATTTATTGTAGGCTCACTTAGGAAACCTCTCCTTTCTAATAAATGCCATCACCAAATCTCCAACTTTAAGATTAAATTCCCTTCTTTTCAAATCTGCTCTTTGTTGGCATTTTCTAGTACTAATTTCCTGCAATTTCTTCATAACATTTTCCTATAGCTCTTGCACACTAGTTGCAAAACCTTCACCATCTGTACTTGTCAATTCCTTCTCTCCCAAATTTCTAAGTTCATATACTCCTCTTAGATGCACCCTATACACAATTTGAAATGGACTCATACTTGTACTCCTGTGAGGTGAATCATTGTAAGAAAATTCAACTTGATTAAGAGCTAAATCCCATTGCTTTGGATTCCCATAAAAAAGACTTCTCAATATATTTCCAAAACTCCTATTTAACACTTTAGTTTGAACACCAGTCTACAGATTATAAGCAGAGCTAAAACCAAGATTGGTTTCCTTATTTCTTCCATAAAGTTCTCCAAAAATGACCAATAAATTTAGTGTCCCTGTTTAATACAATGTCAATGGTAAACCATGTAACCTTACAATTTTTGAGAAAAATAAATTAGCAATATTTGTTGCATTATTGGTATTTTTACAAGAAATGAAATGAGCCATTTTTTAAAACCTATCCACAACTACATAAATAGTATCATTCCCCTTTCGAGTTCTAGGTAATCCTAGAACAAATTCCACACCGATGGAATCCCAAGGTCTAGTTGGAATAGGTAGGGGTTGATACAGTCCAATGTTTTGTCTCTTCCCCTTGGAATTTTGACATATCTTTCATTTATCAACAAATTTATTTACATATTGCTTCATTCCTGGCCAAAAAAAAAGCACTCACCTGAGCAAATGTTTTGTCCTACCCAAAATGACTTGACAAACCTCCAATGTGTTTTTCCTTTATCAGGTTTTCTCTCATAGAACATTTAGGAATGCATAATTTAATGTTTCTGAACACCAATCCTTCATGTAGCATGTAGTCCAACCATTGAATTCTATTATAGGAAATTGGATTCTCACATGATACATATATATCCTTGAAATCCACATCTTCCTTATACATATTAATCAAATTTTCAAATCCCAAAGTGTTGACCCTAATTTACTGCAAGATCAAATTTACTCTGCTTAAGGCATCAACAAACTTATTATATTTTCCACTTGTATGCTTGATCACAAAGGTAAAGTTCGGAAAAAATTCCACCCACTTAGCATGTTTTTTCTTCAATTTAGCTTGACTATTTATGAATTGCAAAGCATGGTTATCTGAATATAATACAAACTATTTGGGAATCAAAATAATGCCTCCACTTTCTTGAGAGCTTGTACAACAACATATAATTCTTTCTCATATGAGAAATATTTTTGTTTCTCCTCATTTAATTTCTCACTGAAATATGCTACTGGTCTCTATTCCTGACTCAAAACAACTCCTACTGCTGTCCCACTAGCATCTGTATCAATTTGAAAAACTTTGTCAAAACTTGGTAAAGCCAAAATAAGCTTCTCAGTGATCTTCTTCTTCAACAATTTGAAGTTCCTATCAGCTGCTTCTTTCCATTTGAAAGGTTGTCTACTTCCCCTGAAGGTGTCTATTAAGGGTGCACAAATTTGACTAAAGTTATTGATAAGTTTTCTATAAAAAATTGCAAGACCATGAAAGATTCTTACCTCATAAGCACTTTTCGGAGTTTTCCAATTAATAATTGCTTGCACCTTCTCTGGATCCATCTTTAACCCTTCTTTTGAGACTACAAATCCCAAATAAATAAATTCTTTCCTCATGAAACTACACTTTTTCAAATTTATCACCAATTTCTCTTTCTACAGGGTTTCCATTACCAATTTGAGATGTCTCAGATTTTCTTCCTTATTCCGATTGAAAATCAAAATATCATCTAGGTATACTATCAGAAACTTCCCATTGTATTCCTTCATGACCTCATTCATCAATCTCATAAAAGTACTAGTTGCATTAGTAAGTCCAAAGGGCATTACTAACCATTCATACAATCCATTGTTAGTATTGAGTGCAATCTTCCATTCATTCCCTTCTCTAATTCTTATTTGATGATAACCACTCTTCAAGTCTATATTTGAAAAATACTTGGACCCACTCAAACAATCCATCAAATCATCAATGCGAGGTAAGTGGAATCTGTAAATTATAGCGATCTTATTGATTGCTTGAGAATCAGTACACATATGCCTAGTGCCATCATTCCTTGGGATAAGAAATGTAGGCACTTCACAAGGAATCAAACTTTATTTCACCAAACCTTTATCCAATAGAATAATGTTTTATAGAGGAGGTGATAAAGAAAATTAAATTTGTAAAGGAATTGATAGAGTGCTTGGTATAATTGACATCGATTGCATTCTACATTGTTTCCCAATTCTCATGGTAAGAATGGTTTCTAGAACTTGGAATGGATTTGAGATAAGTATTTTTTGTTCTATTTTATTCTATGTTCATTCTATCATTAATATTTCAAATGCTTCTTAGACTATGAGATCTATTCTTGTTGTTGCCAATAAAGGCCAAAAATTTCATCCAGGATATCCACAAACATATCGTGGCACTTATGTTCATAAAATTAGTGACAATTTGTCTGTTTATGTATCTAACATCATGCTTGAATCTATTGTCATGAAAATTACAATGGATACTAATACAGATCATCTTAAGATGAAGCTTCAAGTTGTTCTTCCATGATGGACTGATATCTTTTAATATTTTATAGTCATGGTTTCTAAGCCTATATTGATTCTTGCTAATGATTCAATAAATAGATCATACGTTACCTAAACTATAGTAGTATGTCCTTTATGCAACACATGTTTCTTGATCAAAGACCACATCTTCAAAGGTTCGTAGACTATATATTAGTCTCGATTGCAATTCATGTATCTCATTCAGCTTCCATTAAGTGTGTTCTAGAATTTATAGAAGATACAATCAATAAATTGGGAATTTCCATTATGGATAACCTCCCTATCCACTATTATTTACAAAGCTTTACAGACTTTGGAAATAGGCTCAGTGCAAGAAACATTGAGGTATCAACTGAACATGTAAGTCTTTGATTTATCTTCATGTGGGGAACCTAATATCTTATTTGAAAATAATTGACATTTGCATATATTCCTTAAAAAATTTAACATTTCCATGTATTAGAAGTCAAGTGTGAATAAATGTAGCTATGATTTGATTTATATTTAAGTTCACTGTAGAAAAAAAACATAAAATTACATTCTACCATTTTTTATGTTAGGATTAATTAGCCCTCCATTTAACCACATAGTCTATTTGTTCATTTTTCCTAGCTTAGGAGGTCTTTTTCACTTTAGTAGAGTAAGGGGGGACATTCCCAAGAGTCATATACACTTTTGAGTTTTGACGCCAACATGATTTTTGGTGCCATTGGTGCCAATCCCTACATTTTAGGAACCCTCTCTGAGTGCCACGATTAGTCACATTCATTTGTCTATGGCAGGTAGTCAGTCATGTTCAATTATGCTTTGATTACCACCAGTTAGTTCACTTCTAGTAGACCTAGTGCCATTTTTCATGATTTAAGGGAGTGTGGCACCTTTTTTCCACATACTTCATCAATTTACTGATTGTGATCTGAATTAGTTATCTGGACTTAAACTAGTGAGCTCCAACTGTGATTGTTTCCAAACTAAGTTAGCTAATCAATCAGTTTGAGTTGGTGAATTCGAATCTTATCCATAGTATTTGGATTCTCCTTATTGTACGACTATTGTATTACTGAAATGTTAATGAATATTGATGTAATGATATTTTGTGCAATACTTGTCCGATTTATGTGAAATTTTTGTCATGAATTCATTTTTTAGTTTACAATGTACATTGATTTGTCAATTCCATTGCATCCTTCTTTTTAGATAACTCTCATTCTGGCTTGTAGATCTATGGTTCATGAAAATTAACATGGTATCAGACCATATGTTCAGGCCAACAACAAACCTCAAAAATCTCCATGCTTGCACCAGAAGTAGGTGAGTTTCCACATAATTCATGGAATCATTGCATTGCTCCCTCTGGATTCTATCTAGAGAAGTCTATCCAGGTGTGATGGACTTAGAAAAAGTGCTCTTGTCGAGGTGGAGAGGTTTGAACTGAAAATGTTTGTGAATTGAAGTTTTTTTGCAGTGATTTTTGCAGGTACATTCATAGTTCTTGAAGATTTTTTTATCAGCATACCAGTGAAATGGGGAATTCAACTGCTCTATCAAACAGAATCCTTACACCCTTTGCTTACATTGATTGGAGGGCAGATATGTAGATAGACTTGCGCAACAAAGGCCTGTATAGGATGAAAATGGGTAGAGAAGTCGAATCCCAACAATATATTGAGAAATCCAAGTTTCTGAATAAGCTAGATGAAGCATTCGACTTCATGTGCATCCACATTTCCAAGGAGATATTGTTCCACCTTGAGGGACTCATAACTCTGAAGGAAGTATGGAACTAGCTCGAATCCTTGTGTAATGAACAAAAATATATATAATAAATAATCACTAAATAACTATTATATAATTAATAATAACTATTAAATATCAATATTAATACATATTGATATTAATAATTAATAATTAATAAATAGTTATTAGTAAACAATTCTAAAATGACGCATCCTTTCATGGATAGTATCCAAAGTGCCTTTACGATTAATATATATATGGCACTCACTTTGTAATCTATCATCATATCTATTCTATCATCAATTTATATATTATTATGGCTTATTTAATATTCCAAGTCTTTTGGTAATATTATTTGTGTAAGCAAATAATTATTCGCTTTAGGTGGTATCAGAACCTCGTTGGCTAGATCTCGACCTTTGGCCACATTTTTGGCTTTTAGCCATCACGCAGGGTTTCCTTGAATTTTTGGCCTTTGGCCATCTACAGGAAGAAGATGAATTGGCCATCTACAGGAATAAGAAGAAAAAAATATATTAAAAAAAAACATTCCGCTGCAAAATTAAAGAAGTGATAAAAAAATAAAAAAAATAAAGTTTATTATTTTAACAGAAGAAAAAAAAAATGTAAAAAAAAAAGAAGAAAAAAGGGAAAAAAAGATAAGAAAAAGAAAAGATAAAAGTAAAAGGAAAAAAAAGAGAGGGTAAAAGTGAAACCACACCTAGTTTCTTAAAGTGGGTTTGAGTTTGAATATAAAAAGTGCATAATAATATCTACAAAGAAGCAAGTGGGATTTGAACCTAGGTGGGGAAGGTAACACTTATTCCTCCCAACCACCCAATCTACTTGCATTTTACAAAAGTATTAGAAAAAAATAAAAGTCAAGGACTAGAAGGTTATACATTATTTTATATAACTTAAGTTTAATAATAATAATAATAATAATAATTATTATTATTATTTTATTAAAAAAATAATTATTTTTGGAAAAAGAAAGGTTATTCGACCTAACAAGAAATAGTCGAAAAATGTTTTTTTATAAAAGAGACATATTGAGAATTATTAAAGCTTTTGTATCTACCCTTCTAGAAGAAACGAAGACAAAAGTGAAGTAGAAACATAGTCACAAACAATGGCTACTACATATTCGAAAATGAATGCACAGCTACAAACAACAATGGATGAGTTAGAACAATACAAGGTGATCAATAAAAGTCTACAAGCTGAGGTTGAGACGAAAAAGTGGTTGAAAGAGTGGAAAGATGATGAGAATCACAGCTTATGGAATCAGAATCAACAGCTAGAACAAACCATAAGAGATAACAAGAAAATGTTGTCTAATCAGGATAAAGAAATATCATGCTTAAAAATTCATAATCAAAACCTAGAAGACCGGATCAAAAAGTCAAAAAATGACAACACATCACCATATGGATGTGATAATGAATTAGAAGAAGAAATAAAGCATCTAAGCAAACTCATCATGGAAAAAGATGTTGAATTGGTGTAAGTCTGGATGAGGTTAGAAAATCAAGGAGCAGAGTTACGTCATCATAAACAGCAAAAAGAAAAACTCCTGCAACAGTATGATGACAGTAAGAAGACACATAAGTTAGAACTAACAAAAGTCAACAAGGTTTTATCAAGCCATTCCAAAGAAATTTTCAGATTAGCTAATCATAACAAGACACTAGTCACAAAAATTAAGAAGTTGAAAAGTAGTCAGAAGACAGAACAATCTACGGAAGACATTGAAGGAAAACTTCTAGAAAAATAGGAAGAAAATCGTTGTATCAGAAGGCATAATGAAGATATTAAGGAAGAACTTAAGAAGTCTGAAGATTATAGAAAACCACATGTAGAAGTGATTAAGAAGTTTCAAACTGATAACATGCAGTTAGAAAACAAGTTGGAAAAGATACAGAATGAAACCTTAAAACCTCAAGAGACAAAAACACAACTTTCTACTCACAGATCGATGCGAAAAAAATGACACTCATAAAATACAATGACATTGTGAAAATTCCATATCGACACCCCAACCATAAAAACATATATATTAAAAAGTGGGAAATGTCAAAAGATAGTGGTACCAATGTGATCAAATCTCCTAACGATAGATCAGTATGGAATGCCAATAGTCCACAACAAATGAATTTGGGATGAATTGATTCATCCACATATTGGAATTTGTGCTCAACTCTTAGTAGTTCGTATCAACATGTTTCGTTAGCTGTGACAC
>LPNX010253218.1:34721-76243 GCA_001517045.1 Pseudotsuga menziesii | reverse complement strand
CCTCCAAAATTAATCAATATTATTTTATTATTTTAACTATTATTTTATTATTTTCCTTAGGAGGCCCATTTTAGACCCCAAAATTCCTCTAATGTTCACTCGGTCAAAGGCCTATCTGATTGATTCAAGAGCATCCAACCACATGGTCCCTTCCAAATAATCCTTCACCTCTCTAGATCTCTCTGGAGGACCTAGCATCCATATGGGAGATGATTCTCATATCCCAGCTATCGAGAGAGGTTCCATTAAAATCAAGCATGGAGAGTTCCAAAATGTGCTCTATGTTCCCGCTCTTGCAGCAAACTTGTTGTCTGTATATCAGATGACACGTATTGGCCCACCAAAGTGAGTAGTATTTGGTCCTGACTTAGTGGAGATATTAGATATCTCATTTGGGAATATTATAGCGAAGGGTATTGAGATCCATTCCTCCAAGGCATATGCATTATCACACTTTATGCCATACTCAGATCTAATACAATCTCAACTACCATTCAAAGAAGAAGAAGGTATAAACTCTCCTTTATTTCCATTTGTAGATAAAGATGTATTGTCTAATTTTTCAAATTTAGAAGATGAGGAACAAGATCAACCTGATCTTGATATTGAGATTGAACGTCAAGAATATATAGATCCAGATCCAACATCTATTCTAAATTAGAAGCCTAAATGGGCCTAAAAGCTCATTAAAGCAGTTGGAAATGTTGTTGGGGATCCAGATGACATAAGAAGAATAAGGTCCTAGTATCAGAATGAACATGCTGCACTCTCCCATCAATATCCACTTCTCCCGGAGAGGTTTTTCATGTTAATGGGATCAAATCCTCAATCATTCAAACAGGCTTTCCATGATTCAAGATGGAAAGAAGCTATGTATGAGGAATTTTATTTGCTACAGGACAAGAAAACCTGGGAGCTTGTTACCTTCCCCCCTAGGAGGAAGTTAGTACAATGAAAATGGGTCTATAGGACCAAGCTATCATCTAATGGAACCACAACCAAGTACAAGGCTCAGTTTGTGGCAAAATGATACTCATAAGTGCATGGGATGGACTACAATGAGACACCTGCTCTAGTAGCAAGAATAGACTCCATTAGACTAGTATTGGCAGTTGCAGCTTCAAAGAGGTGGGAGGTACATCATACGGATGTGAAAAGGTCCTTCTTTCATGGTGACCCGAAATAGGTGAGGAGATCTATCTGAGAAAACTTGAGGGGTACATTGAAGATTCAGCCTTAGTCTGCAAACTAAGGAAATCTCTCTATGGGATAAAAAAATCCCCAAGGGCATGGTATTCCAAGATGGATACCTTTCTCATGTCACATAAATTTGAGATATGCGGATATGACTACAATGTCTGCATGCCACATAAATAGGGATAATTTTTGTTGATTGTACTATATGTAGATGACTTGTTAATTGCTAGCAGCTCTTCTGCTGGATTGAGAAGCATCAATTAAGCTTTGAGTGAAGCATTCGATTTGACAGATCCAAGACTGTTGAAACAATTCATTGGTCTTGAAGTAAGTCAAAAGAATTTGGGAATCATGATTTCACAGTCTAGATATTCATTAGATTTGATTAAAATATTCCACATGGAAGAATGTAAAGCAACACCTTTTCCCTTCCTATCTAGCATCAGGCTATAAGAAGGCAGTTCTACACCATTCATTAACAATACTCTTTTCAGACAACTCATTGGGAGCCTACTATACCTCACACATTCGAGGTCAGATATATCCTATGCTGAGAGTGTTTCTTCCAGACACATGTAGGAGCCACATGAGCCACACTGGAAGGAAAAAAACACATCTTGCACTATGTACATGGTACTAGTGACTATGGGATCCATTATACAGTTGATGCACAATTAGACCTCATTGGATACATTGATTCAGACTGGGATGGAGATGGGAATGATAGGAAATATACTTCAGGTTTTGTGTTTATGTTGGGATATGGGCCAATTTGTTGGTCCAACAAGAAGCAAACAACTCTTGCACTCTCTCCAGCAGAAGAAAAGTATAGGGGGGTTGTGAATGCAACTATTCAGATAGTTTGGCTGCATGGCATCTTGACAGAGTTTTGGATTTGCACTTCACCTTCAGTAGACATCTATTGCGACAACCAGAGTACCATAAATATATCCAATGTCAATTTTAGAAGCAACAAACAAAACATATTGAAGTACACATGCATTACATTTTGTAACTAGTGCATGACAAAACTATCACACTATAATACTTCCCTATAGAGGAGCAGATTGCAAATATTTTTACCAAGTCCTTCACTGAAAAGAGATTTTTTTTACCTCATATCTCTTCTTGGTGTAAAGGCTTGACTCATTGTTCCTTATGCTCTGATTACCACTAGTTAGTTCACTACCAGTCACCCTAGCACCAAGTTGCATGATGTAAGGGAGTGTGGCACCTTTTGTCCACCTACCTCATCAATTAATTAATCATGAAATGAATTAGTTATTAGGAGTTAAACTAGTGAGCTCTAACTGTGATTATTTCTACACTGAGTTAGCTAATCAGTTAGTTTGAGTTGGTGAATTCGAATTCTCCTTATTGTATGACTATTGTATTACTGACATGTTAATGAAGATTGATGTAATGATATTTTGTGCAATACTTGTCCAATTTATGTGAAATTTCTGCCATGAATTTGTTGTTCAGTTTACATTGATTTGTCAACTCCACTGAATCCTTCTTTTCAAATAGCTCTCATTCTGGATTTTAGATCTATGGTTCATGAAATTTAACATTTTACTCCATCAAAAAATAAAAATACCTTTTAATGCTTTTTATGAGGACACTAACATTATCATTGATGAATTTATAAGTGTCAAATTTCAAGCCTTCATGCGCATTGTGATTTCATACCATACTTTGAAACCATTAGTGAAATTTTCTCAACCCCGACTGTTTAAGCTTTACATTCCCACAGGAAACACTTCTAATGTGAAAGGATCACGAGTGCATTTTCCTATTGTATTTTTTATCTAGACAGAATAGGTATACCTTCCACTTCACAACTATTGTTGAGCTTTTATTATGTGTCCATACTTTGGATTTGAGTGTTGTCACACATGTTAATGTGACATGAAATAGTTGATGTGGCAAGAAACAAATAATGGATCTACAGGATGTAGGGCATACTACTCCATTGGAGAATCCAAAGTCTATTGGTGTTTTTGTGCACTCATTAAACATTTTTCAGCACAGTCTATTGGTCTTTGTACATACATAGTTAATTGATTGTTGCCAACAATTGGTTTTTCAACTCGAACAACAACCTTATGTTAATGGTATGTTTCCTTTCAATATGTTGAATAACTGCTTATTTCTTTCTAAGATGTTGAATAACTACTTATTGCCTTTTAATATGGGTTACTTATGATCTTTTCCTTTTTTGGGTTTCAAATAAGAGCTAATAAATATGTCAAGTCCATGTTCCACAATATATCAATTTAAATGTCAACATTAGATACATACATATACATGGTTTTTAATATTTTAAGATTTAATTGGGTAAATTTAGAGCCTTAGTTTGGTTGTAACTCTAAATTATATGGGTTTCCAATGATATGAAGGGATGGCATTATCTTTGTAGTACGAAATCATAGACCTAGTGCCTATTTCAGTATCCAAGAAATATTGCTAATATCCTTCTAATTTGATTCTCACTGTTATTACTAGTTTATCTTTGATTGCAAACAAAGTAAGTAAACACTTTGAAAGAGGAGGTTCACCTTGCTTACTTTGACTAGATTGCTCTTCTTTTGGAACCATTGTCATTGCTTCTTCTATGAGTGCACAATCAAAATTTTGCTCTAGATCTTCATCCATAGAGTTAAATACTTGATTCCACCAAGGATCTATACTCATGTTTGTATTATTCTACTTCCATAGACAAATTTTTGATCTCCTACTTCTTTTCTTTTATCTAGAAATCCAAAAACTAAAACCTTTATTTTTTGTACTTCGTCTATGATCATGCAACATAATATCAAGGTCTATAGTAATTTATTTCTTGTAAAATTTATTTGAATAAGGTGATGCAGTATAGTCTTTGGATTTTGGATTTACAAGAGGAGGTAGAGTGTCAAAGAAAGATGGGAAATCAAAATTGAGGGGAAAATCCACCATGTTGGGATACCAAAGGAAAACAAGTTGTTAGGTTTATGATTGGATTTGAGAGTGGAGATGCTCTTGATAAATGAAGTTCCAAATAGGATTAGCATCATATTCTTATTGGATTTGAGAAATGAAAATTTGTAATTGTTCCATGGTAGGATGGAAATACAACATATTAATACAAAAGAAGGCAATCTCAAGGATTACATTAGACTCACTAGAGGAAGATCTAGAAGGTGAGGAGGAGTGTTTTGAGTATCATAAGGTAGGTCATTAACATATATATAACATACAACAAAATAATCTTCTTTAACAAAGAAACTAGAACTTTCTACCCATTCTATAGGAGTTAGATGTACATTGAATACATTAGCGATTCTCATATTGATAGAATAATTTTTTTCATTTGGACAATGATTTACTGAATGAAATTCATTACAAAAAATAAAATAGTGAGTCTTAGTAGTAGTACTAAGTGTGTTCTTAAAATACCTGTGTTTTTCTATTTTCTCGAAATGGAGATTTGGAAACTTCTTCTTGTCAAATAAAATAAAATAGTGAGTCTTGGTAGTAGTTGTACTGTAATGGGAAAGGGAGCATAAAATTCATGAGTGTTGGAACATAATCCTTTAAGGTGGGGGAAGGAAAACAATAATCTTTAGAATTCCAAGAGATTATTTGGAATTTGGAACCCAAAATCCATCTTATTGTATTATATATTATGAAGAACCATAATGAGAATTTGTGCTTTCACATCTACTTTCCCGTGTCTATTTGGATTTATTTTTAGTTATTTACATGTGTACCTTTGTGAATCACCTAAAAGTGGTATCAAAGACTAGTGGTCACTATCTTAGACATGCATGTATGCCTACTTTCATTAGTCTACAATATTCTCTAGCTCGTTTCTTCCCTTCTAAGGTACCGCTCAAGCGTTTTGTTCAAATCTGCATTTTTTGTTTTTGGTTATCACTAAGATATTATCCATTACATTTTTTCCTATTTGTTGAAACCTAAGTTGCCAAGAAACTTGGGTATAGGGACGTGTACGGATACAAGATGCCACATTTTGAAAAAAGGTACTTGGGTACGTCGGGGGTACTATGTGTGTGTGTGTGTGTGTATCATAGTCACATCATACATGTATATAGATTTCTTCATAAATTATGAATTATGATTCATAATTATAAATTCGATGATTATTTGAACAATGAACATTCATATTGAAAATTTGCAACACAAAATTTGATAAATCGTAGATTCGTTAGATATCAATTGGAAGACTCGAAGTTACATGGAGTGGATGTCATATATACCAAAGCTTGGAGTTGTGACTTAGAAACCCTAGATTCATTTCTTGGTTGTAGTCTACAATTAAAGTCTATGTTCAATATGAGCTGCATAGACACCACCATTGAAGAGCTGAAGACTAGTGCAGCTACTGGGCGGAAAGTGAAAACTTGTGTGGAGATGTGTATAAAGTTCTCTTCCATAATAGAAGAAGAAATGATCACAAATATTGCGAGGATCTTTGTGGATGCATGATTTGTATCACCATCTTGAAGAAGCTATACATATATATGCTTGAAGATTATTAAAGAGCCAAACTTACAGCAATAAGCAAACTTACAACAGCAATATAGAAAACACCAACACTAAAATTTCATTAACAAAGGAAAATACTTTTTATTATCTTGACACACTTCACTACATCAACAAGACTACATCAAAGGCTACACAACTATTCCTTATATAGAGATTACATTGCATAGAAATGTAATGCCATAAAGTTAGTTGTATATTTCTGCTAATTTATTTTATTCTTCACATGCATTAACATATAGTGAAGTTTGCTGCTAACTATTTAGTTCACACATGCAAACTAAAATCATTACTGAGTTTTCAGCATCAATTACCAACATACTAGCACTTGATGCTAAGAGGGCTTACAATCATATCTCTGATATTAAAAAATTAAAGCTTTTAAAAGGCCTTAGTGAAGATGTCTACTAGTTGTTTTTGAGTGTTGATGTATTTCAATTCTACTTGATTCTTTTGCATCCAATCTCAAATAAAATGATACTTCATGTCAAAATGTTTTGTCCTCCTATGGTGTATTGGATTCTTGGAAAATTTAATGGCACTTATATTATCACAAAATATCAGTGTAGGATGGATTTGTTTCTCTTTGATTTCTTCCAGAACATTTCTAAGCCATAATTATTGTGTACCTGTTGAGTTTATTGCAACATACTCCACTTCTATAGAAGAAAGAGAAACTATTCTTTGATTTTTTGAGCTCCAAGTGATAAAAACAAAACAAAAAGAAAAACAATTACCTTATGTATAATTTTGACCATCCAAACTATCTCACCAATCAGAATCACTAAATCCAACAAACTCAAAATTCTTAGAAGTGTAGTAATGAATGCCAAAATTTAGAGTTCCTTTCACATACCTCAGAATTCTTTTTGCTGCCTTCATATGCATTTATGGCAGCTTTGTCATATACTTGGAAATAAGTGAAATTGAATATTAAGCAATATATATCATGCCTTAAATGGGTTGGAAACATCAAGCTTCCAACAATACTTCGATAAGTTGTATCATCAGCCATTTCAACACCATCATCTCTATATAACACAACTCCATTAGCAATTGGAGTGGGGGATGGTTTGCAATCATCCATATCAAATTTCTTCAACATATCCTCTACATACTTTGCATACTTTGTTTGACAAATAAAATTTTTATCTTCACTTTGATGAACTTCCATTCTAAGAAAATATTGTATGAGATTTAACTTTCATCTCAAACTCACTCATCATAGCAAATTTGAATTCATCCTTCATCTTGGAACTGTTACCCATATACAACAAAACATCAACATATAAGATGACAATAAGAATATCATTACCTTCTTGTTTGTAATAAAGGGTAGGTTCATTCTTACTTCTCTTGAAGCCATTCTCCTCAAATATCCTTAAATCTTGGCATACCAAGATCTTGGTGCTTGCTTTAGGGCATATAAATCCTTCTTCAACTTGTAGAATTCATGTTCTTTTCCTTGCACTTCAAAACCTTGTGCTTTTCCACAAATATTTCCTCTTCTAAGTACCCATTCAACAAGGAACTTTTCACATCCATGTGATGGACACTCCATTTCCTTTGAGCTGCTAGTGAAATCAACATTCTGATAGTCTCGTGTCTTGCTACAGGTGCAAAAGGTTCTTGATAATCAATCCCATACCTCTGTGTGAATCCCTTGACAACGAGTCATGCTTTGTGTATTTCAATAGTCCCATCATTGTTATACTTTGTCTGGTAGACCCACTTGGTACCATTTTTCTTATTATAATGTGGAAGGTCTGTAAGCTCCCAAGTATCATTCCTATGAATTGAATCTATCTCTTCTTGCATAGCTTGCACCCAAAACTCATTAGTAGAAGCTTCTACAAAACATGATGGCTCAAATCAACTTGTGAAAATAAAGCAAAATTTACAGGCTCACCTCTTGGATTTTCCTCATGTGCTAGACTTCTTTGATAAATGTCATTTAAGCTTCTTACCTTCCTTAGAGGACTTGGACTCGACTTTGGAGAACTAGATGAGGGGATACTTGGTGGATTTGTAACATTTGGAATTGAAACATTAGTGGGTTACTCATGATTAATATCATCAATAATATCACCATTCAAACCATATTTTGACTTCTCAACATGGACGCTTTGATGACCAAAAACTCTCCCTTCATCAAAAGTCACATCTATATTGGTGAGGGGATTATACAACATGTAAGCCTTTCGTTTCTCACTATACCCAACAAAAATGCATGATTCACTTTTTGGATCTAACTTTTGTCTCTTTTGATCAACTACATGAACATAGGATAAACAACCAAAAAATTTGAAATGATTAACATTAGTATTTTTCTCATACCATGCTTCATAAGGAGTCATTATGTGAAGTGCATTGGTGGTACTTTGATTGAGAATGTACACTGCATCAACCCAAAAAGAATTGCTTAATCCTTTTGTCAGTAACACACTCCTTGCCATTTCTACCAGTGTACTGTTCTTCCTTTCAGCTACTCCGATTTGCTAAGGCATGTAAGAAATGGCGAGTTGTCTTCTAATGCTATTCATATCACAAAAATTATGAAAACATTTTGAGAAAAATTCTCCTCCACGACCAGCCCTTAAGAACTTTATTTTATAACCACTTTCATTTTCCACAAGAACATAAACGTCTTGAATGCATCAAATGCTTCACCCTTGCTCTTGAAAAAATAAACCCAACACGCTCGTGAGTAATCATCAATAAAACCAATAAAATATGATGAGTTATAAAAACTCTTTATCTACATAGGATGACAAATATCAAAATGAACTAGATGAAGTGGATAATGGGTCCTCCATACCTTGCCTCTAGGAGAATTCTCTCTTGCATGTTTTCCTTTAGCACATCCTTCACAAATCTCCTTGTGCTCTTCAACCTTAGGAAAACCATAAACTAATTCTTTTGATGTTAGAAGCTTCAAACTATGAAAATTCAGATGGCCATACTTGAGATGCGGCCACAACCAACTTTTGTCCTCATATGCCATATTAGCAAGGTTGGTGCTATTTTCTCCAAACTTCAATGGGAACATTCAATTCTTTGACGTAGGCACAAATGTAACCACCTTATTTCCTTGACTCTTATCATAAATTGTGCATTTTATATCATCAAACACTACCTTGTAATTATTTTCACACAGTTGTCCAACATTTAATAAATTATGCTTTAAATGTGGAGTGTAGTAAACATCTTTAACACTTTTCATACCTTCTTTTGTATGGACTTCCAAGCTGCTTTTGTAGAAACCTCTAAGGTTTTTTCATCACCAAGTTTGATTTTGGATTTGAAGCTTTCATCAATTGTAGAAAACAACTTGCAATTTCCTATCATGTGGTTTGAAAAACCTGAATCTAAATACTAAACATCTTTAACAATGTTTTCAGTCTTCTCATAAGATAAAAATAAATTATTTGTAGAAGACTCATCACCTTCTTGATCACAATTAACACTTTTCTTTGCTTTTGATCTACAATCCTTTTCTTAATGACAATACCTATGAAAATTATAACACTGAATGTTTATCTTATCTGAAACCACCTCTTGTTCCTTAATCTCCTCTTGAAATGTTTTGATTCTAACCTTTATCTTAGGATTGGATGCTTTTGGAGATAGAGCTAGAATCTTCATTCTTTGAAGTCTATAGATTTGTGGGAAAATATTTCTCATCACTTTCTGCAAATGAATCTCTCACTCTATCTTCATGAGAAATATGAAATCCAACTAGGTGATCAAACTGAAGGTTGTCAAATCTTTGCTTTCTTCAATGACTATAGCCACATGGTTCCATATTGGTGTTAGAGACCTCAACACATTTTTAATCATAACTAGTTTATCAATAATTTCTCACAAAGTAGCCAATTTATTGACAACATCATTAACTCCTACACAATAATTACTCACCTTCTCATTTTCTTGCATCTTCAAATTATCAAATTATGTCCTCAATGTCTGCGACTTGGAAACTTTAACTTGATCACTTCCTTGGTAAGCTTCTTGTAATGTATTCCAGGATTTCTTAGCTGACTTTGCTCCTGCAATTCTTGGAAATAGGCTCTTATCTAGAGCTATTTGAATATGGAATAAATCTTGGGAATTCTTCTTCTTGGCTTCTCTCTTAGCTATTGTATCAATGGTTGTAATTGTGCTCCAATCATCTGACTCTTCGTAACTTGATTCTACAATATCCCACAAATATTTTCCTATCAAGAAAGTTTTCATCTTGATACATGAATAATCATAACCACTTCCGTTAAATTATGGAATGGGCAAAGAGATAGAATTTGACATTATGAACTTGACCCAAACAAAACTACCTGTTCTGATACCAAATGAAGATTATTAAAGAGCCAAACTTATACCAATAAAAAAATTTACAATAGAAATATAGAAAAAATCAACATTGAAATATAATTAACAAAGGAAAATACTTTTTATTTCCTTCTCGCACTTCACTACATCAAGAAGATGCACAACAATTCCTTATATAGACATTACATTGCATATAAATGTAATGCCATAAATTTAGGTGTATATTTCTGCTAATTTATTTTATTCTTCACATGCATTAACATGCAGTGAAGTTTGCTGCTAATTATTTCCTTAAAACATGCAAACTAAAATCACTACCGACAATGATTCTGCACAACATCGGTTGTCAGCATCAATTATCAACATTGCTTGCATATGTGTGAATTGGAGGGAGTTGTGCATTGAGATTCCTTGGAGCTGTGCATTGAACCATTGAAATCGGTCTTGGCTTGTTTGGTGGTGTCTTTGATCACCTTTCACCATCATCTCCCCCTCAACAACAACTAGCAAAACATGGATGCAACTTTAAATCTAAACCTAATATTTTCATAATATTACATTGAATGGTTCTAATAGTTTTGTTGGTGAGTGATTATTTATTAATATCTGCCTCTACCTGTAAATTGCCCCAATATATATATGTATACATATATATTTCAATAATATAACAGTTGGTGTCTATATTGTTGCAAAATGCATTATCTGAAGCATGTTGTACAGAGATTGTATTTCATTGCAAAATAAAATTGCAGAGATTGTAGGTTTCCAACCAACTTATGTATAAATTGTTACTCTAGAAATCTTGAGGATTGTGAAGAGAAGCTAGCAACAGAAAATTGGTGAAAGTGGAATTGACAACAATGGAGGTATAGAATTCCTTCTTCAATTTAGGTTTAAATTTTGCAAACTATAATTTTTGTAATTTTTTCATTGAAAGTGAGTTGACTTGAGAAAAATTGCAAATGGGTGCATTCTCGGTTGATAATAAAATCCTCTAGTTGTTGAGTAAAATACTTCAAATTGTCGAGTCATGTTTGTAAAAAAGGGTAGAGTTGCAAAAATCCATTCATTGTTTGAGTGAGTCTTCAACTTCATTTTATCAATGATGAGATTAAATAGCCTTCCAGAGTTATTGAAGACTCTACTTCTCTCCTTTGTTGACAACACTTTCATTGCCGACAAGACTACCCTCACTCATATTCAAAATTGTGTGCAAGATTCAAAAGACACACTTGAATTTCTGCAACTTGAGTTGCAACTCCAACACGATGAAAATCAACATTTTGAACTTGTTCATGTTTAGAACAATGCTCTCTATGATCTAGTTCAATAGCATGCATAGAATGACGCTACTTCAGAATCACATAAGCAAATCAGTGGCACCCCATTAGAAGTGAAAGAAAATGAAGATGAAGATATGCATGTAAAAGTTTTGCTTGTTCCTTCCAAGCCCATCATCAGACCATGGGAAGAGATAATACACAACAAGCACATAATCGATATTGGATATGACAAGGAAGTGATGGTTCAGATTCCTGATTTCTCCAAGCCTATCTAGTTTCAAAGTGTCCAATTCCTCAATGAGAGTTCATCTTTATCTACACTTGTTCAGAGTTTGACATGCCAACAGTGTGATCGAGTTGGCCACGTGAAAGATTAGTGTTTTGATCTTTATCCTTGCAAGCATTGAGGAAAGCTTACCCATTCTTCAGAAAGACGCTTCATTATGAAGAAACTTGTAAAATAAAATATTCATTTGGGTGGATCTCTTATTGGAAATGGTCGTCAACAACCAAGAAGATATATAAGTCCTACCAGAGAGTTCATTCACGAGTATTGACACATATTGCAATTGAGAGATCTTATTCTCCTCACTTTTTTCCTGATAGGGGGGATCATTAACAATCATAAACAAGTGAGAGGGAACAAGCAAGATTGAGCCACAGTCAAATTCAGAAGACAAATCCCCCATAGCAGTCATGAGTTTGTGGTATTCTGTGTCTAGTTTTGACACTCATAACCACAATAAGATTTCTGATAGGCATTGTGTCTAGTTTTGACACTTTGATATATATTTCCTTCCTTCTCCTCACATTGTTCCTGACAGGGGGGGAATGCTAAATAGTCATAAACAAGTGAGCGAGAACAAGCAAGCATGTTTAAGATCCATATCCTTGATCCCTCCAAAATCAGAGTTGTAGCCAAATACATAACTATTCATTTAGTATAATATTGCACCAAATTCTACTAGCTCTCCGGAATGTTCCAAGAACCTCTGAGCCTTCGATCTAAGTTCCAAATTTTGTGGTCAGCTTAAATGCACTCATTTAATAAAAGACAAACAACTTATGCTAGCTTTTCAGAATGTTTCAGGAACCTCTGAGCCTTCAAGCCAAGTTCTAAATTTTGCGGTCATCCTTAAACCACCTTCATGGTTCATGATTTATAGTTGTTGAGATCGCAAGTTTGTGGTTAGCTAAACCACTCACTTAGTAGAAGACATCAACTTTTGCAAGTCACCTTTTAGATTGTGGTAAGCCAAAACCACCACTTCAAAGAGCACTTGTACTTAGCAAGATAAGTTAGCTTTTGTTAACTTGTTTGGCATAGTCGGAATGTCAAGTTGGAGATGTTGAGCCTTTTGTAACCATCCTTCTCCATATTTCAGTTCTGTTTTCTTGGACTTATATACACCCCTTTGGATTAAAGAAGGGTTTGTTGGATCCTAATCCTTCATGGTAGGTGAAGGCGAACAATCACCTTCAGAAGTCCAAGAGACACCTTAGTAATTTGGAACCTAAGAGCCATCTTATTGTATCAATATGCACAACCATTAATGAAAATTTATGCTTTCACGTCAAGAACAAACTGATGAGACTTTCAGGCTGAAGAATTAGAAATTAATCACCACATAAATCTTGCAACAAAAAAATCATATTTTTAATTTTTCATTGGTTCAAATATTTGAATTGAAATATTTTATGTGGTTTAAATTAGATTTTGAAATACTTTATCTGGTTTAAATTGGATTGGTTAGAAAATAAAATTAATTTAAAAATTAAAATTAAAAAATACACCACAAAAATTAAATAAAAAAAAACATAAACAAAACCATGTGCCTATGGTATTGATACCGTATTTCATTCCTATATATGCCACATGACTTGAGTTATATTGATTTGTATTTCGAAGTCTAGATGAAGAGGAGGAGTTTTATTTTATGAGCGGCGGAGGAAAAGTGATAACAAAGAAAAGGATGTGATAACAAAGATTAAAAATTATTATTTAAAAGATCATCCCACCATATGCCAATCACACCATATGTTATTTTTATGAAAATCACACTAACCCTAATTATAAAACCAAAGATGATATCACCTTTTACATCATCAAACCTTTAAAAGGCCCCCTTTGTAAACCCTCGAAATGTGACCTCTTTGTAAACCTTTAATATTTTTCATAAATAATTAAATGAAATTTCATTATTTAGAAATAATTTATATATTAATTATTTTTTAATTTAAATTTAATTTTCTTATGATGCATTTTTTTTTTTGTTGATATTGATTGAGTTGTATGTAAGTGATGCTTTTAATTATGCATTTTTGGTTGATCTTGATTGATTTGTAGGTAAGCTATGATTATTTTTATAAGTTTTCAAGGATTTTTGTCATTTACTTTTAATTTTTTAATTTCATTTGTACAACCAAGTATGAAATGACAATTTTTAACTAATTTTCACATGGAAGAGATAGGGGGTATTTTTTTTCCTCGAAAAATTTAATGGAATATATTATGGTCCCACTAATACTTTTGGTATTTTGTCTTGATTATATTCATTACCACTAAACATCATGTCAATCCACTATTTTTTTTTGTTTTTTGTTTTTAATGATTATCATTAGACATTATGTCAACTTGATTAATAATAATAGCCACATCTTATTTAATGTATGTTATGTTTTCATGTGACTTTCCATTTTTTTCAAATTTGTTTGATTTTCAAGTGGAAAAGTTTGTTGCAAACGCCAAAGTAGTCACAACATTGATACAATGTATGTTATATTTTTGGTTGACTTTCTATTTTTTCCAATTTATTTTACTTTCAAGTGGAAAAGTTTGTTCCAAAATCCTAAATAGTCAAACATGTAAAGTAGATTGAACCATTTCTATAATTTTAATTCACACATATATGCATCACATCACTTTATTTTCCTTCATAATGGATTTTTACATGGGATACCTTCCTTCTAACTTCAAAGCACTTCCAACTTTCAAACATTATGGTCAAAATCATTAATAACCATAAAACCCCATAACACCACTTATTATTAGACATCATGTTCATTGGATTTTGAAAGGATTGAAATTCACTATATTGTTATCATCACCATACTATTCAAGAAAGGTGAAGGTTTGTATGACTGGTTTATATACTTCCTAGTGTGAATACCATCATTAACATGTTAACATGTTGTGGTAATAGGTTATTATACATCTTTGTGATCTAGACAAAATTCTTGTCATGCTCATACAAGTTCCTAAATTATTCAAAAGAAATCATTTCACTCGTTATCAGTACAAACATAAGCTTTGTCCTTTTTGCAACATCGGCGACTTTATTCTTCTTCACATGTTTTGTTTGTTAACATTAATGTGTAACTCTGCAAAAAGTGGACCCATCTCACATTTCTTTGGTTCATCTTTTCCTAGTTGTTGCTAGACTTAAGTGCTTCCTTTGGCAATAGATAATGTCTCGTATGATTCAATGATTTCACAATAGCATGAAATTAGAGATCATAAGTAGAGTAAACATTTTTTCTCCATTATACTTTTTAATGAATAATGCTACTGACTTTCTCTCCCAATTTAATAATATGTTTGCATCATAGCATCTAAAATTTCTTACTAAAATTGGATTATTCCATGTTCCTTTGTAATCTTCTTCTTTGACAATTTAAAAATTTATTGTGTTGTTAAGCTATACTAGAATACTAATAACTCTATATTTTTCATGCATATCATGTTAAATCATCTAGTAAGTTTCATCTAAAAATTTGCAATACCATAATATGTCCTTACCTCAATAATGTTACAAGGCATGGACAAATATAGACATTCCTTCACCTTCTCTAAATCCACATGTATTTTTTATTAAAAAAAAACTAATCTCAAGTTAAGCATGACAAATTCAAACTTCTTGAAAATAATGAACAATTAATAATTGGTCCTTCCTTAATGCTTCAAACACTAACCTCAAATGTTGCATGCGATTTTCTTTTCTCCCACTGGAGTCAAAATGTCATTAAAATAAGCTACCACAAACTTACTAATATATTTGCATACCTATGTCACTAACTCAAAGAATGTAGTGAATCCATTGGTTAGTTCAAATCTCATAGCCAACTAGCCATATATGTTATGTTTGGTATTAAACACAATGTTTTTGATGAAATTTAGGGTAAAATAAGAATGTTTTTGATGAAATTTGCATACCTATGTCACTCACTCAAAGAATGTACTGAATCCATTGGTTAGTTCAAATGTCATAGCCAACTAGCCATATATGTTATGTTTGGTATTAAACACAATGTTTTTGATGAAATTTAGGGTAAAATAAGACAATGTTGATTATATCCTTGAAGTTGTGCTAAAGAAGACAAGCTCTAACTTCAAAAGGGAATTTAAGGTGGTGAAAGGTGAAAAAATTAAATGCAAAGAAAATAGGAAAGAAAGTGAAAAACCAAAAGGAAGGAAAAGAAGTCAAGTAGGTAGGAAAGGATAATAAGGAAGAAACAAACAAAAAGGCAATAAAAAGAGTTGTTTTTAAGAGGAAGCGTTATAAAATGGAAGTAAGCCAGCAAAACGATAAATCAACGTAATTAAGTGTAAGCACAATATGTGGCATGTGAGTAATTGTAAGTAGGTTGCATAAGTTGACTACTTCAACATTCAGTCAACATTCATGTATCCATTGGATAAATGTTTTAATTATATATTTTAGGTTGTTTAACAAAAACAAATAATGTTTTAATTATATCTTTTGGGTTGTTTAACAAAAACAAATATTTTTATCATAGTTTGAAGGTCCATTCAAGCATGTATAACCTTTTTTATCTCTGAAATCATTTTAGGAAGCAGATGATTAAGATACAAAATTAACATAGCAAGAAGAGTGAGTGTTAAATCCCCTCGCAATGCTCTCAATGAATGAATATGAGACTCTACTAGGGTATCTAAGTTGTTTCGATTGTATGAAAATGGGACTCCACAAGGGTATCCAAGTTGTTTCAATTTGAACATTAGCATATTCCAACATTGATATTTTTGCAATTTTATTCACTTATGATAATGATACTATGTATTACTATCTCAATTCTCCATAGAAACACCTTTTTAGATTTTATTTGACTCATTATTTCAAGCTAACTTAAAGTCACATCTTATATCAAGTACTTCTAAGGATTACCCCTATTTCATCGAATGGGGATTGTGTTGTGCCCTAATGTTTTGGCATGAGCCACATAAGTCTTGTGAGCCTAATGTGTGTTGACTCATATGTACATGGTTCATGAAACTAGGTCTTTCTGTTTATATGTGAAAAAAATCTACTACTTATTGCTTGTGTGTGTGTGTGTGTGTAAATTAAGGTATAACTTACATCAAAATTCTTGATAATATTCATATAATTCTTGACATAGATGGACTAGGGTTTCTAGAGATGAAAACTTTTGACTGTGGATTGATTCAAGGATTGAAATCCCTTAGTGAGATTTTGGATGTAGTGGGTTGTTGGAATATAATCATGGAGCTTATAATAGCAGGGACATAGTATAGGGATGAGTTGTTGTTGGGTTTGGAGAATACCCTCAATTTTCTTTGTCCTTTAATTCAAGCAATTGAGGTTATTTTGTTACATGTTTTGAGCAAATATAGAATATCTAAGTGCATGGAATCTAGCGATGAGCCTATCCTTTTTTGTAGCACTGATTTCCCTTTCTACTTGCCAGCCCTTTAATGGTGATTATTCACTCCACTGAGTCTTTGAGTTCCACATAAAAGTGGGTTAGGGATTTTACCTTTTAATGGAAGTGGAGGTAAATTCCAAAGCATAAGGGGACTCTTATGTTTATAGAGAGTGCCCTAGGAGGAGTTAAGAAATGAATGCTTGGAAACCTCAACAAGTTATTAGATTTTTGTCAAACCCCTTAATGGGAGGTCAATTTTGTTGTGGGTTAATGATTATGGTACCGTGTTTTCCTTTAAATATTATCTAGAACATTGGATAGGGATTCTTTTTACTAAAAAATGCCTCATCTATGATGGAAAACAATTGCAAGATTCTTCTTTGTTTTTATAGTGTACACTATTTGTAAATATTCTACTATATTTTTAGTGTTTTGTTTGCGATTCCAAGCAATGGGACTTAAGGCGCAATCTACTTCTAAACTAGTTTCTTACAAGGATGTAGCTTTTTCTAACTCTTTTCCTTTATCATTTCAACCTTAGATCATGACAAATCCATATTTTGTTGAGAAATTGGATGAAATGCCATCTTTTGAGGTCAAGCATTTAGACTCAAATGAGTTTCTTTTTATCTCTTAAATATACTACAATAATGTGTTTGTTTAGTGGGTTTTGTCCTCGATAAGTTGGCCTACACTGTTGGATTCATCCCAATCAGACTAAGTTTTATGAAATCCTTAATTCTCCAAATAATATTTGTAGTAGAATTTTACATTTCTGTTGATTACAAAAAATCATTGGGGAAGGTCCTTAGTTCTAGGGAAAAGTGGGGCTCTTTGTTACACCATGGTTTGTGGATTTCGACCCTTCTAAAATAGTTGTATCTAAATTGTTTATTTTGGTTAGACTCCTAATTCTGCCTCTTCCATTTTAGAATCCCTTGTAATTTAAACATAGTGAAAATGCTTTAGGAAGGTATTTAAAGTATGATATTGAGCAAACTCAATAGGGCATTTTCACATATGCTCAAATCTATGTGGAGATTAATCTTAGTAAAGGCCTTGTAGACATAATGGTGCTAAAACATAGAAAATTTAAATGGATTCTAACCTTAGATTATTAAAATACAATATATTGGTTTTGTATTGTCATTATATAGGATTTATATAGGAATATTATTCCCAACCCCATGTGATCTATAACACAAATCTAATTGTTATTCTTTTCAATCCAAATGTTGGCAACTTTATGAGCCTACTCATGGACATGATGAGGATGATGAGATTTCAACAGATTTATAGCGCTTAGAGTTAGAGAAAGATATAAATGATGGAATTGAAGTGCATAATGAATATTTAAAACATATCTCTAAGGTCTTTGAGGGAAAAATGAATGAAGGGTATCCCTCCTCTCATGATATTATTGTAAGATATGACCTAGGTGGAGGAATACCGATATCACATGAAGCTGAAACTTATGAGTATGATAAACACAAATCATTGATTGTGGATTCAAATATTCATAAATATGATCTTTAAGTGGTTATTAGAGGACCTCTTCCAAGGGTATATACATAGGTTGAAAAGAGAAAGGAAAAAAGGGGTTAGATTGAGGTCATTGTTACATGGTGGTTTTCACCATTTAATGTTGGAGATTTTATTTGTATCTTGTTCTCATTTTTAAGGATTTTTTTTAGATATGATATGGGGATCTTGATAAAGGATTCAAGATATGCTACAAAGCATATGAGAAATGTAACCTTTTTTCCTACTAAATTATATTATGACTCTTTTTTGGAATAAAAACTTACACACACACACACACACACACATGTCAATTTGGTATAGCTTGAGTGGTTGTGAGGAAAAGTTGTTACCCTCTCCACTTGGGTTCAAAACCCACTTTGTGACATGTTTGTTATTAGTGAGTTAATTTTTGATGAGCTATATATGATATATTCATGAGTTGACCTAGTCTTGTTCCTTGAGGAAATCGAGGTATGTATGTATCTATCTATTAATTTATGTTGCTCAGAGAGATAGCTATGATTTTTTTAACATAAATAGGTAATTATATTAATTAAAGAAAAAATTATAGTTACAAAAAAGTGCCAACATAATAGGGAAATTGAAAATTCTTCTTTGGCAACAACAATTCAAAGTCTAGACACACATCTAACATTTTTGGATATAGCTAATATATATTTTGACATACTAGCCTAATAAGAACCAACATACTCTAAATATAAAATAAAAACTAGCTACAATAATGGGGCCTTAGAATTATGGTGCCATGGTGGCCCCACTAGAATGTGAACATTCTTCCTGAGAGGAAATCATGTCTTCTTGTTTATTATTCATCATTTAAGTGGTAGAGAACCTAATGGAAATGCCATTGAACTTGTTGTAGTGGAAATATAGTGTAGCCTAGCATTTCTCCCTACATTTATAGGTTTCCATATAATGTTTACATGCTTTAATTCCAATAAAATCCAAGATGAAATCCTTTCCCTTCTCCATGGATTTGATTTGTGCTAGCATGTTAGTAGTCCTGCATACAAATTAGATTTAATGGCCTCTTCATTATTGATTATGGCTCTACCCAACTGCACATACATTGTAACAATTGCAAGACACTTTGGGCACATCAACATGCTTATAAGGGGTCACCAAGGACTTGTGTAAGTCAAAATTTAAATATATGAAGCATGAGAAGAGTTAAGGAACAAGTGGTATTCATTCCTTAACCAATGAGAAAAAGAAAATTTGTCCCATAATAGAGAGATACCTAATTTAAGAGCCAAATCAAAAAATGATATCAGTAAATACCTTGGTTTCCATTATGGCTTCATGGGATAGGTCTTTACTTATCTATGCATATGTGAAGTGCTAAGATGTCACCTTCCTTGAATTTAATTTATTATTTCTTTCTCAGGGGATGATGAGATAAGGATTTGCTTGATCTTGTAATAATTTATGATTACCACTTATCATGAAATCAAGAGGGGTATGCAGAACTCTCCCAATTTTTTTTTATTTGACCACTCATGGTATAACACTATAGTAGGAGTACTATCACTTTCATGTTGCATGATGATTCCTTGTGGATTTAAAATTCCTAGATTTTCCTTACTATCCACCTCACAGTTGATTGATATCTTGATGTTATAGAAATAGACTTACTAGAGGTTTCTCAACATGCTTTTAAATTCGGTAATGATTTAGGATAAATTAGTGGATGAAGAATGAGGGACATTAGAAAGAGAATGAAGGAAAATAACATAATATCGAATACCTTTAGCTTGTTGACTTGATTTGTAGATCTAACTTAACTCCTTGTTAGAGCGCCAATGAATCCACCCCATTGTTGGTTTCTTCACCTAACCCCAAGTATGTGCTCTATTGAGTTCCTTCATGATTGGAGAGGAACCCACCTTCTCTTGGTGCCCCTCACATTGATAACTATGATAAAATGAGTACATGACATAAGTGTTAGTTTTTGCATTTATATTTCAGCTATATTTACTTATGGTGAACTTAGTTATGATAATAATTTAATAATGACAAAAGATTGATTATTGCATTAAATTGTATGTATTATCTATGAGTAGGAAAATGATATGAATGTAAATTTTTTGTAGATGTTGGCACAATCTTACACTAACCCAGACTCTCACCACATCATACCAAAAAAACCCAAGATACCTACCCGAAAGGGTTTTAGCTCTTTCGACAACACCTGCAAAGCAAATGTAGTCTCACCTGAGGTACCTATGGGAGCCGCAGGAACTAGGTTTCCATAGTGGTGAACGGGAACTTCTCTATTCCAAACATCGACAGAACTAAATCTAAGAAATAAAAAATTGTGATAGAGACCCAGAGAAATATCCACAACAGTAACCTTGTTCAGAACAATATATTTAACCAGTATTGTGTCACTCCATCCATTAGTTATCTATAGATATTAATTCATGCATTGAGAAATAACAAGAAACCATCACACAAACACATCATACACAATAGAAACCAAAATTTAACGTGGAAACTCAAGACGGGGAAAACCACAAAAGCGCTCGTTTATTATATAGTCATAGTTTGAATTCTTTTATTTTATGCACATAGCCTATAGTAATTTTGCAATATCTCCATTACATTAGATCTGTGCACACAACCTGTATATCGACCTCATACGTTGTGACTCAACGTTTTCTTCATCAAAAACATTACATTACTCTTTGACAGATACAAACAACATAATATTATCTCAAAACGGGCTAACTGACTTGTTGGATAACTACAAAAATCCTGACCCATTAGATATTTATAGGATCTAATGGTCGTTTTTACATCTCGCACCCACTACCTGACCCCATTAATGTAAGTGGATAAAAAATATTAACCAACTAACTAACCTTCCAGTTAGACTTCATAAAAATGATTAGTATTCCTCAATCTTCACCTCAAACTTTGGAATTGATTGGTTCCTTAACCATTCTGTTGCAGTTTTGTTCACACTTCAACCAAAACTTCAAAACCGATACCCAAAATAACTAGTAACAAACCTAGGACCAATAGGACCCCAACAATCACATGTGGCTCGTCTCGAGCCACTTTAGATTAACAATGTGGGTGTGTTTAAATTCAACTAAAATTCATGGCGAACTTTCTTCACTTCTTCAATATGTCATTGTACCTTCTTTCAGCTTGATGACTTCTTCAATGAATTCAGAACTAATGTGTTATAAACTTTGCACCTAATCCACAACCAAGGCATGCTTGAATTCTACATGGACTGGCCCAATGATCGCAGTTACCTGTTCAACATATTCTTGTAACTCCACAACACGATCCATTCGCCTTTACTGTTGGATCCAAATTTTGTTATCCTACTCCTGTAATACTTTATGATTGACAACCTTCTCATATTCTCAACTGGTGGTGGAGTCTTTAATGAACTCCACAGACTATCCAAATTTTGTTTCCTTGCACTAAGTTTCTATGTAATATATTATAGCTCAACATCTTCCAATAAGTTTCCCAAGCCTGGGAAAACTCTTCATAGACCTTAGCACAATAATCCTTGTCCTCTTAAATGTCTCTAGCATCCCATTAAAACCGCATGTCTCATTGTTCCACTACCCTAAGAGGGGTACTGGGAAATAGCTTAGCCTCCATCTCCATTATCTTTTGCTAGAAGTAAGTGATGAATGCACCTAAATTGATTACCTTTTCCTCAGGGAATATTTTAGGAGTGATATGAACTTCTGAAACACCTTTATAGGTGGTTTCAATATCATTTTCCATTCATTTCCTAACTTGTCACAATTTTTCCTTCTTCTTCTTTTGTTCAACTAATTCAGCCTCCAAAGTACCCACCTGGATCTTAGACGGATTTAGTTGATCATATACTAACTTCTATTTGTCTTTGATTTCTTCAGTTGCCTTATGCAGGATATTATGCAAGAAGAACATCAATAGAATAGACATATCCAAGACTACATACCCTAATCCATGTATTGCAGTATTCATTTGAGCATTACCCAAGTCGAGTGCTTGGGGTTTTATCCAAATCTTGTAGTCCTTCTTTGATGTAGTTACCTCAGTAGGTTGATCATTAGATGAACCAACCTATGTCTACATTGAATCTCTCTTACTTGCCATGACCCGATCTTGTTACCAACCCAAATGGCACTTCTCCGTCTGAGTGCCGACATTTCCTATGTTGGCGCACAAAAGGACATTTATGGATTGAAGGTTGCCTAAAACACTATAGATGGGCATGTTATAAAATACATTCACTATCCATCCAGCTTGCCATTTTTACCTTTTCATATGTCAATTGTTGTACGCGACTTTGCCTATAAGAAACCTACATACATACGCGACTTTTCCTACAGCATGTCGCGTACTGTACGTGAGTATTTTTCATTGCAACCCAGGCACAGATCTTTACGTGGGTTTCCCTTATAGGAACTCGTGTCTCATATGCAGGTTTCCAGTATCAATACTTGCGTACGCCTTCCTTTGACATTAAAAATAATAAATTGCGATTAATTGAGATTTGTTAAGCCCTAAACAATAACTATCTTAACTGTCTCAACCCCCTCAACCTTCGAAACTGCCTTATTTCACTAAGTATAAATAAAGGCCTTGGGGAGGGCATTAATCAATCATACTTGGAGAGAAAAGTTATGCTGGTGGTATCTATTCAGAAGTCTTTGGAGCAATAGAACTTAGAATCCTTTGGTTGCAGAGGAGTCCTTGAGGCGTTGGGTTGTAACCTTAACTCATTCACTATTGTTAATAAAGAGAATCCTTATACCAAATGTGTGTTGAATATATTTCATGTATCATGGTTTGATGAATATTTATGATTAAGCACTCTATATACCGTTTATATAACTTGTCATATATACATGTATAAGCTTGCACTTGGAGGATTTTCTCTTTACAGGTGAAGGAGAAACATCCCTGAAATATTTGGAGGAGAAACAGAGCGGGAGAAGACAAATCTTGGATCAACTGTCGTGAATCAGGTGAGTCCAACCTATCTTCCTATTTCCTTTCTGTACTTTAAAGATGATTGCTTGCAAGTTTTAAGAGTACGTTGATAACCCTAGACCTTCAGTTATAAGGTGTTTATTCCTGAACAACTGAACTGGCGACTCCGCTGGGGAGACCAGACTGCTGTAGGTTATTTCTGTTACCCTTGACCAGTCTTTGCCTTGAGTTTGTGTGTGGTATCTTGTCCTAGTTCATGCTTACCATAGTGTTTGAAGGATTTGTGGATTTTCCTTCTTTTTGAGAAAATTTTGTACCTGTACGTAGGTTTCTCTTATACACAGTCGCGTACAGAGGCCTGCGTATGCAGGTTGCTCTCTAGGACAGTCACGTACAGTACACGAGTTTCCCTTATACACAGTCGCATACAAGCCTTGAAATAGGGATTTTTGGGCTAGGGTTTGCTTGTCCCTGTCCTTTTATGATTCCTATTTGTTAGTTGGTCCTCCTTATAAGCACTGTGTTGTTAGTTTGATGACCTTGGTGGCCACACCTTGTGCTTTCCTGTAAAGCCCTTGAGTTTCTTTTGTTTGGATTGTCTTCTGTTTGCATTTTTGAAGTAGGTCTACCTATTTGGGTTATAGGTTGAAGTTTTTTTGTCCAAATCAGTGATCAGGGTTTTGGGCAATGTTTTTCCCAGTCTATCTTTAGATAGTGATTGGTTTGCCACTTACCTTTGTGTGTTTTCAGTGATTTCTTATCATTGTACCCACCCAAGCTAGGGTTAAGTCTTCCCTTGTTGGCTGATTTTTGGTCTTATTAATCTGTTTGCTTCAATTTGCTTGCTTTATACAGTTGATTTGATCCAAGTATACTCAAGTTTAGTGCATTTTAGGTGCATAGTAGTGTTTGAGCACTTTAAAAAGTGAAAAGAAAAACATTTTCAAGATTTTTGCATAAGTAGTTTTCATTTCAGTTTTAAAATATAATCTCAAAACTTCAAAAATATAGTCTTAGTTTCTCTTTATTGTTTCATTTGTTCATCAATTTATATTTAGTATTTACAAAATAAAAAGAAGTTTTCTTTAGTAGTGGTAATTTGCTTTGAAAAAAATACACCTTTTCTTTTATTATTATTATTTCGTATCGAGTCAAAAACACCATAGTTGATCACTCCATTTCCTTCTGAGTGAGAAATAGCCCTTTAAAATGAACGCAATAATTAAAATTTACTAGTAATTTTTATTTTCTAGGGCCATTCACCTATTAGCTTAGGCTAGACTTGTGGGATATGAAGTGTAAACTTCCCATAAGTTTTAAAATTCAGACGTAGTGGACTATTCGATAGGTAAATCCTTGTCTTTATCAATTGTATCTGGGAAGATCCTCTCAAAAGGGAGTCAAGCATGAGGCCACGTGGAGGCATTGGACTGAGGAGATAACCCTTCGATTCCTTGTCAAAATGTAAATTAGGACTTTTACGCATCTGGGGATTCTGTCCTAGACAGAGTTTCAGGGTCAGCTACCCTGCCGATGTGTACGAGTCAGGCTTGTGACTATCCCCCAAGACTGTTGGTATAGCTAAGGTATCCTTTAGTCTCTTGACATATAGGGTTCATACCTAGGTAAAACAGAAGGCTATTTCTGGTTCACCTTGGATGGGCTTGGAAGGTAACCCTTGTTGAAAGTGTAGGAGGGCGGTGGGTGATTCCTTCGCTTGTGCCTAGGAACCACTTCAAGGACTCCAAGTAACCATTCTTCAGCTTTCTTCAGGAAAGCATATATTTCTCCCTTGTTGACTGTTTGAGGCTTTAGGAAATTTTGTAGTGTTTGCTCTGTGGTTTTTTTTGTGTTTAGTTGTCCTTAGGGTTTGATTTGTTAAATTTTCAATCGTGGAGGACCAACCTATAAGAAGGTCAAGAAGGTTGCAAAACCTTCCTCCTCTCATCACATTGGAACCTCCACCTCCACCCCAAAAGCAGAGATTGGAAACAGACGGTTCTTTTGAACCGGTAGGAGTAAGTGAAGTTCCAGGTGAACCATCACTTATAGACAACCGTCTTGATTTTGATACAGTTGATATAGAATACTTGTAGACTGATGAGTTTGCAAGGAATTTTAACACACCCTTGACTAACTTAAATGATCTTGTGATCATCCAGGTTAGACCTTTTGATTCACTTGTTTTAGGTGTCCCTGTGGGTAGGATTATGTCTACTGCAGGAGAAAGTTCTTTTGTTTTCACCTTAGCTGTTTCGACTGAAGGGATACTAACTCCCCCGGTAAGTGCCCCTAGATCTAGCATACCTTCTACGCCTTTGACTCCAGCGAGCCAGGTGGTCCAACCGCTGGTTCACTCAAGCATAGAAGGTGCTTTTGGTGACATCGTTACTGGGATTCGTATTATACCTACTGTTCCTTCCTCCTTCACATACACTGCCCAGAGTGGTCCGGTAGGATCCTCGGCTTTTGTCCAAGGATTTCCTTGGAATGGGGGACACATTCCCCCATCCACTCCGTACATAGGCCCATCACCTTCTTATGTAGGAGTGCAGTTTGGAAACAATACCTCATATGGGAAAAGTTTTCAAACTCTGGTCTCGGTTCCGTTTACGAGCTCTCCCTTTTCGTTATTTAGCGGAGGGATACCTGCACCTGTTTTTCAGACCCCGGTTTTGATTGGGACGGCCCGAACCTCTTATAATGCACCTCCCACTCACAACCTTGTGGCTTAGGATGGAATCCATTTCAAATTAATCCATCCACTTTGCAACCGGTGGCAGGGGGCAACCCCACCTTTACTTATGGGCATTTGAGGGAAGGTCCCTCTAATCCCCAGACTGGCACATTTAGTGCCCTGGTTCGACCCAATATTCCGTTCCTGGCAACGTTAAACTTGCCAGACTTGTCTAAATTGATGAATGACACGGTGAGGCATGACCCCTTGTGGCCACCTGTTCCCACCAAATTGCCATCGGACATCCCTAAATTTGAGGGCAAAGTTGGTGAAGAGCCTAGGGCTCATGCCACCACATTTCATTTATGGTGTTCTTTGAATTCACTAAATGAAGATTCGGTCAGGTTGAGGATGTTCCAGAGAACCTTAACAAGTACCGCGACAAAATGGTACATTGAGTTTCCTTCTGCTGCTTTCAGTAGTTTTTGGGACTTGGCTAGTGCATTCCTTAGCCACTTTCATCTTTCTGTCCGATATGATTTCGAAACAGACTTGTTATATACCTTTAGGAATAACAAGGCTACCCACATCTCGGATCATATCCAAGAGTGGAGGAGGAGAAAGAGCCTTATAAAAGCCACTATTCCTCCTGAGTTCTTACTAAAGTGGTTCCTTAAATCCCTGTTGCCCTACATATCTAAGGACGTATCCACCTCAGGAGTGACGAATGGATAAGAAGCCATTCGCAGGGCCCAACAATTGAATTTGATTTATTCACAATCTAGGATCTTGTATGAGATTATCCCTGAGGCACTGAGGCCTACCCACGATGTGGAGAAGCCTAATCCTGGGTCCTATGCCGATGGTGTGGTTGGGTCCGTAAACTCTCCCACCATAGAGTCTTTGGGTAAAAAACTTCATCAGTTGTCCATCAAGCATTCTACGATGGAGGAAGCAAAGGCTGCCCCCTCCCCCTAGAGTGCAAATGTTTTTGCATAGACCTCTCAGAAGGGTAATTAGCAGCCCGGTGGGAAGAAAAAGAGAGGAAAGAAAGGAGAGGGAAACCAAAACAAGTAGAAACCTATGAATAGTGCTAATGGGGGCAAGAAATAAAAGAAGAAGGTTAAATTCCCATGTAAGTTGTGCCACGAGGATCACCTCACTCACCTTTGTCCCCTTATGGAACAAGCCCAGAAGCTACTTAAAGCTCAACAACCAGCTGTCCTAAAGGATCCTTTTCCCCAAGGGAAGAACTCTGCTTTAGCTTCTAATGTAGCAATGGGCACTCCAAATGCCCCTGACCCAAACTATATCAACATGGTTCTATCTTCGACTTTGTTACAGACTAGGAATAAAAACTATGAGAAAGAGACTTCTGAGAAGGGTAAGGCTATAGGTGAAACTTCTAACCCTCTCACAATCGAGAAGCTTGCTGAAACTATGCCGAAGATACCATAAGGTGTCTTCAAGAAGACCTTGCATAACCCTAATGCTAGGGCTGCTTCAAACTACTCTGTGGTTGAAGATCTAGCCCAAACCCTGTGTGCAATGTCAGCTTTAGAGGTGTTACAGAGCTGTCCTGCCCAACGGGATGCCCTCTTAGCAGCTTTAGAAAGCATGGACTCATCGAGTCTCATGGCAAAATTTCATTTGTCTGATGTTAAAATTCTCCTACCTTACCATGTAGCCTTATCAATAGATGTCATCCATGGTGGAAATACCATTGGAAGGGCAGTTGTTGATGAGGGTGCTTCTACATGTGTTATGTCCTTGTCCTATTGGAAAGCTCTCGGATCCTAAGAGCTGGTCCCATCAAACACTCTACTTACTACTTTCGATGGAAGTTCATTCCATCTGCATGGTATCCTATCGGCTTTTGAAATTAAGCTGGCTGGGAAAGTAGTGACTGTTGAGGTGGAAGTGATTGATGCACCTTTGGGCTATAATTTGCTCCTGGGAAGAAGCTGGACTTATGCCATGTCCGCTATTGCATCGGTTGTCTTTCGGGTAGTGTTTTTTCCACATGAAGGAAATTTGGTTACTGTTGACCAACTTGATTTTACTCGAAAAGGCCATTTAGAGTCTAATGAGTCCGCTGTGCCATTGGTTGATCAAGTCAAACCTACTGCATAGAGCTTAAGGGATGGAATGTACACATCACTGATGGGCACATTTGATCTTCCAGCCATGATTAACTATATTGGTTCTACTAGTGTGGGGAAGTCCATAGCCACGATTGTTGATAGGACTGATCCTTGGGTTCTCCCTTCCCCCCATGAACCAGAAGTTCCCTCATCGGCAGTGGAAGTGGCTTACCAAGATATCATTCAAACCACTGTTGATCCCATTCCAGATCCTCTCACAGTATCGAAGGACCTGGAAGAAGTCTATTTGCCCGCGTGGGTGGAAAACTCTTTGCACTCTACAGATTGTTTAGAAATGGTTTTACCTTTTGATGAAGCCATTTTGGAATCCATGAGTGGATGTGGTAAGATCTGTGAAGATCTTCACCATCGATCCTATTTTCTTCCAGAGCTAAGCAGAATAGAAAATCAAGAGTTTCATATGAGACTGTCAGATAATGTTGATACACCCATCAATCCCTTACCGAGGGAAGGAATGTTTGCCGAGGGGAATATGGAAAATATTTCCGCTACTATCCCTATCAACGTCTCTGTAAATCCTGATGTCGTGGAAAACATATATATAGGTGCAAACTACTCTCCTGAGGAGATTGCTATCTATATTGCCTTGTTTAAGGAATTCCGCAATGTCTTTGCCTGGTCATATGAGGAGATGCCAGGCATTGATCCATTGATTGTTGAACATGAGATCCGAACATATCCTACTGCCAAACCTGTTCAGAAAAAGTTAAGACCTGTTAACCAGCGTAAAGCGGCGACTGTGAAGGCTAAAGTTGAAAAACTATTGAAGGATGGTTTTATTTATCTCATAGCTTTGACAGAATGGGTATCCAACCCTGTTCCTGTTGATAAGAAGCAAGGGACCATACGCATCTGTACTAACTTCAGAGATTTGAATAAATCCTATCCTAAGGACAACTATCCCACACCATTTATAGACCATATTATAGATGCTTGTGCGGGAAGTGAAGTGTTCTCATTTATGGATGGTTTCTACGGATACAATCAAATTCAAATAAAACCAGAAGACCAACATAAAACTGCTTTCATTTGTCCTTGGGGTACCTTCGCGTACAAAAAAATTCCCTTTGTATTGAAAAATGCTGGGGCAACCTTCCAATGGGCTATGAAATTTTCCTTCCATGATATCAAAGCCATTGTCGAACCTTACCTTGATGATCTACCTACACATTCTCGTAAGAGGATTCAACATCCAGATCACTTACGGTTGATATTTGAGAGATGCAGATACTATAAGATCTGCTTGAATCCCCACAAGTGTGTGTTCTGTGTTGAGTCAGGAAGATTGCTCGGGTTCATTGTCTCTAATAGAGGCATCCAGGTGGATCCTTTAAAAGTAGAGGCCATTGTAAATCTACCTCCTCCTCGTTCTATCAAGAAACTTCAAAGCCTACAAGGAAAGTATAATTTTCTTCCACGTTTTATCGTTAACTATGCTAATATTACCAAGGGTTTCATGTGCCTACTTAAACAAGACACCCCATTTGTATGGGATGAAATTACACAACTCGCTTTTGAGGCATTAAAAAAAGATTTGTTGTCTGCACCTTTACTGCGTCCGCCAGATTACTCTAGGGATTTTATATTGTATTTGGCCGCGTTCGAGTCGACCATTGGGGTAGTATTGGTCCAGGAGGACAATAAGATCGTAGAGCATGTCGTTTACTATCTTAGCCATGCTTTGGCCGGACCTGAACTCAAGTACTCCCACGTTGAGAAATTAGCCTTGGCAACTGTCTATGTTGTTCAGAGGTTACGTCACTACATTTTACTGAGGACCACAACAATAGTGGTGGATGTGAATCCCTTTCAATATGTTTTGTCTCGATGGATTGTCTGGGACAAATTCAACAAATGGATAGTCATTCTCCAAGAGTTTGACTTGGATTTTCAGTCCGCTAAGTCTAAAATGTCCTTAGTTTTTGCTGAGCTTATAGCAGAATTTCCTACTGAAGAAAATGTAGCCATTGAAGATGACTCATTCCCAGATGAGCATATCTTCTTGATATCCACCTCTGATCCTTGGTAAGGGGATATTATTATATATCTCCAGACTTTGAAGTATCCTGCAGCTTCCTCATGGGAGGAACGGCGTAAATTATGCCTTCATGCTAAGAACTACCTCATCATAGGAGATACATTATATCGAAGAGGGGTAGATTCCATTTTGCGTCGATGTCTTACCCATGAGGAAGCGGAGATTGTCATTAATGATTCCCATATTGGAGCATGTGGGGGTCATTTATTCGGGTTAGCAACAGCCCAGAAGATACTACGTGCCAGTTATTTCTGGCCCACGATCTTCAAAGATTGTGTGGAAGTGGTGAAGCATTGTCATCCTTGTCATCTTTACACCAGGAAAATGCGGTTACATCCCGCTGCGTTGTTTCCCATTGTCTTGGTAGGATCCTTCATGAAATGGGGGATTGATTATGTGATATGCAACCTAGCCTCGGCTAGGGGGAATAAATATATTATTGTCTCTGTTGACTATTTTACGAAATGGGCAGAGGCAATGCCTACTTTTAAAGCCGATGGGAAAACAACAGCTTCCTTCGTATTCAATCATATTATAGCACGGTTTGGTATACCCAAAGTGATTGTCACTGACCATGGTAGTCATTTTCAAAATAGCATGATGATGGAACTGACCACTAGGTTTGGATTCAGACAAGAAAATTCATCTTTGTACTATCCACAAGCAAACGGTTAGGTTGAGGCTGTAAACAAGACTTTGAAGACCATCCTCAAACATACAATTGATGCAGCCCGTTCTAACTGGCACATCATGCTATACCCTGCTCTTTAAGAGTACCGAACTAAAGTAAAAACTACTACCAGTTTCTCCCCCTTCCAACTCGTTTATGGAGTGGAAGTCGTTACCCTGGTTGAATGTGAAATCCCATCTTTGAAAATAGCTATTCATGTGTTACTTGATACGACAGAGCTTGAAGAAAGTCTGGTACATTTAGAACACCTTAATGAACATCGTAGAGATGCACTGACTACTAATCAAGCTCACAAGAATAGATTCAAAAACCAATATGATAAGTCGATCAAACCTCGAATTTTCTCTGAGGGGTAACTTGTTTTGCTTTGGGACCAAGACAAAGAACCCCTGGGGGTAGGAAAATTCAAGGCCATGTGGTTAGGGCCTTATGTCATGTCGAAGTTCTTAAATAAGGGCGCATATGAGTTAATTGATTTTGATGGGAACAAGTTGTTTGAGCCTAGAAATGGGCTCTACCTGAAAAATTACTATGCTTAGGCTTAGCGGTTTTCCTTGTATTTTATTGTATGTATTTTTATGTACATTAGTTTGTTGGTTTTGTTTTTTATACCATCTGCTGGTTGTTACAGATGTCTTCTGAGACGTATCTAGGTTTTGCTGATGGCACCAGTCGCCACACTTGTAATCTAGCTTCAGCAGCATGGGTCATTTACTCTCCCTCAGGAAAGCTAGTTTTCGCGGGAGGCACTTGCTTAGGTCCTGCTTCTAATAATGTTGCTGAATATAGGGCTGTAATTGAGATTCTATGGGATGCTTTGTCGCATGGTATCACCCAGCTAGAAGTCCGCCTGGACTCTCAACTGGTGGTTTCCCAGCTCAATCGAGCTTATCAGGTGCGAAACCCTATTCTATTATGTCAATTCATAGAAGTTAGATTATTGGAAAGAAATTTTTAATTTATTATATTCAATTACATTCCAAGAAATCAAAATTCATTGACTGATGCATATGCTAATTACATTTTAGATTGGCATCTAACACACATTTCATAAAAATATATAGCATGCACATAAAAAACACTTGTAAATAAACTGACAACAATATATATATATGTGTGTGTGAGTATTTGTTTATAGATAGGTCGAGTCTGATCCTCAGATCCAGTCATAACTATATAATATACAAAAAATATACAAAATGTGGATCGTAGTCCATCAAAATGTCCTAGATCTAAGTAGGACCACCTTGGTCCCCATGGTCTCTCTGTACTTTGGCTTCCTCAGCCTCTTCGGCTTCGGCAACCTCCACAGCATCTATGTACACAAGAATTGCTTTAGCCACCCGCCTCAAAAGGCGTAACCAGATAGGTGGAACTCCAACCACAAACTCCTACATGACGATCGGGATATGCTCTATCCGCAAAGTGGGAACTCTCTGGGTAATCTTGGCCAGCTTCCCCTCCAGAACCCTAATAAGCCCCTGGTATTCACCTAATATAGGACGAACAAACATACATGGATGTCCCTTAGGGCAGACCGGTCCAATATCTGCATTTTGACATGTTTATAGGATTAGGACTTTTATACATATGTATATATCTATAATTTAAAATTCATAAAAAATTTTGAAATTTTGAAAATTAAAAAATTACCTAGCTCTCCCCATGCTCCTCTTGGAGGGAGGACAAGGTCTGGATCACCTCGAAAATCCATTCTGGCATACAAAAACTGCTCTAGTGCCGGTAGCTGCCGCTCCCACCAAAAGTGGAAGTCATCATCGTACACACTCTGCACTAAGCCTCCTCCTCCTTGACAGAGGAAGATGTCTCCCCATCTGCTCAGCCTAGGCTAACGTGGAGATCATATTGGTAGGGAAATGGCAGGGCTCAACCCTAGTACTCTCTCTCGAAGAAGGCAACCAATATGCTAGAATACCCAAAATTCTTTCTCCTTCCTCTCTTGCAATTAGAGAGTTTTTTTCTCATGATTGGGACAACTCCTGAGCACCAATCATATAGGGCACCCTGCGTAAAATCCATTACCAAACTCATTTGGTTCCATGTAGCTAGATGTAATGAAGAGGATCCCGCAATCCTCACTATGGTGCTAGTCAGTACCTGTAGTGTAAGATCACGGATATGTGCAATAGGGACACAGCTCCCTCTCTTCTGGGTACCAGGTGTGTAGTACACATCAATGTAGTTCTGGACACTTAAAGGATCACTGCCCCTGCCGGTGCCCTCTAAGTTGACCGATTCTCCTCGTCGTGACAGGCCGGCAATAAAATATATGTCCTCGGAATTAATTTCCAACATTTCACCCTGTAGGGAAAACATCCCTAAATCATGGTCCCAATAGTTTATCATGAACTTCAGCAAACGGACATTGGCCCGCATTGGTGATGTGCAAAATAATTTTAATAATCCATTCATTCGTAAAGCATGTATGGTGGGCGCACTTTGGAGTGATTCTTGGTCCATATCCTCATGCTCCCGTTCCCTCCATTCCAACACCATCTTCACACCTAGCAAAACAATCATTATGAGTCATCAATATCATATAAAATTTCAAATTTTTTGCCTCAATTTAGCTTTTTATCCTTCACGCAGTACACGCAACTGTCTAGTTAGACATGTCACGTACTGTACATGACTATCCCTAAGGGAAACCCGCATACAGAATGCGTGTACTCGAGTTTCAACATAGTGAACCCGCATACACAACGTGGCATGCTTTAGGATGCTTAAAAATATGAAATTGAGACTCAAATTTGAAAATTGTTAGGATCAAATTGAAGAGCTCGGGGTGTAGGCTTACCTGCAACTTGCGGAATCAAATTTTGTCCACTGGATTGTCCTCACCAATCGAATGAAGGTAGAGGTAAAAACTTGTTTCTTATGGATAAAAATCAAAATGGTGAGTTTTGTTTTAATTTTTGAACTATTTATAGAAATTATATTTCTAAAAGTGGGTTTTTTCCTATAGTTCGAAATGTATTCAACTAATACCATATCTCTTTTTGTCTTGTAACAGGTTTTTCATCATTACAAAGTTTTTTTGCTCCTATAGGGTGGCTTTTGACATTTCCCATGCATTTTTGCATCTATACTTAATCCACGTTAAACTTAGCAATTAACATTTTTCCATGGACTATGGTATTTTAAACCATTAGTTCCTTGTCTTTACCATTGTTCTTCTATGGATAGGACCTTCCTTTCATGAGTATCCTCATTTGAAACCTATGTTGTCTTTTGACTCCCCGCCCTTATGGAGTTTCTTTAGGCCTAGGTCTGACTCCTTAAAAACAGACTTGACTGCCGATTTAACTTGTCCATTCAAGCTCGTTAAGAATATGTGAATGGGCATCCACATTGGTGGTAGTTATCTCTTTCTCGGACCATGTAGAATAATACGAGAAAGGATCCCTCTCTTTTCTATTTGAATTGAGAAGAGTATTCTCAGGCATAGGTTTATCACTTTTCCGGACCTAAGGGACTAAATTTATGGAAAAGGAACTCCTGGTATGAGCTTAGTTTTCTCTTTTTTGTGCTCTGGACCTAAACATGAAAAATATTCCGAGTGTACTTTGTGTCTTTGTCATGATCGTTAAACACTTAAGAACAAAGCAATGAGTTTATTGTTGTAAGCCCCATTTCTCATACTCAAATGGATCTTTTCGAGTGATCTTGCTTTCCTTCACACTCATAAAACTCAAGCTATTTATGCTGTTCTTGAAGGAGAGTTGGGTAGGTGGTAATTTAACCTTTTTCGGACCTCCTTGACTAAGTACAAAAAAGGTTCGTCTTTTTGTTCTATGAAAGTTAAGAGAGTTCTTTTGTGGTATGTTTTATACTTTTCCAGCCTCAGGAGACTAAATTGGATGAAAAAGGACCCCCCTAGAGTCTTCTTTGGAGTTTTCAGACTCTCTAAATGTGGAAACACCAGCTAAGCATGTACTATTTTGGGCTCATTAAATCCATGAATCAGTGACACTATCAAGCATTATTTTCTCTTCTCTTCAAGCTTGTTAAAAAATGAAGAGAGATCCGAGTTGACTTTCTTGGACTAGTTAAAATTTAACAGGGAAGGTAAGGAAGAATTTTTCTCTTGTTTTCAGTTAGTGGCATCATGTCATCCTTGAACATAGCACTCTCTGTTTATTCTGATACCCATGTCTCAATGTTCACTTTCAGTTCAGCTATTACTTCGAGTTTATTACTCCTCCTCTTGTCTGTTATAACTGGGGAATATGATCATGTCTCCTACATGACAAATAAGTCTAGTCATTCTATCTATAAAGTTAGAATTTGCCTTGGGTCATCTCCGTGTCATGCTCACTATTCAAGGACTCAACTCAATGTCTGATTTCTAAACTGATCCCATCATTGTTATATCTATTATCTCTTATGTCTCCCTTCCTTTTCCTAGTTCCTAGTCACTCTTTTGATCTATTGGAGGATCTATTTCCTTCCTTATCACAGTATGGTTTCGCTTCAGTACTTCCTGACGAAAAATACCTAGATTTTTGACGATAGTACCTCAGGATTCACTTCCATCATTGGCGAATTCCTTTGCTTCAATTGTCGATTTGATTGACAAACTATTGAATCCGTTCCATGTTCAACTTCAGCCTACATTTATTCACATGGCTTGGATTGTACTGGTTCTTTGGGATTTCTTATGAAGACCTTAGTTCCTCATTTATGGACTAAGTTGCACAAGATTATGTTCCATTTATGTCCATAGCTTCCAGATCTTTGAAGACTCATCATTATTGTATATTGTGGCTTCAATCCACCTTTGTAATATACGTGTTCTTGTACCTGTATCATATGATGTAGTCAAATATTGTAAAGGAGCTAGTGTTCCAGTATATTGAACATAGCATCCTCAGATATGACTTTGTATATGACATTATTATTTATTTGTTTCAGGTACTACCTCTACTCCATTGGATTTCTGAGTTCTCCAAAGATAAAGATTATAATGTATTTCGGCCATCACTTCCCTCTGACCTCACACATTAGGGGGCATCTATTATCAACCCAAATGGCACTTCTTCGTTCGAGTGCCGACATTTCCTATGTTGGCACACAAAAGGACATTTATGGATTGAAGGTTGCCTAAAACACTATAGACGGGCATGTTATAAAATACATTCACTATCCATCCATCTTGCCATTTTTACCTTTTCATATGTCAATTATTGTACGTAAATTTTCCTATAAGCAACCCGCGTACATAAGCGACTTTTCCTACAGCATGTCGCGTATTGTATGCAAGTATTTGTCATTGCAACCCGCGTACATATCTGTACGCGGATTTCCCTTATAGCAACTTGCATTTCATACGTGGGTTTCCAGTATCAATACTCGCGTATGCCTTCCTTTGACATTAAAAATAATAAATCGCAATTAATTGAGATTTGTTAAGCCCTAAACAATAACTATCTTAACTGTCTCAACCCCCTCAACCTTCGAAACTTCCTTATTTCACTAAGTATAAATAAAGGCCTTGGGGAGGGCATTAATCAATCATACTTGGAGAGCAAAGTTATGCTAGTGGTATCTATTCAGAAGTCTTTGGAGCAGTAGAACTCAGAATCCTTTGGTTGCAGAGGAGTCCTTGTTTCAGGCGTTGGGTTGTAACCTTAACTCATTCACTATTGTTAATAAAGAGAATCCTTATTCCAAATGTGTGTTGAATATCTTTCATGTATCATGGTTTGATGAATATTTATGATTAAGCACTCTATATACTGTTTATCTAACTTGTCATATATACATGTATAAGCTGACACTTGGAGGATTTGCTCTTTATAGGTGAAGGAGAAACATCCTTGAAAGCTTTGGAGGAGAAGCAGTCCGGGAGAAGACAAAGCTTGGATCAACCGTCGTGAATCAGGTGAGTCCATCCTATCTTCCTATTTCCTTTCTGTACTTTAAAGCTGATTGCCCGCAAGTTTTAATAGTACGTTGGTAACCCCAGACCTTCGGTTATAAGGTGTTTATTCCTGAACAACAGATCTTCTTTCACAAATGTGCACAAGAACTGAAGCAATTCAATGATGCTCTTAAACATCTCAGTGTTCCATTCATCTTCTTTTTTCAAGTCTCTTCTACAACTTCAACCATCCTATCCACTAGGAGTTTCTAATCATCATCAGTCCAACCAGTGGGGGTGGTATCTTTGACACCCTTTTGCTTCTTGAGTGCTTTCTTCTAGAAGCTCTGCATCTTTTTGCTTGTCCCCCAAGTCTGGGTAAGTTAGAGTGGAATTTAACTCCTTGTCATTGTCATGGTGTGAGATGTGCGTGTTCTCTTCATATTATTTTCCACCCGATTAGGTCAAAGTGTGGGAATATAATAAACCCACTTAATACTTAGGATAAAAATTTTAATCATTATTTGATTAATTTCCTCCCCACTAGCCTAGATAATTGGCATCCACTTGCACTACAAAGTCAACACTTTCCATATATACCCTGTGAATTCTTTAATTCTGATTATGGGTTGATCTTGAACACTTTATTGACTCCTATAATTAGTAACTGTTCTTTCCTCCAGATTCTACATTATTCTGCTTTTATCTAACTTTTATGTGGATAAGGTAAAGCTAGTTAACTAGGAAACTTGTATCTTTTATTGCCAACCCATCCTCCATGATTTTCTCTCCATATTCTAGGATCAACATGTTTTTCCATCACTCTTAACAACTCACCCATTCTTTTCCTAATTCATGAGGTCCTTGACTGATTTGGGAAGTTCTTGAACCACCTATGGGGGTTTATCATATTTGTTAAATCTGATTTATGATCTAGAAACGAGTTGTCTTCCATCAACTCAAATCTCTTTTACAAGGATGTATTACCATTTTAATAATATCAACTATTATTCATTGATCATTCATTAATGTGTGTTCATTCTTCTTCTTCTTCTCTCCTTATGCTAATTCTCTACAATTCCTAGTGAGGTTAATTGTGTGCTTAGATTCTTATCTTGTTTATAGAATTCTTTCTACCATCAAGGATTTATAATTCTAACATGGTATCAAAACCTAGGATATAAAATCTCTAACATGGTATCAGATCTTTGGGAGCTCATCAATTAATTCTGGTTTTCAGATTTGCAGGTTTATTTGTAGGTATAACAACTTCTATATGGATTTGAAAGTTCCTCTACTATCTCCTTTTTACTATGCTGATTGGAATCCAAAGATGAGCGCATACTTGAAGAGACAATGTCTCTTTGATGTCTCCATTGGTTCTTTGAGCGAACCTGAGTCTTATGAAGAGAATATTGTCTGGTTGAATAATTGTGATAAAGCTTATGGAATTATGTGTTTGGGAATGTCTCCAAACATACATAATCTCATAGATTATGTTGACTACCCATTTGAGCTTTGGAACAATTTGGTCAAAGATTTTGGTATGCACGAAGAAGAATATGAAGCATGGAGCGAACCCAACATCTCCTCATGTTCTCTCTCTCAAGATGTCTTGGACTCTACATTCTTTCATGAAGTTATTCTTGAAGAAGAAATCTCTCATATAGTTCTTGTTGTCGCTACCCTCTTTGATTTGAATGCTTCCTCCTTCAATGAAGAAGCAAATATTGAAGAGCAATGTTTTTCTGTCTCTTGAAGATACTGATGATGAAAAATAAATGGTAGATGGAGGTTCTATTTTTATTGATGATGATTCACTCACACATTCATTGTTCTCTATGTCTTCTATCTTAGATTCTAACATCTTTGTGCCATATCCTTCACACCTTGTGCATACTTCTCTCTTTGATGGTGCACAACTCAGTGTCTTTCAGTATAGTTTCTATGCTAGATAAAGCCTTATTTGTGTCATACCACTTACCATACTTAATCTCATGCACTTCTACATCTCCTCCTTTTTTCTTGGTATCAATACTCAGAGCCTCCTTGAAGATTTTTAACATCTCCTTCTTTCCTCCTTTCATACTTCTACTATAGAGGATTCATTATCAGTCTATTCCCATGAGTCTACTGATATGCTTATATGTGATCTCTAGGATTATTTAGAAGATATATCAACCCTAGGATTCTTTGCATTCACACTCTTTGATCCTATGGCTTCTCTATGTTCCTACATGATCACTTGCATGCATCCTCTTTGTGTAAAAGATGTTGGAGATCTCATACATTTTCTTTGAATCTTATTTCATCTATCTAGAGCTGATTTCATCTATATTAGTTCAAATTTCAAGTCATTGCATCATCTTGGAGCTGATTACAACTCTCAAGAGCTTTCATGTCATTGGATCTCAGTTGTTCTACATGTTCCTAGTTTCCATCCTTCCATTGTTCTTGATCTGGGTGAGCATATTTCGCTTCTTCCCAAGAATAAGATTCCCCTAGAAATTATCATTTATTTTGGAGAAGCATCAGCAACAATTCAAAAAAAATTGGTTTTCCTTTCATGTCCTTTCTTGAGGGAGGATTTTCCCCATGTGGTTTTGCCTCTTTCCTCACTTTTATGGACATGAATAATTGTTCAAGGGTGACAATAGACTTGTTCCTGGGCCCTATATGCATCCATGTGCAGCTATATTTATGATATATAATCATAAATTCAGACTTAGAAGGGCGTGTGGGAATATAATAAACCCACTCAATACTTAGGATAAGATATTTAATCATTATTTGATTAATTTCCTACCAACTAGCCTAGATAGTTGGCATCCACTTACACTACAAAGTCAACACTTTCCATCTATACCCTAGGGATGCTTTAATTCTACTTTTGGGTTTATCTTAACCACTTTATTGACTCCCATAATTAGTAACTGTGATTTCCTGCAGATTCTTCCTTATTATGCTTTTATCCATCTTTTTTGTGGATAAGGTAAAGTTAGTTAACTAGGAAACAAGTATCTTTTGTTTCCAACCCATCCTCCATGATTTTCTCTGCATATTCCAGGATTAGCATGTTTTTCAATCAATCTTGACAACTCACTCATTATTTTTCTAATTAGTGAGGTACTTGACTAATTTGGGAAGTGATATATCCACCTATGGGGGTTTATCATATTTGATAAGTCTGATTTATGAGCTATAAATGAGTTGTCTACCATCAAATCAAATATCCTTTATAAGGATGTATTACCATTTTAATAATATCAATTATCAATCATTGATCATTCATTAATGTGTGTTCATTATTCCTCTTCTTCTCTCCTTATGCTAATTCTCTGCAATTCCTAGTAAGGTTAATTGTGTGTTTAGATTCTTAGCTTGTTTATAGAATTATTTCTACCATCAAGGATTTAGAATTATAACACCCAGAAGTACCTTACTATCATGGATCAACCTCGACTTACAATTGATCATCTGCAATAGGTTCTTTCATTTATTTCAGCCAAACTCTGACAATGGCATCGAGGTCTTCTTTAGTCATAGATAATTCCATCGTTAACAATTGATTGTGGGGGTCTTGTCATGGATGAATATAAATATGGTGATGCCCCATATCAAATCTTATAATATTCCTATAACACTGCACAATAGAAGCTTCCACCCTGGGAATTCTCTCAATGTGATGCCTGAGTGCATCAACGTGCATATTGAATTCAATATTATTATCCAATTTCCTCCTTTTTGTGCCAGAGAACAACAAATTCTGATATCGAGCCTCAAAACAAGAGACAATAACATACATGCCTTGGTAATTCGACCGTTCTTCCTAGGAAACAAAAGAAAATAACACTAATAACCAATAATATGTGAATGAGTTACATTTTTATTGGGAATCAAGAGCATCATCTAATAACTCATTCAACAAAAATGTATCCCAGTTCATCTATACTCCCGCAACACACTTCTTTTCCACATTTATGACCCCCATAGTATGTTGGTTCGACCACATCTTTCTTAACAACTTAATTGACCGTACCTTGGCTGCAAATTGAACAACTTGGTCATTAATAGAGGCTATGTTGAATCCCCTTGTTGGTAATAACTCCCGATTCCATTCTATTCATGGATGAAACATTTATTTATACATTACAATGTGGCAGTTGAGAACCAGCCTTTTCACCTTCCTATCTATTCATATTCCTATTTATTATTTATTTACAATAATCCCGACGGATTATTCTAACAATCCCCCTCTTAATCCGAAGGGGTGTTCGTAAGTCCGAGCATGTTTCTGAATCTTTCAAACTTTTCTCGTCCAAGCGCTTTGGTGAAGATGTCTGCAACTTGATCATTTGTGGAACAATGTCGAAGATGGACTGTCTTGGCCTCTACATGATGTCGAATCAAATGATACTTTGTGTTGATGTGTTTGGTTCGATCATGGAATCTAGGATTCTTAGCCAGCTTGATTGCAGAAGTATTGTCGACCAAAAATGGAGTGGAGTTCTCTTGTTTTTCTTGAAAATA
>LPNX010253218.1:0-32347 GCA_001517045.1 Pseudotsuga menziesii | reverse complement strand
GTCATCTTTCTTCTGGTTGTGCTTGTCTTTGATGGAGTCCCATGAAGCCCAACACTGATCTGATGTGTGCCCAGTCTTTCCACAACGCTTGCACTTTGATATTTTTCTGGAGTTGTTTCTGCCCCCTTTGCCTCTCTTGCTGCAATCTCCCTTGGAAGGGTCTTTGGATTGGTCTTTTCCATCTAGGGCAACACCAATACTAGATGCCAAATAGTGCATCTCTAATATGGAAACTATAACTTACATAATGCTTAGAAAAATATATGGGATGCAGGTTTAGATTCCTGCTCCTTTACAGATTACAATATGATTCTGCAAATAATTCTACAGTCCTATCAAAACAATCTTGCAGCTGCTCTATATTTAATTTCTATATCATTTCAATATATAAATTCTGTGCACTATTCTACACAATGCAGGTCTGAGTCTCTGCACTTTTTACAATATAGTCTATGCTACAATTAACCAACAATCTTCTCATGCAGTGGTTACAGCTTTATTTTCAAAGCACAGTTACAAATTGAAAGGAAAAAAAAACGTAGCAATTCCATGCTGTATCATTCATAGCAGCAATTCACAAAGGAGAAAATTCTTCATTCAACAGTCACAGTTCCAATATAGCAGTCACGAGGCTCTTCACTCAATGAAAATAAACAAATGCTTGCAGAATTTACCGAAAAACTCCAGGCATAGGAATTAGGGCAGAAATTAGGGTAAAAATTGGGGCTGAACGAGCTTCTTGAGGGCGTGAATATCTCTCTCCAGCAGCAACAATATCAATGATTCAACCCGATCGCAACAATGGTCTTCACACGCACCGGAGACAACTCTAAGTCTGGATGGACTCCATCTTCATGTCTTGAATACTCAACAGCTTCTCCACGCAAATGTGTGAGAAAGTGAGTCTCCACCAACGGTCTTCCGTCACCTTGCTTCAAATAAATTACAGTTTAAGTCTTGAATGTATGTCAGCATATATTATGTTGTGAAGAGATACAGTTCTCTTCAACTGCGCAGTCTCAAACGCAGGTAGCAATCGGAGCTCATGCCCACTTGCCAACAGCCGGTATGCGACTATTGGAGAACACGAGGGGGTGCTTTACTTGTATATGTGTTCAATTGAAAGAGCTCATATTCCAAAAAGTTTATGGGAAAGGAATTATGAAAAAACGCTGGAAACAATTGACAAATTTTTGCAATATTGGCCGAAATTTCTTGTACACAAGAATAAGCAACGTTTGACAAAAATGACACAATACTTAATACGCGGCAGTCTTCAGCATACAATATACTACTCTCCACGTAGCTACACGCACAGGCTTCACGCTCAGGCTGCAATCTCTCCATGCAGCTCTTCAAAGCAAGGAATACACACAGGCCTCCACGTTTAGGGTTCATGCAGGTGCACAGCTTCACGGTGCTCAAGCTTCAGGCTTCACGTAGCAGTATATCAGCACGTAGGATGGTCTCTTCTCAGGCAGTCGGCAACAGTATGCATCTAACCCACAGCTTGCAGCTTCACTGGTTGAGGTCACCAGGATTCAAAGTAAGGGCGTAGCACTCCACGCAGCTCTTTGAATTAGTACTCCACACAAGGTATACAATCACATTCAGCATACATTATATCACTCAGCATAAACACTGATAGGTATCCACGCTGATGGGTCGCATCTGTCACAACATGAGTCGCAGCTCTCATATATGAGTGTATACAAAACGCAGTATTTCTCCAATACTACAGTCTTCAGATTATAAACTCATGAAATCGCAGCTCTGATAATGTTCCTCATGAAATCACAGCTCCCTGATATGAGTGTATACAAAACGCAGCTACAGGCTCGGTCTTCAAAGAACTCACAGCAACAACAGTATGCAAGAGGAGAAGCAGAATAATATGGACTCACGCGAATTAGGGTTTATGACAATGGACTGGTAAAACGTTTCAATAACGCATGCACGCAGAATAATCACCAGAATTAGGGTCATGCAGTAGTCTTTCAATGCAGTAATAATAATAATACTGCTTCTATGCTGTTGTAGCAACATCCAGAGCCTAGAGATCGCCGAAGCTCCAAACTCTAAGACAAGGGGGCATGAAAGGAAACCCTAATAAACAGTAAGTGGCATATACAACACAATATACAGACTCCTCACTCAGGATATGCGTGAGTCTCCAACACAACACCAAAGAGCAAGCTATGCAGAATAATACACATACAAAACGCGTCCGGATTAGGGTTTGCAGCACACAAACTCAATCATGAAGGAATTGTAACGCAGACAATGCATGCGACTCAACTGGCAGACTGATGGAGCAGTCTGGCAATGGACCGGCAAGCAGAATGCCAGGAATGGGCAGACTGGCAACAGGCAGGAGTTATGGCAGCGCTCTGATACCACTTGTTGGTAATAACTCCTGATTCCATTCTATTCATGGCTGAAACATTTATTTATACATTACAATGTGGCGGTTGAGAACCAGCCTTTTCACCTTCCTATCTATTCATATTCCTATTTATTATTTATTTACAATAATCCCAACGGATTATTCTAACACCCCTCTTATCTATGGCCAAACCATATTTCTCTTTGATGTGCATGGCTAAGTTCTTATCTTGCTCTTTCCCAACAAATAACTGTGTCGTGTCAAACTCGACCTTAGGAAATACAATGATACTGGAAATGAGTTCCAGATCAATGAAAATTTTGGTATCTAACTAGACACATCCACCATGAAATAAAACCAACAATTGTTTTATGCAAGACTTGACTTCTGCATTCTGGCCAAATGAGGCATATGTAGCAATGATAAAATGCCAGAACTATCCAACCCACGATCCCAATCCATAGGGACTAACTCAATTGGCCCTCCTCCAATCTACACCACCTCCATGTACTTATATTACTTGAATTTAGGATACTTCTATAGGTCATGGTTAGAAAATGACATCTTATGGAGATTAGATAAAGTTCTTCCTGTCACCTGGATGCCTTTTGGAATAACAAGTTCCACCAATTTATATTGTGTGTTCTTCTTAGTTGTCACATGGGGTGCATCATCTTTCTGGGGTGGATTGTAACCTGGAAACATTGTGGAAGACCCTAAACTAGAAGCCACAACATCATGTGTCACTTTAGATGATCCTTTTGGGTTGGATGATTGACCCCCGATCTGTTTTGTCTTTGGCAGATTCACTCACAGTTTAATTGAGAAAACTTCTAGGTGTTCCTCAACAATTGGGATAGGATGTGGGGATTTAATGGAATATACCCGAGCAATACTAGTGCTTGATACATTGATTTCCATGGTTATAGATCACAAATTTATAGAACATGTCTTCGACGACTATTATAACTCTAGATTGCTAGATACACTTCAACAACTGAACACAATGAGTTTAGATGGAGGCTAAACTTCCATTTTTGAATCGATTAGTGCATGCAACTAGTTTTTCCAATCACGTGGTTAGATAATATGACTAGATATTTGCAATGATTATGAGGGTGGTGGCCAATCCATTCACATGCTTGGACCTTTTTCGGTTATTCATGACAGGTTTCCACTAATGCCACCACTACATCTACCATAAAGATGTTATTTAATGTGCAATAATTACCAACTTTACAGATCAACCCAATGCAAATCCTGACCGCGACACAAGACTAGCCCCGAAAAATGATAGGATTCGAGAACATGGCTAGTACAATGACTAACTATATACACTACCATGACACAAAATACTTCGACCAACACCAAAATATTTACAGGAAAACTTCAATACAAGAGAACTTTTTTTCCCTCTTATATATAGATTCAATTGAGGGACGTACGGTTATCTTTACAAGGTTTTAGCTGAATCCCATTCACAAGCCCATCTAGGGGTGCCCCATCTAACTTCTGCAATTGAACTATGCCCCCCTCAGTGATGAAATTAGCAATATATGGCACTAACTAGTGTCTTTGAATATTACCAGGATTCTTTAGAATCTTACTGTCATAGAGGAGAACTAAATCCCCTCTCTTGAACTACTTCTTCTTGATATGTATGTCATTCCATGCCTTTTAACACTCCTTTTCACCTTGTTGGTGAAATAATGCAATAAAGAGATCCTCTTATAGCTAGAGTAACTATAAGAACCTTTCCTCGACAACACCAGTATCATACATATCGGTGAAAACAACTATCCTCATATTGTATATATCCTCATACTGGACATAATATGCTCCATAGGAATGACATCCTCTTGTCCATACACTAATGTGAATGGGTTCTACTATGTCAATTTATTATAGGTGGTTCGGTAAGCCCATAACACCCTAGGGATTTTCAATTCCTAGTCATGTCGGTTCACATTACATACTTTAGTTAATGTATTCTCCAGGATTTTATTAAAGGTCTCGATAGCACCATCGCCTGCGGGTGATAAGGTGTACTCTTTCTATGATGTTATGAAATTCCTCTGTAAGAGATTCAATGGTTTCATTGACAAAATGCATACCTTTGTCACTTAACAGAACTGTTGGACATCCAAACCTGGTAACCACATTCTCAAACAAAAACCTTGCAGTAGTTGTAGCCATACAGTCCTTCATGGGGCAACTTTATCTCATCTATTTAAATAATTAGTCACAGTGATTATATATCTAGAACCTATTCTCTTAGCTGGTGGGTTGATGCATCCCACAAATTCCTGCAATGTTACCTATGGAGCCAAAGGAATTTGATCCCATTTGGATGGCTTTCTTGTCCTTTGGAAAGTGTCATAGTTCTTGCGATATTCAAATGCATCACAATGTATGTAGGCCACCAAAATCCATCCCATAGTATCTTTTTCATATTTTCTTACCATGCATAGTGGTATCTTTCCATGCCCTCATGAGATTCTCCTAGAATCAGAGGTCGCTCATATTATAAGACACAACGATGCAAAATCTCATCCGACCCCATTTTGTACAACTGACAAGCTATCAACTGGAAATATTTAGATTTTACAACTAAATATTTCTTTTGGCCTATGTTATATCCATCTGGTGCCTTTATTGTAGTAAAAAATGGATAATGTCTTCATAATAGTAATCAATGATCTTCACTATGAATATTTGTGCATCTGTTAGGGTATCCTCTAGGTTAGTTACTTATTCCCCTGTCTCCAACTGTGATAGGTGATCAGGTCCAATATTTAGTCTCCTTGGCTTAACAACAATATGAACGTCAAAATATTGGAAGAGAAGGAGCCAATGACAGATATTCCCCCCCAGCACTGACTTATTGACTAGATACTTAAGTGCATAATGGTACGTGAACATCTTAAAATTGTCACCCATTAAATAATGTCAGAACTTCTGTAATACATAGACCATATTAAGAAATTCTCTCTCGGTGTTCGTATATTTCCTTTCAGCAATTGACAACTTCCTACTGGAAAATGCAATCAGATGGTCAATGGATCCCTCACCTGGTTGTACCAACACCACACCAAGCGCAACTAATGATGCATCTACATGGATATGGAATTCTTTCTACCAATAGGGAAAAACTAGAATGGGCCCTGAAACCATCTTTTCTTTCAGCATGTCAAGGATTTTCTGACATTCCTCTTTCCAATAGAACTTTACATCTTTATTCAATAAATTTTCCATCAGGGAAATGGTTTAGCGTAACGTTAGACAAAATTATGATAATATCCTATATGCCCCAACATGGTTCTTAACTACTTGACTCATGTAAGTGAAGGAAAGTTAACAATGATATCAATCTTTAGCAGATCCATCAATATCCATTCCTTGCAAACAACATGACCCAACAAGATGCCAAAAGGTGCACAAAATATGCACTTTTTCAAGTTTAAATACATTTGAAATTGTCTGCAATTCTCTAAGATCAACCAAACACTTTTAATATGGTTTTTAATCAGCTCATATATCATCCAGTCATCAAAATAAAATTCTAGGAATTTATGAATAAATTCTTTGAATGCGGCAACCACTATCCTAGAAAATATAGAAAGGGCATTCTTAAGGCTAAGGGCATTACTGTGTATTGAAAGTAGACCCACTCTAGTGCAAAGGTATTATTATGTCGATCTTCTTTCACGATATTAATCTAATGGTATCCATAGACCCATCAATAAAATAGTATGCCTCTTTTCATCCAGTGCTCTCCAACACCTCATCTTTAAATGGTGTGGGGAAGTGGTCATGAAGGAACGCATCATTTAATTTCCACAGGTCAATAAAAATATGAAATTCCCTAATTTTCTTATCCTAAATGACCATAAGACTAATCTATTCTGATTCTTCGACTGGTTCAATAATTCTTGCATCCAGCATCCGGTCAAGTTCTTCTTTCACCTTTTCTTAATATACATTGGGTTCAATCGATAAGGTCTTTTCTTTATTGGCTTAACATCCGATTTTAATGGAATATTCATCTCACCTAAGTCTCCAACAATTCACTTCATCTCAGAGAATTTTTTTGGAAACGGATGTTGAAATTCATGCATTAAGTCTGTAATTTTCCCAACAGTCTCATTATCTTAATAATCGCCAATATTTGAAAGCTTTGGATTTTCAGGGGACCCAATATTTACCTTCTCAATCTTTAACAAATTCAAGAATTTGTTAGACAATATGCCAGGTCTCTCCAATGCTCGACTGCCTTCATATTCTGGAATATGAATTTCTCATGGATTTTCATCCTTAGGTTCTACCAAAATATTATAAACTCCATTAGGTTCTGAACTGTCGCAATCCTCTACAACGGACTCGAAACAGACATTACAGAAATTTCTTTGAAATTTTTGGATTTGATCACCTGAAGAGTTGCATCAATCGATTGAATTTCATCAGCATAAGTAAAATTGTGTTTGAAACTATTGGGAAGCTGATCCAATTCTATAGTTCCTCATCGTAGTTCAAGCAACGTATACCAATTTCTTGGTATCATTTCCAACATATGTATAAACATATGTACCCACTCTTGATTTAGTACAAATTTCAATGCCACAGTAAAGGCATTGATATGATCTACATGACTAGTCATCCCTGTATACTTATGATCTCCAACATAAGGAATTCCTTTGTTGAATCATATCTCTAATAATATTCTACACTACAACCATACTGAGATAGAATCCTTATGAACATCCTACCACCTTGCTAGAGTAGCCTTCAAAGACGCATCTAAGGCCAACAATCATTTTTATTCTTACACCTTCATTTCAAAATCGACAAAAAATGCATCCAAGTCAGGTAAGCCTTCATATGTAGGAAAATCACAAACCTCAATACCCACCCATCTTAGTGACTTTGTGACCCGAGCACACTTCTGCATAGAAGCTTCATATAATCGATTCTATCAATTTTCCAATGCTTCTTCTGAGTTAGATGAACATGAACTAAAAATATACCAACTTAGGTTACCGTTGGCTATCATATTAATATAATCATCTAGTTGAGAAGATATTTCATAGATATTATCTATATCACCCTCATGATATTCCCCTCAGGCATGTTTCACGTATCGTTGTCCCTACAATGGATCCAATGGTGTAAACACTCTCATTTATGAATCTTCAAATGACATAATCCGCTTCCTTAAGTTGATGATGGTCTAGTTTTCAATAGCCAAGTCGATACCAAGGAGGGATGGATATGGATTTGTGTTATCTAAAATTTCTATCACTTCAAATTCTGCATAAGTTTGGAGCCCTTCTACTTCAACAAGAACTCTCGACAGTCGACTAATTGGAAGCATGTTCAACTAATTTTCCAACCAAAGTTGGAGAGGGGACCACACCAATTTGGTATTTCCCATACTCTCTCAATGCTTTCTTTGTTAGAATTTTGACATATGAGCCCATATCCAATATATTAAAATCCATATCATAATCTCCAATCTGAGTGTTCATGCAGAGCTCTCATGTAGTCTTTCTCTTTGTTTTTTCTTTCTAAATATGGTTAATAGCATTTTTTTTGTTGTAGAACTTATTCGGGTTCTTCTAACAAAATAGAAAACTACGCTAATGCATTGTCATATTTAATTAAGGCCAAACAACTTCTCAAAAAATTCTTCAAAATACTTACCTCTCCTATCAATTTTTCTGGGATGGAACATCAAAGAGGGGAGGAATTTCATAGAAATGACCCTCATAAAATATTGGGGAAGCGTTAGACGTTGAATATCCATTATTTCTTCCCATAAACTCATTTCAGGCCTCAAAGAAGATCCCTTTTTTTTAAATTTGACATATGACTCATTTTCTTGTTGTAGTGCTGGTCGGATTCTTTAATTTGGAATATGACTCATTTTATCTTCTCCTGTTGCAACTCCTCCTTTGTTCACAACAGTTACAGTTAGTGGCTTATCCCCTAGCTCAGCCATAATATTTTGGACATTTTGGTTTTCATTTTGAAACTAATTTTGAGTCTGCTTAGGTTTTGCTTGTCATTTCGCAATTCGTTGCATATAATATTCTATGGTGTTGTCCAATGCTTTGCAATAAGAAAATGTTGAAATGGGGTTCAGATAATCTCTAGCATAGTGTCCTAGTTGGCCATAATTATAGCAGATTAGTTGACCTCTACCTCAACCAATTCCTCCTCTTCCCCTTCCATGGAATCCACCTCTAGGTTGATTAAACTACGCATTTTCTCTTTCAGTTTTTATTTTCTTATCACCCTTCATTAGGTATGCATCGACTATTATTTCCTAGAGTATAAGATATGATAGAAATTCCTTTCCATAGTGTCCCACAGATCGAAAAAATTTACAATAAAGTCTTGTAGGAGTACTTACTGTTTTTTGTAGATACAAGCATTCTTCTGATTAGTGTCCTTGTATTTGGTAGACTCTCCACCATGGCATTACCAATTGAATAATTGGGCTCAGTGCTCCAGAAACAAGATAATCATGAAAAGACAGACATTGGTGCTTGTGATATCCCTCTTGATTACATATTATACACCAGCTGTCTTTACGAACCTCTTTCCCTTGTTGATGCCTTGAATTTGTAACAACATATTGGATAACTATGACTGAATCTGTACCATCATAACACCAATTTATGTGACTGGTGAAGCTTCAACTTCATAGCGGGTTCTAATGCCTTAGATTAAGACATGATCTTCTATTGCATCAAGGGTACTTGAATGTTTGTAAATAGTGCAACTATTAGCTACTCTTTATGTTGCACATCACACATGCATAAAATCATCTTTGCCATTAAGGTTTTGAATATATGGTCGAAGTCCCACACTGACTCAATCAATGATTTCTTGATCTCCTTTAATTTTGTGATGCACTGTGACTCGAGCTTCAGTTTCTTGAATTGATTTGGCAATCCCGCCTTGATCTCAATTAACGTCTTTTTAGAATCCCATGTAGGGACAATAGAAAACTTCATGCACTAATTTAGCGCTCTACCCTTCAAGGTTGTAATCATCTGGGCCCTTTTTATGGCCTCATTCTGAACTTGTCAAACATTCCATACAACTTTACAAAGAAACCAATGTTTATTTGGATACTTTGATCCATTTTCATTGAACGAATGTGTTAGCACTCAGAATGTACCCAGGTTGTAAAAGGTATACTCCAAGGTAATAGCAAAACCACTTTAGGAAGAAACTGGTATTTTCTTCCAGAGAAGGATCTCTCAGTAAAGATTTAACAGGACCAGATTAAAAATAACATTTAAAAGGTTCATGTATTTGGCTGAAACAATCACATAACCATTGGGCATGGAGTCATATACAATATTGAGATACCACAAAGACATATACATGAGATTCATCAAAGGCAAGATAATCATATCATCACAGTCATTCAAATTGATCGAGGTGGAACAACAGAGATGAAGAAACAACCCATTAATACAGAGCATCAACAAGGATGAATTCTATATCAACTTTAGTAGAAAAAATCATATAATATCTGAAATGATAACCAGAGCATAAACACATGAATTCCAATCATCTAACACTATATTCCAGATACGAGGAAGAAACAAAATGGAGTGTTACACAAGGGAAATACAATCACATCAAGAAAGAAACACAGACTGTAATATCAACAACACATGAATCTCTGACAAAAACTCTCATGCATTCACTTTGTTATTCCAAAAACAGATATGTTCTCCAAAATTATTCACCACCCGATGGGTTCCAACCCCCATCTCTTAAAAAAGATGCAAATTTATACATGAAATAATAGGTCTTCCCAGAAGATCAATCACTTAATGATTGGCTTAATTTAGAGTTTGTAACTGAATTCCTAACCCCTAGGAAGTTTGTTACAACTCCAATCCTAATAGATCACAAAGTAACAATCAACTTGATAACAAAATTTCGCTCAGCCAGCTCCACGTCTTTGTCCCATCAGCTCCACGTCATCAGCTCCATGTCTTTGCCCCATCAGCTCCTCAGTGCATAACACCTGTTCCTAGGGATGAAGAATATACTTTGTCTTTCCAAACTGCTCCACTGCTTTCCACTGCTCCGAATTTGGGGTGTCACATTCTGTCATTTCCCGAATTGATACCTCGAGCTCCATATATGCTTCATAGGACTTTCTGGGCAATCTGCTTCGGATGATGGCGAACTTCTGCAGAATCTCGAAATCTTCTGTGAGCATATCTACAATGGTTTTCCCTGTCAGGATTTTCTCCAACTCATTGAATTTGGAGTGGTTCATGCGGCACTGAACAAGAAGGTTATGATAATGTTCTTGTGAGAACATGCGCCCCTCTCCGTCCCAGAAAGAAGGCAATCCATCCTCGAACAGCTCTTTAAAATCCTGTTTAAAATTATTAACCTGCAGAAGCAATCCTTCTGATTTATCTTGGACCGTTTTGATTAAGTGATGCTTGTGGATGATTTTCTTTGCCCACAGTACTATTGATACTCTGTCTTTTATGCCCAAATCGTGCAACTTCTGATATGTCAGTGAATTCAGAAAATTCAGTGTGTTCTGAGCTGTAGCAAGAGGCCTTTTCTCCATATGTTCATTTACCAGTTTTAATCTCTGGTGAGCCAAATTTATCATTATATTCAAATCATCAATAAAATTTAGATAGTGCCGAAACTTGGTAATATCTATACACAAGGTATCCCAAATGATATGTTTTGCCCCCTGAAGAGGGCCTTTCCCGATGCTTTTCTCCTTAAGCTCGTTGAACTTTTTCTGCAACTGATTTCTGTCCTGTAATATTTGCTTTTTACTTTCATTTACTTTGGCCAATTCAGCTTTTATCTTTTCATTCTCTGCCTTCAAATATTTAATTGCTTCTTCTTTCAAGCTCACCTGTGACATTGGCACTAACAAATCATCGGTAGAAAAATCATCTAATGGCTTGTGGATATTCACAATGGACAGGTCTTCATCAGCGGGGGTTTGACTCATTAACTCTTCCATAATTTCCTTCTCGTCACTTTGGTCTTTTTTCATTAAGGAAATCTGGGATAATAGTTCATCTCGCTCGGCCTCCCACCTGTCCTTCTCTTCCTGTAGTTCGGCAGCTTTTCCCTTATATTCCATCATCTCCTGATGGACTTTATCATTTTCCTCTTACAAAGCCATTAATTCAGCTGATTGGACGTGCTCTGAACTTAGAATCTTCAGCTTTTCTTTAAGACCTGGAGTGCATTGTCTTTTTCCTCTAGCATCCTCTTAACCGCCTGGGTGTTGTCTGAACTAACAATGTCTGTCTGCAGCTTTCTAATCTGAATGACATTTGCTTTATTCTCAACTTTCTCATGCTTCAATTGGATTTCTAGTTTGTCTATCAAAACTTGCAATTTATTAATCCTTACCATGGCTTGCAACAAGTCTGAGTAAATGATGTCGCTGGTCTGTTTGTGCAGTTGAATCTTATCCGGAGTACTGATTTTGTCCAGCTGGATCTCCATTTAAGACATCTTCTTGTCGTTTACTATAGCCATCTTAAATGTGTTTCTCTCAGCATCTCTAGCAGAAACTAGAGAGGTTTTTGAACCGCATAAAGTTCTCACTCTCGGGAGCAAATTTCTGGTCTCCTCCAGTGACTGCTTCCTCTTTTCCATATAGCTGGCTTTGAGCTCTTCCTTCGATTTAAATACTTGGCTTGATTCTGAACTGTCTACATCACCCTCTACATTTTTAAAAGATAATTGATTTACTTGTACGGTTTTCATGGGAATCAGGGAAACCTTTTTAAAATCATCATAAACTTCCTCATCTACCATTTCACCACCTTCAAGCAGCTTTGCCCTTTTATGGGACCCATCTTCGTCCACTTCCATACTCTCAGTCTCAGAGAGACTTTGCTTAACTAAAATGTTAGTATTTTCTGATACTGTAATGGGTGCAGCATGTGGATCTTCCTTGAACTGTAACAAATTGGCTGTTTCAGCCAAATTTTCAACAGACTGGTGCTCAAATGGCTTATTCTTGTTGGCTTGTTTTCTTAGGGATATAACATGATGTGGATCATAATTCACTTTTGATTCCCTTTGGAAATCCATATTCTCTAATAACTTCTCTATGAATGTTAAGGCGCCTTTGCTTTTAAAAAACGAAAGAGCCGACTTTAAGTGGAAACTTAATGTTTGAGGACTTCTTGAAAGCCCCAAAATGCTCCTATTCAGATAGCAGCCTCTGCCTCATAAACTCAAGTGCAAAAATCCTCGGGGTTAAAAAGGCAGGTAACCTGTAGGGCTGACTAGTAAACCCATATATTCTTAACACAGTGTAATCCCTGTACAGAAACCAATCTCCAACCCGATCCTCGGGTGAAGACTGCATTAAATACTTCATTTCATCCAGAAAATGGGGCAAATCTTCATCAAATAACATTTTGTACATTTCAGACATGATCGAATTAGCAAATTCGAACATGTTGATTTGCTTGGGCAAATTAGAAGAGCATAGAGTACTTAAAAATTTCAATTCGGTGACATTGGAGCACAACAGAATGTTGAGCAAATAGGTTTGAAACCTAAAGAAATGAACTTTTGGGAACTCAGTTAACTGCAGATGGATTATTTCAGCGAGATACTCATCAAAATTGAACACAGGAATTGACTGGGACTCGGGGCTTAAGGAACTTATTCTTAGTAAAAAACCAAGGATGACATCGCCTACACGACAATCATCACTCAGACCTAATACTTGACAGACCAAGGACACGACCATTTGGACTTCATTTTTGAAAATGTGCACGGGGTAGGGCAGGAAAAAGCCATCAAGGGATTGACCTTCTTTTAAAATATTAGACAGGAAATGACAGCGATTCTCAGTTTCACAATTCTTATAAAAATCAGCAAGGACCGACTCATTTATCGACTCACGAATGATAGGGTAATTTTCAGGCAAACTGATATTTTCTCTGATGACTGTGGCATCAATTTTACAAAGAATTCTTGACGCAGACCGACTCACAATTATTCTCTGGGAGGGAGAATAGTTTACGGCACACCACTCTGCAAACTCCAGGAAAGGTAGGGTTTGCTCAAGAGAAAAGTAATACAGGAAATACTTACAGACATTTAATACATCGTTACCCTATGAGTTATAGTACCACAATTTCTCCTTACTAACCGACACGCTCCCTATGGATAGGAAGGGGTCGCACACGCTCCTATCCCTGTCCACTAGAAACTCTTCTCTGTCGTCTACGACCTGACCAGAGACTTGAATTTCTTTCCCCTGGCCCATTTCTTAATTTACAAAGGTAATTTGGATGGAGGTACTACAGGGTTTAAGTCTTACCTGGTCGACCGTAGAGGCGCGTGCTTGGAGCGTGCCCGGACTGACAAATGGAAGCTGCTGAATCGGCCTGTCCTTTTCACCCTTCCTCGAACGAATAAAATAATAATGAGAAGTCAACTTTGCTTTTAATTGCCCCCACCGGATTTCCGTAAACCACTTTTGTCTCTGGAGCCTACCACAATTCGCCACTTTTGTCTCCGCCGCGCACTTCCATTCTCCGGGTTCATCCAGGACCGTCGATCTGAATCTTCTATAATTTCTAGCCTTTGGATCGCGTGCCACGTACATCTTTCCGCCGGGCGCCTTGGGAATAAAAGCCCCCTACGTGCAAGTCTCCACCCCGGAAACATCTCCGACCGTTGATGAAATAGCCTCTCATTACTCCGCCGTCAGATCGGGAAGGGGATATTTGATTCCGCTGAGTTTCCCGACTTTATCCTTCGTGCAACTTCACGTTCCAGAATCGCCCACAGCCATAGATGCGATCAACCTTTATTTGAGAGCCGTTGGATTAGGTGGGGCCTATCACATTCCGCTGGGCTCCGCTATTTTAACCACCGTGCAAATTTATATTCCAGAATCGTCAACCGCCGTTGATCCATTTTGCCTTTAATCCTCAACCGTCAGATCAACGGCCCCCCTACTCATTCCGCTGGGCGCTTTGGGCTTATCCTCCATGCATATTTGGGCTCCGGAATCAATCCCGACTGTGGATGATATTTGCCTTTACCTTGCCACCGTTGGATCAAGCATTACGTACTCGATTCCGCCAGACCCCATTTCTTTAACCAACATGCAATTTCATAGGGCGGATTAAATATGGACCGTGGATCTGCCCGAGGCAGATTTATAGCCGTTGATCTATGCGCCCAATGAAAGCCCGGACATACCTTATCCTCCTCGCATCTCCGTGAGTGCGGAGACAATCCTGGCCATTGATTTCTATCCTTTCAACTCATGCTATCACATCCTTGATAACGGGATCACTTCTTAGGGGCAGCATCGTACTATTACAATATATCTTTAATCCAAGGTTCGACAAGCAACCTATCATTCCCTCTTTATCATGAACTTTTATCCCCTTGATAAATAATGGTGTTAACAGCAGGTAACTTCATTTTATCCCCAACCATTCTATGCGTATGGGGTACTCACAAACTTGAACTTGGAGGTGTGACTATTAGGAATCTTACTATTAGGCATTCCATTATTATGGATATTACTACTATTATGATTTGTTGGAAAACAACGCGATAATATTTTGGGTCTTACCTTAGTTTTTGGATATTTACACAGGGTCATGGGTATGTCGCAACCTTGGGTCTGGTGTAGATATAGATCTTCTCCCTCTTATGAAATAATCCGATAGTCTTCTCTTCATCACAAGAATCTGCGTTGAGTTGTGGAACCAATCCATAATCTCCCTTTCTAGTCACACTACAACTCTCTCACCTGGTTGTGGTCCTTCTCCTCTTGTTTGACTAGAATATCTTCCCATTCCTCAGGTGGCCACACTCTTCGTCAATGTAACGTCCCCATACCCCATAATGTGGATTATTAAATTTTTTTCCTCAAGGACACTTTTTCTCGTTTCAAACACCGGGCATGGACGTTAACTCACTCTTCCACCTTCATTCTCAGGCTTAAGAACCCTTGTACATCACTGTAATAGTTGTTCCTCCATTAACAAATCCATTATGTGCATGGAAAGCCTCATTTTTCACTAAACTTGTTCTTTCCGCACTTAACCTTCTGCCTTCCACACTTCCTCTCTCTTCCTTTCTAACCTCAGAACTTGGGAGCCAAATAATCAAAGGTTCAACGAAGTGAATGATCAGCCTTCTGCCTTCCGCACTTTCACTTTCCATCGTTCCGACCTCGAAAATCAGAAATCAGAACATAATGTGTGACGAGAACATTTAATGACTCTTGCGCATTCTTCCTCCCATACTTTCACTTTCCCCCTTCCACACTTCGAAACTTGAAAATCAGAATCTCAATGTGCGACAGGACACTTAACAGATCTTCTGTCTTCCACCTCCCACACTTCTGCTTTCCGCCTTCCGCACTTCGAAACTTAGAAACCAGAATCTCAATGTGTGGTAGAACACTTAATGGATCTTCTATCTTCCACCTCTCGCACTTCCTCTTTCTTCCTTCCACACTTCGGAACTCGAAAATCAAAAACATAACTTTCGGCTGAAACATTCCACCCATTTTCTGTCTTCCGCATCCCATCCTTCTGCCTTCCATTGTGGAACTCAGGAATTAGAAGAAAAACTATTTACCTTATCCTTTCTATGTTTTTACACCTCCTACCTTCCACCTTCTCTAGGCGGATCCTGGGGTGCGGAAAACCCACCTCTTGCCTTAAATTTTCTCTTTATTTCCACCTTCTACCTTTTGCAGGCAGATCCTGCAAGTCAAAAATCCCACATTCTTCTTCGATAAAACTTCTTTCTCCTACCTCCTGCATTCCGCCTTTCGCTGTGGATCCTGGGGTGCGGAAACACTGAGACCAGCTGCAAACTAGAATCTTTAACCATGCTTTTATAGCCTTCCAAGACTTAAGAAAAATGCATTGATCATGCAAGGAAAATATAGAAGTAAAAATACAAGGAAATATCCATAAGTTAATCTCTACTTAATCATCATCAAGCATTCAACATGAACATAGTGATTCATAGACAATTACATGGGATAAAAAAGCATAACATAGATACTTATGCAACAATGAATCCTACTTCATTCATAGCAAGCATTCTTCCTTATCAATTCATCATATTCATTCATAAGCAACTTCAATGCATAAACAAGAGTAATAGAGAATACTTATCTTGATGATTAAGTTGTCCCACAAATAGCTAGGTGACTAAAACGTTCCACCCAAGCATATTCCATTGTGTGTGGAAATTGAACCCAGTGATAGATTAATTTTACTCACAACAATTATCAATTGATCATGCAAAATCACTCACAAAAGAGACTGAAATTGGAGCTGAACACTAAACTGTATTAACTCAGTGTACAATAGCCAACCCTATAACATAATAGGTTGTTTAATAAATAAAATACATCAGGGATTCGAATGCATGAGGAGCAATTCTAATCTATCATAAAGCAGGCTTACTAAAATTAAGCAAATCCCCCATAGGTGTAAAAAGATGATCCCAAATCTATCATGGAGCTCATGAATTAGCAAAATGGCTTAGGCAAGCTAAATATTGATGGAATGGCAAATCATACATGCTTTTCCAAGGAGAAAAGAGTGGAGGATGAAGAGGACAAAAAACTAGTTCACCTCACCTAGTCAAACTTTCCCTATTGCCTTAAAACACTGAAAAAGCAGGCAATAAAGCAGAAAAAGCAGAAGGGCGCCTAGGAGACCAGGAATAAAGTAGAATTGATCCCTTGAGGTTTCCCAAGTGCTACATGGGTCAAATTAGGCAAGTTGGACCACTATGGATAGGTAATTGACAACTTGCATAAGGTGGGACACATGAACTAGGTAAATAAGACAAAAATAATTAAATTAATGTCTAAGGTAGTAAACTATGGGTTGATTATTCTAACACCCCCCCTTAAGCCTGACTTATGAGTAATATATCAGAAAATTATAGGGCCTAGCAACAAGGCTTATTCACCCTTTTACATACTGCATGTCCATACAACCAAGGAAAGAGGCAAAACCAACTTGGGAAAATCCTCCCTTAAACATGGACTGTAAAACAAAATTTGGAAATCTTGTCTTCACTCATGCTTCACAGCATGATCAGAAATCCCCAACAGTGATTTGAGATTGCTGAAGGTCTTCTCACAAAATGCTTTGATGAAGATATCAACTACTTGTTCTGAAGATGAACAAAAGAGTAGGTGAATGGTGCCATCATCCACAAGCTCTCTGATGTAGTGCATATGGATCTCAATGTGTTTGGTTCTCTGCTTCTGAACTGGATCTTTGCAGATTTGAATGGTACTCTGGTTATCACAGTAGATGGTAGTTGAGTACTCTGATTCGAAGCCACACTCTCCAAGTAAACCCTGCAACCATAAACATTGAGTTGCTGCATTAACAACTCCTCTATACTCTGCTTCTGTAGATGAGAGTGCAATGGCACTCTGTTTCTTGCTTGACCAGTTGATTGGACCTTCTATAAGCATGAACACATATCCTGATGTGGACTTTCTATCTGTGCTATCACCTGCCCAATCACTGTCAGTAAATCCAATCAAATCAAGATCAGATTTTGCTTTATAGAAGATCCCATGTGTCCTTGTTCCCTGAACAAAGTTAAGGATCCTTTTGGTTGCTTTCCAATGGATCTCATGAGGCTGATCCATGTATCTAGAAGCCACACTTACTACATAAGAAATATCAGGTCTAGTATGTTTCAGATACAACAAACATCCAATCAATTGCCTATATAGTGTATTGTTTACCATAGGTGAAGAATCAGCTTCTTCCAGCTTCACTCCTGAAAGGAAAGGAGTTTTGCTTGCTTTGCAATCCTTCATTCTGAATTTGTTCAGCAAGTCCAAGGAATATTTGGACTGGTGCATCTTGATTCCATCTTTGCTTTGAGCAATCTCAAGCCCCAAAAATTTACTTAAGAGCCCCAAATCTGTCATGGAGAAGGCTTGGTTCATAACACCCTTTAAGGAAGGAATCTCATCCTTTGAGCTTCCTGTAATGAGGAGGTCATAAAAATATAACACAATGATCATTAATGAACCATTAAATAACTTCAAATAGACATTTGGATCTTATTTGCACCGAACAAAATTCAGTGATAGCAAGAAGCTATCGATCTTGGCATACCTAGCCCTGGGGGCTTGGTTTAGCCCATACAATGACTTTCTCAACCAGCACACAAGAGAAGGGTTAGTAGAAAAACCTTGAGGCTGCTGCATATATATCTCTTCAGTGAGATCTCCATTCAGGAAGGCACATTTTACATCCATGTGATGTACCTCCCATTGCCTTGAGGCTGCAATGGCTAAGGCTAGCCTGATGGAATCCATATTTTCCACTGGGGAAAAGGTCTCATTGTAATCTATGACATGAACTTGTGAGTAGCCCTTGGCTACCAATCTGGACTTGTACTTCAGTGGTGAACCATCAGCAGCAAATTTGGTCTTATAGACCCACTTACACTGGACTAACTTTCTCCCTGGGGGAAGATCCACTAGCTCCCATGTGTTGCTCTTCTGGAGTGAGCTGAACTCCTCCTTCATGGCTGTTTGCCATCTTGGATCTCCTGCTGCTTCTTCATATGTTTGAGGATCAGACTCCACCAACAAATAGAATTTTCAGCAAACATAGGATCCTTCATGCACAGACCACTCTCAAATTGAGATCTAGTCCTCCTTGGGTCATTGGGATCCCCAGCTAGCTATCATGCTACATTTAGTGTCTTGGCTGCCCATTTTGGCCTCATCTCCATCATACAAATTAGAATCATCATGTTCAACAAACTCTTTACTTACTTCCTGAGATTCAGGTGGAGAAGAGGCTTCTCCAACTTCCACTGCTGCAAGGGGTTCTTCTTCAAACTGAACACACCTTTCAATGAAGGCTTTGTTTGTGCTCAAATTTATCAGCTTGTACCCTTTTGAATCTTTAGAGTATCCAACAAAAAGACACTCTTGGCTTTGGGGCTGCAAAGCCTTTCTCTTCTCTGTTGGAATTCTAGCCCAAGCCTTTGAGCCAAAAATCCTGAAATGGGTCACATCTGGCTTGTGCCCACTCCATGCTTCAAAAGGAGTCATACCTTCAAGCTGTTTATGAGGCACCCTATTCAGGATATAGGCTGCACATTTTATAGCTTCGGCCCAGTACTTTGGTGGCAAAGTTTTGGCCTCCATCATGCATGTTTCCATCTCCTTCAGTGATCTGTTCTTCCTCTCAGCAACACCATTTTGCTGTGGTTTGTAAGGGATAGAATGCTGCATCTGAATACCTGCATCTGCACAATAATTAATAAACTTAGACTTGACATAATCACCACCATTGTCAGATCTAAGGACCTTGAGTTTCCTACCAGACTGGTTTTCAACCAAAGCCTTAAAGACTTTGAAGAGGCCAAAAACTTCAGACTTGTGTTTCAGGAAGTAAACCCAGCAATACCTGGAAAAGTCATCAATAAAATTCAATGCATATTTGGCCTGACTCATGGACATATGAGGGAATGGGCCAGCAACATCACTGTGGATCAGCTCAAGGGGTGCAAAGGTTCTCTCATGACTAGCTCTCTCAAATTTTTGCTCTGGGTGTTTTCCTAGGATACAACCTTGGCAGACTCCTTTGGAAAATTTTATCTTGGGAAAACCTATGACCATCTCTTTTTCACTAAGATCAGAAAGATACTTGTAATTTAGGTGGCCAAATATTTCATGCCAAAGCTTGCTTTCTTCATTAGCATGAATCAGAAGAGCAGAGGGGTTTGAGTAGGGTAGGAAGTGTGAGAACATGTATACCTTCTGAGCATGATTCACAACTCCTTTTGCAATGACTCTACCACTTGAGATCTCTGTGATCTCAAATTCATTAGGGGAGAATATGACCTTCTTTGGAGACCCATTGTGATTCATCTGGTACACTGACAAGAGGTTGGAGGCAAGACCAGGCACATACAACACATTGCTGAATTGACCATGATCAAGATCAATCCTCCCTTTGCCCAAACTTTTAGTGAGAGAGTCACCTCCTAGTACTATAGGTGGTCCTTTCGACATGTCAAGTGAGGAGAAAGCCTCCTTGGTCGAAACCATGTGTCTTGAAGCTCCAGAATCAATGATAAAACTGGGTGAGCTTGATGCGCCAGCAACCAATGCATGAACTCTCTCTGTCATCTGAACTTGATCCTCCTTTTTGAGCCGTTTGGAAGGGAGATGCCATTCTTCTCCAGGAGTTGGGTCAGCATGTCTATTTTCTTCTTCATACAAGAGCTTTCAGTGTGATTTCCCTTATTGCAGTATGCACACTTGCTCATTTCTCCTTTGTTTTTCTTCTTTTGGTAGTTCTTCTTGGAACCTTGTGGCTCCTCCGGAGACTGTTTCTTGTCTCTCTTTTGCTCAGGTGGATTTTTAGCTTTCTTTTTTCTTTTTGAATCCACCTTCAAATATCCAGCAATTAGAGCTTGATCTTTGGATGGTTTGATGGTGCCCATCATCACCAGCTTATCCTGTTCTTGTGTGAGAGATTCCATGAAATCTGCAAGGCTAGGCATCTTCCAGGTTCAAGTTGTCAATTTTGTGGCATAGAAGGTCGAAACAAACACTGAATAGTCAGGGCCTAGATTTGAGAGAATGGCCAGGACAAGCTGATCATCCTTCTTTTCGATCCCACACTGTTTCAGCTGCAAAACAAGTGCTTTGAACTTGGAGAAATATAGCTGCAGGGATTCAAAGCTATTTGGACTCAGAGAAATCAGCTCATTTTCGATTTGATGTCCCCTCATCTCATCTGTCTTTCCAAAAAGATCAGCAATATTCCCCCATACTTCATTCGGTGATGTCAATCCATCAAGATGGAAAATGAGGTCTTTGGAAATACTCAGACACAGGAGACCATAGGCCTCATCCCTCCTGTTGTGCCATTTTATCTTCTCTGCAGCTACATTGGGATCTACTTCTGTTGCCATAGTCACCCTATAGAGGCCTTTCACTCTCAACAGTATCTCCATCTCTGCTTTCCATTCAAAGAAATTGAAGGGAGTCAAGATAGTTTTCTGTGATTGATCCATAGCTTAGAAAATCTGTCCCGGCTGTCAGTAGAAGGCTCCCAGTCACTGATGTCGAACCTGCAAAACAATTTTGAAGGAGAGAAATCGATCTACAATGGCTGTGATACCATGTGGAAATTGAACCCAGTGATAGATTAATTTTACTCACAACAATTAACAATTGATCATGCAAAATCACTCACAAAAGAGACTGAAATTGGAGCTGAACACTAAACTGTATTAAATCAGTGTACAATAGCCAACCTTGTAACATAATAGGTTGCTGAATAAATAAAATACATCAGGGATTCGAATGCATGAGGAGCAATTCGAATCTAGCATAAAGCAGGCTTACTAAAATTAAGCAAATCCCCCATAGGTGTAAAAAGATGATCCCAAATCTGTCATGGAGCTCACGAATTAGAAAAATGGCTTAGGAAAAAGAGTGATGGAATGACAACTCATAGATGCTTTTCCAAGGATAAAAGAGTGGAGGATGAAGAGGACAAAAAACTAGTTCACCTCACCTAGTCAAACTTTCCCTATTGCCTTAAAACACTGAAAAAGCAGACAATAAAGTAGAAAAAGCAGAAGGGCGCCTAGGAGACCAGGAATAAAGTAGAATTGATTCCTTGAGGTTTCCTAAGCGCTACATGGGTCAAATTAGGCAAGTTGGACCACTATGGATAGGTAATTGACAACTTGCATAAGGTGGGACACATGAACTAGGCAAATAAGACAAAAATAATTAAATTAATGTCTAAGGTAGTAAACTATGGGTTGATTATTCTAACAGTGTGTTCATTAATCTCTCAACACACTGCCACCCTCAAGGTAGGAATTATTTCCACAAGGAACTAGGGAACAATAGGATTACACACATCCAACACACATCAAAACACAGTCAAACAACCTACAGTTGGGTTTCTTAGACTATCAATGGAAACAAGCCAAAACACCAAAAGACACAACCAAACCAACTAATAGTTGGAATTATCAAGTTGCTAAGGAAATGGAAAGGTAGAATTGCTAAGCTAGTGAGCTCAACCATAGAGCTAAGGACACCTACACCAGATCTAGCTTGGCCTTGTAAATTTGAGCATATAGATCTGTAGACAAATACACAACTCACAAAGAAGATCTCACAATTTACTCAGCAATTGAAGAATGAAACAGTGCAAAAGGCTTGCAGCTGTGAATGCTTTCATTAATCAAAAAAGTAATTTAGATGATCATTACAATAATGTAAAATGGCTTTAATAGCCACAAGCAATTCGAATCCACATGAGGAAGTTCGAATTGATTAGACTCTACTTGACTGTAGGTAACCAAGACATTGTCTAAATCACTATTGGAGGACCCAGTAGTTAACTGTCCTTGTCTAAATCATAACCGGAGTTCATAGGAGCTTTAAAACACAACCAAGTGTTACATTTAGTGTTTACTAATGGTTAACTGACTGTGGTAGGTGAGAAAAGTGCCCCACATGTGTGTAATCAATTAAACCTAGTGCTATCTGAATGTAGAGGGATATAACTAAATGTAACTGACTCCTAATTTGGCTTGACTAGTCATCAACTGAAGTGAACTGACCTTGGTTGGTTTCGGCACTCCCAGTTGCTTCCTAACAACCAAGTGTTACATTTAGTGTTGACTGATGGTTAACTGACTATGGTAGGTGAAAAAAGCGCCCCACATGTGTGCAATCAATTAAACCTAGCGCTATCTGAATGTAGAGGGCTAGAACTGAATGTAACTGACTCCTAACTTGGCTTGACTAGTCATCAACTGAAGTGAACTGACCTTGGTTGGTTTCGACACTCCCAGTTGCTTCCTAAATTGTAGGGATTGATCTAGGAGACTCCTAAACTTATGCAATCAAGTGCAATAAGTGGCAGTGAGCCTCAATTAGTGTTCCCCACACTTTGGTAACTGAAACATGTGCCCCAATTAGGTCAAGTTTACCCAATGGTGCTAATGACTATAAATAGACTGGATGGACTCCCGATTTAGACCTATGACCAAATTTGGACAAGGGAGGATTAATAATCCTAACACCCCCCCCTGAATGCTAACTTGGCCAAACTGTGGGCCCTGGTAACTAAGACCATAGGTCACCCATTACATCAAGTAAAATAAAGTAACTACTTAATACAAGAAGCTAGGGCAAAAACCACATGGGAAAAAAGCCTTCCTTCTATCTAAGCAGGTAGAATCATGTCTCAAGTTTGAAAAACTTGAAAATATGTTGCTGCAATATTCATCTCTGTGAGGTAGTGAAGCACCATGCATGGTGTGCTGTGCACAGGTATTCCGGGGCCTGGCATGTAGACTTATCCTTTTTGTCCAAAACTGATGATGGAAGGAAGGAGGAATGTAACTTTTGTCTCTTGCTGGATGAAGAGGTGTATGATCATATCCATTCTTCTGAATGCAGTAAGACTGAGCCCTTGCCATATTGCATCTTACAGGAAGTCTATTACATCTCTCTGAAGGAGGAAAAACAATATGGCATAGCGCAAGAGTCTTTCCTTTCTGAGTGTTAGTTGAGTTTTCAGTCATCTTCCTAGCTTCCAGTTTGGAAGTAGGGACTGAATCTAGATCTGAGTCACCCTGAATCTTAATGTCATAAACTGATATAGATGGATCTGCAATACTAGTAGAAGCTATAAAAGAAGTAGATGCAATGGTTTTACCTTCCCTTGCAGGTGGCTGCTGAGAGTGCACTGGTTCTGAAGGAGGCATGAAATGTGAGAACTCATATGCTCTTGAAGCATGATTCGCAATACCCTTTGCTATGATGCTCCCAGTAGAGATATCTGTGATCTCCACTGAGTCAGGACCAAATATCACTCACTTTGGAGATCCAGTATGGGTCATCTAATAGACAGATAACAGATTTGAAGCTAGGGAGGGAACAAACAACACATATTTGAACCTTCCATGTTCAAGTTGGATAGAGCCCTTCCCTTTGGTTTGGATTTTACAGTTATTGCCCATCTGAATACTAGGACCATCAAAGGACTGAAAAGAAGAGAATGATTCTATGGATGCAGCCATATGGTTGGAAGCTCCAGAATCAATGAGGAAGGCAGGTGTTGATGTGCAACAAGCTTTCAGTGCATGTCCTTTCCTTGGGTATCCTTCTTCTTCTTCAGAGTCTTCCTTCCTTGCGCTAGCAGGTATAGAAATGTTGTGCCTTTTCAAAAGAAGTGCCATTTCATCAAGTTGTCTTCTCATACAGGAGCTTTCTGAATGGAAGCCCCTTCCACAGTAAGGGAAGAGGACCTTGCCTTTTCCATTCTTCTTGCTTCTCTTCAAACTTGAAGGTTCTTTTGACTGTTCAGACTCATCTCTTTGCTTCCCTCTGTCATTCTCTACCTTATCTCCTCTTGCAACAAGAGCTAGATATTTGGGAGATCGAATGATCCCCATTTGGATCAATTTATCATTCTTAGAAATAAGAGATTGAATGAAAGCATTAAGAGTGGGCATCTTCCAATTTGGAGTAGTGAGCCTTACTGTTTGGAAGGTGGATACAAAGACCGAGTAGTCTGAATTGAGCTTTGTGAGAATAGCAAGAATGAGCTGATCTTTATCCTTCTTCACTTTGCATTGCTTCAACTGATATATCAGGTTCTTGAACTTTGAGAAGAATTCATTTAGAGATTTGAAATCTGATGGATTGAGAGTAATCAAATCATTTTCTAGCTGATGGATCCTCATCTCATCATGCTTATCAAACAAGGAAGCAATCTTGTCCCAAAACTCCTTGGGAGTGTCCAAGTCTTGGATGTGAAATTGAAGATCCCTAGGTAATGAGAATTGCATGAGACCAATGGCTTCATCAAGCCTGTTCATGTACTTAGCTTTGTCTTTATCTGATTCTGGCTCTTCCTTTGTTTCTTCTATGAGTCTAAAGAGATGCTTGGTGCGGAGCAATACTTTCATGTCTTCCTTCCACTGGTGATAGTTGAAGGGAGTGAGAGGCTCTATTTGATGAGCCATTTTGAAGTAATAGGAAGAATTGAGCTGCTGTAGCGAATGCAATGAGAAGTAGAGGCTGCTTGTAGCGAATGCTGTAAGAGAACCTAATAACCTGTCACACAAACAAACAAACAAAATGATCCGGTTGGAGATCTAAGGAGGAGAGGAGTCTTGTCCACTGAGGCTCTGATACCATGTAAATTTGAGCATATAGATCTATAGACAAATACACAACTCACAAAGAATATCTCACAATTTACTCAGCAATTGAAGAATGAAACAGTGCAAAAGGCTTGCAGCTGTGAATGCTTTCATTAATCAAAAAAGTAATTCAGATGATCATTACAATAATGTAAAATGGCTTTAATAGCCACAAGCAATTCGAATCCACATGAGGAAGTTCAAATTGATTAGACTCTACTTAACTGTAGGTAACCAAGACATTGTCTAAATCACTATTGGAGGACCCAGTAGTTAACTGTCCTTGTCTAAATCATAACCGGAGTTCATAGGAGCTTTAAAACACAACCAAGTGTTACATTTAGTGTTGACTAATGGTTAACTAACTGTGGTAGGTGAGAAAATCGCCCCACATGTGTGCAATCAATTAAACCTAGCGCTATCTGAATGTAGAGGGCTAGAACTGAATGTAACTGACTCCTAACTTGGCTTGACTAGTCATCAACTGAAGTGAACTGACCTTGGTTGGTTTCGGCACTCCCAGTTGCTTCCTAAATTGTAGGGATTGATCTAGGAGACTCCTAAACTTATGCAATCAAGTGCAATAAGTGGAAGTGAGCCTCAATTAGTGTTCCCCACACTTTGGTAACTGAAACATGTGCCCCAATTAGGTCAAGTTTACCCAATGGTGCTAATGACTATAAATAGACTGGATGAAATCCCGATTTAGACATGACTCCTGATTTAGACATATGACCAAATTTGGACAAGGGAGGATTAATAATCCTAACAGGCCTCCACAACTCTGACACCACCCAACACAAGGAAGTATTCCTTTCACTTATATACAGTGCTTATCATCCAATTTTGGCCCTCCTCTACTCCTAATTCTTCAAACCAAAACATGGATGCACAACACAACAATACACAAGGAAAACATAGACACGCAGGCTTCACTCTGTAACACAAAGGAAAATAAGGTCTCATACCACAATGTCACTAAAAAAAAACACTATGGAACTACACTTCCACACGTAGGATAGTCGAACCACCACGTTGCTCATCTCCAAAGAAAAAATGAACGATCCTGAAATGATCGAATGGTAGAATAATAATGAACAACCAAGACACTCAGGAACAACAAAAAATTATCGCACATGGGAGAAAGGACGGATGTGTCACGCATCATGTGATTTATTGCTACATAAGTAAGAATGTGGCTTCCCAGACTACATACTTGCAGGCTTTCTCAGTCAAGCTATCAGAATGCAATGCCATGCTCTGCCTAAGGCATTAACTTCCTCACCAAATTCTGGAAGAAATTGATGATTGAGGACAGAGGAAAAAAAAGGTAGTTGAGCGTTCATGGGTTTCCCCATTGAAATCTGGTCACACCCTATTAGCTCAGGAATTTGACTAACTCCTCACCCTATCTATTGTGGAATCATGCCCCCGTGTCTTTAACGTTTGCAGTCCCATAGCTAGCTATGGTATTATATTAATTTGTAAATTTACATGATATATCAAAATATATATACTGTGTTTGACTTAGCACCAAAACCATAGGTATCAACCTTGATCACCTATCCACACAACATAAATCAATAGCAGGGCCTTGTCCTTGAGCTCCTTGCCATAATTTTCATACAATATTTACATCATGGACAATTAAATACCATGGGGTCAAAACTGGGGTATTACAATCCCATCCCCTTACAACAACACTATCCTCAGTGGTTTATCATCTTAAACAAAATTCTACACTGGCACCACTCTCAGTGCTCTGCAAAATTGAACAAAAATGGATGTGCCAATTGCATGGCATCCTCCAACTCCTGTGTATCCTCTTCAAGGCTGTAGTGCTCCCATTGTACCTTTACCTGTCCAATGACTCGATTCTGGAGCACCGTGACCTTCCTGACAAGGATGTGTAATGGCTTGGTTTGGAACTCTCCCTTGGGTTCCACCTAAATCACATCTCAATCAATCACATGGTTAGGATCATGTACATATTTCTTAAGAAAAGAAACATGAAAAAAATTATGAGCCCTAGTGCTAGCAGATAATGCAAGTCTATATGAAACTGGACCTATTCTTTCAAGTATTTCAAATGGGCCACAGTATCTAGCAAATAGCTTGGCACAACTTCCAAGCTTTAAGGAACTCTTTCTTTCCCTCACTCTAAGGTAAGCATGATCCCCAACACTGAACTCTCTTCCCACCCTATGCTTATCTGCATAGATTTTTTGTCTGTCCTAGGATTCTTTCATTACTTTGCCTGAACTTTGCAACCTTTTGCTCCATCTCCTTGAGAAATTTTGGACTAAGCACAATCCTATTCACTGTATTATCCCATGTCACGGGTGTCCTACACCTTCTTCCATACAAAGATTCATATGGACTCATCCCCGAGGATGCTTGCTGTCCATTATTATAAGCAAAATCTACCAAGTGTAAATAATCCTCCCACTTGGATGGTTTGTCCATCACATACATAAGAAGCATGTATTCAATTACTTGATTCACTCTCTCTGTTTGACCATCAGTCTGAGGATGGTAGGTAGTGTTGAAGTTCAACTTTGTGCCCAAATCTGCAATCAAACCCTTCCAAAAATTGGAAGTGAACTTAGGATCTCTATCAAAGAATATTTCCTTAGGAAATCCATGCAATTTGAAAATATCCGTCTTGAATATTTTTGCAATAGCATCAGTCTTATAAGTGGACTTGAATGGTATAAAATGTGCTTCCTTTATCAACTTGTCCACCACAACCATGATGGAATCATGTTGCCTCCAAGTCATTGGCAATCCTGTAATAAAATCCATGGAAACAACTTCCCATTTCCATTATGGAACTGGCAAGGGCTGCAACAAACCTTCTGGGTGTTGATTCTCAGCCTTCACCTGCTGACATTTAATACACTTTGAAATATACTTGGCAATTTCCTTGTTCATTCCTGGCCAAAAATACTGCTTTCTCGCTATAGCAATTGTATTCCGATATCCTGGGCGACCATAATATGGAGTCTGATGGATTTCATCCATAACACTCCTCCTCAATTCTGATACATTTGGAATATAAATTCTATTTTTATAAGTAAGAATTCCATCTTCCTCCAATTTATATCCCTCATACCTCTTCTCAAGAATTTGTTACTGCAATTTTTCTTTTACCTTCACATATAATTCATCTTCAGTAGCATGATTAGAAATCTATTGTCTCAAATCTGATTGGAAAATACTAAGAGATGACAAGTGCATTTCATGCACCTTCCTGCTGAGTGCATCAGCCACTTTGTTTTCTTTTCCTTTTATGTGTTTGATTTCAAAATCAAACTCACATAAAAACTCCAGCCATCTAGCTTTCCCCGCATTTAGATTTGGTTGATCAAACAAATACTTCAAACCATAGTGGTCTGTCCTTAACTCAAACTTTCTTCCCATTAAGTAATGCCTCCACATATTGAGAGCATGTATTATGGATGCAAGTTCTAAATCATGAGTGGCATAGTTTTTCTCATGATCCTTCAACTTTATTGACTCATAACATACCATGTGTTTGTCTTGCATAAGAACTCCTCCCATTCCTTGACCGCATGCATCAGTGCACACCACAAAATCTTTCTCTAGGTATGCAATTTTTAGAACTGGTGCACTTGTGAGAAGATTCTTTAACTACTGGAAGCTTTTTTCACACCTTGGTGTCCATTCAAACTTATTCCCTTCTTTTGCAATGAAGTGACTGGATGTGCAACCTTGGAGAATCCTTCAATGAATCTCCTATAGTAACCTGCAAGGCCCATAAAATATCTTACATCTGTCACATGTCTTGGGGTAGGCCAATTCATAATGGCCTCAATCTTCTAAGGGTCTACAGATATACCCTCATCTGAGATGATGTGACCCAAATAATGAATTCTATCTTTATAGAAGTCACACTTGCTCAACTTTGCATACAACTTATGCTCCCTGAGCAATTTCAATGTCAATATTATATGTTGTTCATGCTCTTCCTCATTCTTAGAGTAATTAATAATGTCATCAAGGAAGACAAGAAAAAACTTGTCTAGATACCTGCTGAAAACACTATTCATAAGGCACATAAATATAGCTGGTGCATTTGTGAGACCAAATGGTACCACTACAAACTCATAATGTCCATACCTTGTTCTGAAGGTTGTATTATGAATGTCTTCCTCCTTGATTCTTACCTGATGGTAACCAAACCTCAAGTCAATCTTGGAAAATACCTTTGCTCCTCTGATTTGATCAAAGAGGTCATCAATCCTAGGAAAAGGGTATTTATTCTTCACAGTGACCTTGTTCAACTGTCTATAATCAATACACAACCTAAGTGTACCATCTTTCTTCTTCACAAATAGAACTGGTGCTCCCCAAGGAGACACACTCGACCTAATATACTTCTTCTCCAACAACTCTTGCAGTTGCATCTTCAGCTCTAGCATTTCTTGTGTACTCATCCCGTAGGATGTTTTGGACACTAGTGTTGCTCATGGCATATGTTCAATTGTGAAATCAATGTCCCTCATTGGAGGAAGCCTTGGAACCTCATCAAGAAAAACATCCCCGAATTCCTGCAACCCATGAAAGTCCTCCAACCTAGGAGTTTCATTCTCTACTATCTCCATCACATGGGTAGCATACACTTTGCAACCTTTCCTATAGAACTTCTTCAGTTGCATAGCTCAAATCTGCCTAACATAAATCACCTTTGGAATGCCTTTCACAAGCTTTAAGTTTCCTTCTTCATATATGCATTCAAAAGTCTTATATAATAGTCAATATTTACTCTGTGTGTGCCCAACCAATCCATTCAATTGAGAACGTCATAGGAACCAAGTGGTAGAACATTAAGATCTACACAAGTGACTAGCCCATTCATGACCAATGGAAATTGCTTTACCATTTCACTAACCTTTCTCTTGGTTCCAGTGGCTAGTTTGACTAACCATGATTTTGTATGCTTTAACTTCTTAAAAGCACAAATCTCAACTACTCTAGGAGTAATATAACTATGAGTAGAACCAAGGTCAATCAAAACATAAACAAATTGCTAAGCAATCTTACCTGCAACCTCAACCATAGTTGACTGATGATCTACTTGGAGGTCCTCAAGTGATACTTAAATCCTAGGGATAACCCTTGCTACTTGACCCACTGTTTTTGCTTCTTGGATGTTGTAATCTGGCCTTACATACCCCTCCTCATGAGGACAATTCTTGCGTGTGTGGGGTCCTCCACACCTCAAGCATTGGAGAGGTTCTCTTTTTTCTTTTGGATTTCTTGGCTTTTCTCCCATTACTTTAGTTGGCTAGTTCACAACTTGTGATGGTTGCTTCTGCTGGTTTCATAAGTTAGAAGGTTAAAAACCTTTATTCCTCTGATCATACTTTTAATTCTTCTTTTCCTTCCATGTCTTATGGTAATCATGCTCTCCTTTATTCTGATCATAACAATACTTAGCCTTTCTTATAGCTTCTTCTAAAATTTTGGGTTCATCAAATTCAATTCTGTCTTTGTAAGATTGAGGAAACCCACTCAGATTACGCTATATTTTTAGTTTATCATCCTTGATATACCTGGCATACCTCAATAGTTCCAAGAAATTATTGGCATACTCTTCCATGGTATTTTTCCCCAATCTCAACTCATGGAATTCTTTAATCTTATGATCATAGTACCTATCAGAGAGGTACTTCTGCCTGAAAAAATTCTAGAATTGTTTTCACACAATCTTCCTTTCACTGATCTTCTTCACTTGCATGAAGTGTGCCCACCATATGGGTGCTCTTTGAGTCAAATTGAAGATGGCTACCCTAGCCTTCATATTAGCAGAGAAGTCTTGGACTTGGAAATATTTTCTCATCCCTAGAAGCCAAGTTTCAGCTTCTTGACTGTTCTTTATCTCACCATTAAAGGTAGGCGGAATTCACTAATACAAAAGCGCGGATTTTTCCACGGAGGTTTTCCACGTTTCATACCTTTTGGTGTCAAATCGGAAGTAATAGGAACGATCCGTCGCTATATCGACGCCTAGACGTCGCTATATCGACGCTTCCAATCTTCTCCGTCGCTGTATCGACGTCTCAAACCCTAAATGTCGCTGTATCCACGGAGGTCCATCACTGTAGCGACGTCAATGTCAAGTTGACCCAAGGCATTTAGATTTTTTTGGCTTTTTACAACGGTAAATTTGACTTAGGGCGCAAAAATCAATGTTTGCCGTCGCTATAGCGAGTTCTATAAAAACGAAGACCTTAACGAGATTTTCTTCACACTTGCCATTGTTGCAGCACTGTTTTCGGGTGATTGTTGGAGCTGTTTATTATTTCCATCTCCTGCTGGTGCACAATCCATTGCAAGATCTACATAGTTCGGATTTTAAACGTGCAAGGTTAGTTTGTGTTTTCAAATGAATTCGCTTGAAAGATTTTGCTTTTTTTGTGGCTTATGTGTCCTCTTTCAAGGTTTAATGCATTCTACTGGAATCGGTTTAAGACAACATACATGTAAACGTGCCATTGTTGCAGCACTGTTTTCGGGTGATTGTTGGAGCTGTTTATTATTTCCGTCTCCTGCTGGTAAACAATCCATTTCTAGATCTACATAGTTCGGATTTTAAACGTGCAAGGTTAGTTTGTGTTTTCAAATGAATTCGCTTGAAAGATTTTGCTTTTTTTGTAGCTT
>LPNX010253207.1:67104-141222 GCA_001517045.1 Pseudotsuga menziesii | reverse complement strand
TTACTCGTCTCGAAGAAGTAATCCTGGATTCCATTGCCTCCAAAAACGTACAACCATACCATGTTATTTCATTTCCAGAAATGTCTGCAAACATTATTTTTAACTATTTTTCGACCATTAAAACATAGTATTTTTCCACATATATGTATCATATTCCTCCTACATGCAAAACATTAAAACCTTGCAAGAATACTACAAATGCAAGCCGCTGCATGGACTGTAAAGGTATGGTAAGGATAAGGGTTATGTATTCAAATTTGAGACTTTTTATGGGAGGGTATATAATTATTTCTTATATAGAAAAAAAAAGCCTATTTTATTTCATAAAAAAAATTACATTCTATATATGTTGCTTATGAACTAACAAGTGGCTTTAATTCATAGTTGCATAATTGGTCTTTCCTGGAGGGAAGTTTCGAACAATTAGAAATTCATACAATATTGGTGTAATGCAGATATAGTTTTTAATAGCTCACCATTAAAAGGCTATTTAAAAAACCAAATTTTAATTATTTAAACATTATAAAATAAATATTTTTCAATTTTGTACTTCATAGTGGTAAATATTTGTTACTTTCTTATTAAAATAATTATTAATAAGTAAGTGTCTTCTCTCCCACACTCTTCACATATATTTTGTTTTTTAAATAGTAATTTTGATTGAAAATTTATAGCATATTGGTGTATATTTAATTAAAAGTATTATATATAAGAAGTTTACTTTGGTATTTTAACTATGTTGGATTTTTTTGTTATTTATTTTTTCCTTATGAAATGGAATTGTATCTATATTTGTACTGGCATTATGTTATTATGCTTGTCTTACATCCATAATAAGTCTGATAAGTTAAAGCAATATCATTTTCACTAGAAACAAGTATAGTTCTTTGACTCCTGCTAGTATGTATAGTTCTTTAATTGTTGCTAGTATACAAAATCTTTATATTATATTAAAAAAAAAAACTATCTCCGCAGAACCAAATCCAATTGTAGGAGGAGCCCAAGCCCAAGCCGGATCTTGTGTAAAAATGCTTCAGAGAGTTATGGAAAAAGCTATTGCTAATCAGCTGAGGGAGCCATTTCAATTATTTCTTATTACTTATTACTTTATAACAAGTCTAATTATTTCTTATTACTTTATAACAAGTTCAATTATTTCATATTTATTTATTGTTCAATTATTTCTTATTACTTTATAACAAGTCCAATTATTTCATATTTATTTCCTGTTCAATTATTTCTTATTACTTTATAAGAAGTCCAATTATTTCTTTTATTAAGTTAGAAGGTACTTTTTACAGCTGCAAGATGTATCACACTTTTAAAAAATTAAATGAACATAAATAAAGCTAAAAATGTATTAAATTAATTAAACATAAATAAAAACCAAATAAAATTAATAAAAATATATATGATAAATATTTATATTAAAGTAAAATAAGAAAATGTATTAAATTAAATAAACATATATATAATTACAAAATAGATTCATATTAAATTTCACAACCCAATATTAAAGAGATTGTAACATCGCTCTACAACTAAATGTAATATCTTTAAAAACTAAAATTAAAATGATAATTCTAAAAAATAATAATGTATGTAAAATCTCAAGGATATTTTTTGTTGTTTATATTCAATAAATCTTGGTTATCTATAGTAAATGAATTTGTAAGTAGAGAGCATTGTATGTACAAAAATTAAGTGCATATACAACTATATATCTCAAATAATAATTAGGTACATTTATAGCCATTAAAAAATGATGTCAAGGAAAAAACTTTAAAACTAAAATATGGTATTCTTGCCAAAGGCTCTTCTACAATCCAATATGGGGAGATGTTGTCACGTTACATTATGTAACTCAACCTTCCCAATAGAAAAATCATGAAGAAATTATTTTAGAACTAAGGTAAGGTAAATTTGGTGGCCAGTCCAAAATGAATTAGGCAACAATGGATCCTAGTCCAACGATTTTGAAGAGATTTAAGGTGACTAAATCCCATTTTGAGAATCTTTGTTAGGATTCGGGAATCATTGACTAACTTGGAATGGATAGACCAAAGCAAGGCCATTCCAAATAGTCTCCCAAGAGATAATGTGTCATTGATCAAGAAAATTTATGTGCAAGAAATCTGGGATGCACTATGGTCTTTTGAACCAGGTTGGGCTTCAAGCCCTACATATTTTTGTGCCCATTTCTATAGGGTTGCATGGCGTATCCTCAAATGGGATCTTAGACATAGGATATAATCCTCTCGCGAGAAGCACACGATTGGAGGACGCATTAGTCCGACGTTCTTGTCATTGAATCCAATTTCTTGTATAAAACCCTCACCAAAATAATTGCAATTACGCACAGGAAAAAATATATTAGAGGAACAAATGGGGTTCGACTAGGAATGGAAACTAGGGATACATAATTTAGGGTTAGGGGGGTAAGTGGTTATGCAAGGCATGCTCAATCAAACTTTTGAGGGTAAGGTACATGTTTTTTTTATGCTTTTGATACTATAAGATGTTTTGGTATTTGTAATGAACATGGGTGGTGAGGGTAACAACCATTCCTGTGCCAAGAAGGATCAAATATTTCAAGGTGAAAACCTCTATCAGCTTTGGTGTGTCCTTTATATAGCCATTGATTTGATTCAAACTAAAATAAACATCATTTTATTTAAGGTGGACATATAATATTTTTATTATTAATATTTAATATAATTTATGCCTGACATATATTATTTTTTATTTTGTTAGGAACGAACATTAAAACATCTCCACCATACATGGTTTTAAAACCTTGTGCAAGGCCCTCTTAAAACCATGGGTTGTTTAGGAGGCATGCACATGGTCTTACAACCATGTGCAAGGCCCTCCTAAAACCATGGGTTGTTTAGGAGACTTGCACATGTTTTTAAATCATTTGCAAGGGCCTCCTAAACCATGTACAATAAAACCATGGGTTGGTTATGAGCCCTTGAACATGGTTTTAAAACCATGGGCAAGGACAACATTTATTTTGGGGATAATTCAATTTTTTATTTTCTATTATTTTGTTAGGTAGGAACATTACAACATTTCCCCCATATTGTGTTGTTTTTTTAGGGACATTTTTTTGGCTGATAATCAAATATTTAATTCTTTATTTTTTTTAGGTATGAACATTACAACATATCCCCGATATTAGGTTGATTAAAACTTTAACGTTACAATATCTCCCTCATAACAAACCTTAAAAGATCTCCCATATTGGGCTCTAGAGCGCCTCTCGTAAATATATATTTAGCTATATTATTATAAATATTTATTTAAACCAAGTAAACATTAGATGACACTAGTTAGAGTATAGATAATCACTTTATATCTAAAGTGTCACCGAGAGGCCCAAAATAGGTATTTTCCAACCTTAACAACGAGTAGTAGGTCAATACATGTTTCCTTCAAGAGTATGAAGTTCAAGGGAAGAGATGATGGGTACTCCACCTCTCTTCGAGAGCCAAGGAAGACACTTGTGGTGTTGAATTTAGCCATGAAAATTAATTCCTTCTCCACGGGAATGCTTTCATCATTCATTGAAATCTTATCCCAAACATCAACATCTAACAACATAAAGAGTTCGAAAGGTGAATTAATATTATCATAGTTTGCGTAGAGAAAGGTTACACGCGGTAAATATTTGATTCCAATCACAAATGACATGACTATATAGTTATCAAAACTGATTTTTTATAAATTGAAATAATGTTCTGATTCTCACCTACACACAATGCCACAATCATATAGAAATCCAATTGAAAACAATATTCTAATTTCATTAAAACTTTTCCTTAAAATTTACTACTAATTACATAGTCTTGGATCTTAAATATTACTTGCTGGATTGGTGTTTAGATAATATTTGAGATTTTGGATTTCGTTTAACGATTCATCAAAATTAACCGAGTATAACAAGTGTACACTCGAAATTCATTTCATGGTTATCGTATCTTGTTATGCTTAAATGTCTCTTGATTAAGATTTAAATAAGTTTTAGTTAAACAAATATCAATTTTTATTTTTTTATACGAGTATAGATCCATTTTAACTATGGCTCCACCAAGTGTCGAGAAAGATCAAGTTCTCTTGAGATGCCAACTCTTTTTAATTTAGAAAAATGTCTAATGCGTATTCCTACTTGGGAGGGAAATGGTCAACTTGCTTAAGTAATTTCAAAATAGGGTAAATATGAGTAGTATAATGAGGTGGGTAACATTAATAATTATTTAATCAAATAGTTTTCCAAAAATTGCTTCACTTGTCTCTCTTTAAAACTAATAATGAATGTCAAGAGTAATTAATGAGTAAACTAATCCATATAAAATTATAAAACTTAGATTTCGAGAATAAATTGGAATTTGAAAATCATTTTACCATCAAATGAATATTTTAAACATTTATCCAAATGTTTTTGTGAAATGACTTGTTTTTCTTTATAACTAAAAATGACATTTACATGTTAGGGTTAACCTTGACTTGGGAATGAGGAGGGATGTAAGTGATTTAAAGCACATTGTTTAAGTGGCCCATGGTTTCTTCCTAGTTGTATTTTGTCAAAGTGAGCACGAGAGATGATCTTAGCATTGGCCAACCAATAATAAATCTATTATTGAAGTTTGTTTTTTCTCTACTAGGTTTTATTAAATTTTATATGTTATTGGTTTTATAATTTCCTTTTACTAAAGTCAATTGAATTTTACCAGTCAGTTTGTAAAATTGTGAGCATTGCCCTAATATGGTTCTATATTTATGAGTATAATATTTTTTATTTTTTATTTTTTTAATTATAAGCCAACTTGTTATAAGCTTTTTTTAACTTTTTATTATTATTATTTTTATTGAGCCTACATGTGCCACGTAAGCGTTACATACGGGATACATCTCATCTACCCATTTAAGCTGTAGAAAGCGCCTCTCAACACAATCAATTTTTATTATTTATTAAATAGTATTTATTTCATATTTATATTAATTAATTTAATATTTTTACCATAAATTTAACAAAAATTTAAATCAATAAAAACTTTACCTTCCTTGAATTACTGGATTCAACGGAGGAGGCACAATTCATTATGCTTTTAGCCAACGTCAACGCAAACAAAGCTTCAAGTCTATAGCTCGGCACATAAACGTATATAAGCAATTGAAAGAGACGATTAACCCATGAATGATTTTGAAGACATGTATCTCGATGATTTTGTTGACTACTACCTATGTGTTACACCGTATATAAGCAATTGAAAGAGGCGATTAACTCATTAATGATTTTGAAGACATTTTTGTGGATGAAGAAGAAAACATTATTTTAATGTTTGTGAGGTTAAAAATAATTTATGGGACAGACTGCTTTGCTTGCTGATTTTGTATTTCCACATTTTTCCAGTTCAGCTTGATGATGAGCTTCCTCAATTTCACCACGGTCTCTTTATTGAATAAATTAACCCAAGAACTAGTTGCCAAGATATTGGCATAACTATCCATGCTGTCCTTGAAGGCCTCACACACTAAAATGAAATGTTTCTTGTTTCCACTTTTCATGAGGTGCATAAAGTACACTCTTTCTTCTCAAGTTTCTTTAGGCCTTTTTCAACATCCAGTTTCACAATGCCATTGGTGAAAATTAGTTCTTAGTTGAGTAATAAACATTATAACGATAATAGTTATAGGTGGGCTAGGAAGCATGGTGAGGTTCTCACGATTGGAAAAGAAAAGAAATAAAGAAAGAAAGAAATAATAGTTATAGGTGGGATTAAATTTTGATGATTTTTTCCACTACTACTTGTGTGTTAGGGTTACAACAGTACTGTTTTGCGTTTCCCCTCATTACTGCCAACTACCCTCGATCGTGGTGCCTATGTGAAAAGAAAGGAGGAAGGGCATCCATTCGAATGAATCCCTTGGGATAATAACAATACGGTAACTAGAATTCCGATTAACTGGAGTTGTCTCCTGAGAGTCGATCTGTGGATTGAATTATTGTTAGGGTTTCATTAACTTAGGATTTCAGCCACCATGGCGGATGAGAAAACTGGTATATTCTATAGTAATAATATAAATGGGGTTAGTAATAACATTGGGTTGCAGCAGGAAACAACCATCCCTGCTACTCAGTTTCGAGGTTCTTTATCGTCTAAGAAGTCCATCACCATATCAGAGGGGGAATAGGAGGATGCAGAGCTGTATTCTGACATAGTTTTGAAGTATATAAATGATATGCTTATGGATAAAAATATGGAGGAAAAGAATTGTATGTATTAGGAGTGCAGCGCTTTGCAAGCTACAGTTAAGCCTTTTTATGACATTTTAGGTGAGAATTACCCCCCTCAGGGACTCTGTAATAGCAATACAGTAGGAGAGAATCAAAAGCAATCGTTGAATTACTATGAGGATGATGTTCAGAATAAGATTGAGGACAGTTGCTGGATTGGGGAATTTTTTAATTCTCACATGCAAAGGGGCTTTGAGTCTACTTTGTCCGCGAATCTTTCTGCTGGCTACTCTTCTCAGTATTCGTTCAGTTCTTTCGATAGTAGTACAGTCATTGATGGCCTGCCTGGTTCTCCCATTTACGAGCTGAGCCTTTTTGAAATTTTTTCTGAAAGCAGACAGGGCTTGGGGGTTGGAGAGTTTGAGGAGGCTATCCAGGTTGTACCCAAGCAAAATATTGGGCTCAGTGTGGAGAATGGGTGCCATTTTCGAGCCCCAAATAAGGAAAGTGACCCCAACCCTGATTTGCAGGTGGGGAAGAGGGAAGATGCAATTGGTGTTCCTTTTCAGATGAATGTGGCACATAGCGATGATGAGAACGGACCTAAGCGCTAGAAAGATCCACACTCTAGGGATCTAGACCTGGAAGACAGAGAAAGCAACAAACTTTTGGCACTCTATCAAGACAATGTGATTCGTACTGAGAGTTTTGACAAGGTCTTGCTTTGTAGTGAAAATGGTAGAGTTTTCTTGGACTGCCAACTAGAAACTTTGCAAAATGGAGTGCAGAAAAGTGTTCAAAGTGGGTCCATGAAAGGATTGCAAGGTTCAAAGACTTGTGGGATGAAGCAAGGGAAAAAGGGAAGTTGTGGATTTGAGAGCCCTTCTTGTTCATTGTGCACAAGCTGTGGCAACAGATGATACTCGAGGGGCCAACGAGATGTTAAAGTAGATCAGGCAACATGCTTATGCTTATGGAGATGGGACTCAACACCTGGCGAATTATTTTGTAGATGGTTTGGTAGCACGATTGTCAGGCAGTGGTGGTAGATTGTTCACTAAGATTTCAAGTGGTGTAGCCTCTGCAGCAGAGATTTTGAAGGCATACCAGCTATTCATTGTTGCCATTCCTTACACGAAAATCTACCATTTCCTAACGAATTAGACAGTTCTTAATGTAACAGAGAAATCAAATAGGTTGCACATTGTTGATTTCGGAATTTTGTATGGTTTCCAATGGCTTTGTTTGATTCAATGTCTGGCGAATCGTCCTGGTGGGCCTCCCATGCTTCGCATAATTGGAATTGATTTCCCCCAACCTGGATTTGGAGCTGCAGAGAGGATTGAAAAGACTGGGCGCAGACTGGCAGACTATGCAAAATATTTCGGTGTGCCCTTTGAATACCATGCTATTGCAGCCGAGTGGAAGAATCTAGATGTTGAAGAAATTTCTTTCCTGAATGATGAGGTTCTGGTGGTAAATTGCATGTACAGGTCCATTAATTTGCTAGATGAGACTGTGGTTCTGGAGAGCCCTAAAAATATCGTGATGAACAAGATTCGTAGTATGAATCCTAGACTTTTTATACATGGTGTGGTGAATGGAGCATACAATGCTCCTTTCTTTATCACAAGGTTCCGAGAGGCACTTTTCCACTATTCTGCATTATTTGATGCAATGGAAACCATTGTTCCTCGAGAACATCCACAAAGGCTTTTGCTAGAGAAAGAACTATTCGGCTGAGAGATCTTGAATGTTGTTGCATGCGAGGGATTAGAAAGAGTGGAAAGAACATAAACTTATAAACAGTGGCAGGTCAGGATTTATCGAGCTAGTTTTGTACAGCTTCCTCTGGATCGGACCATTTTCTCTAAATCTAGGAATATGGTAAAATCATTCTTTCATAAGGATTTTGGAGTGGACGAAGATGGTAAGTGGATATTAAATTGCTGGAAGGGAAGAATAAGTAATGTTGTGGCCACGTGGAGACCTTGGACATGATTTGGAAGTGGATAGTTCTCTTCTCTGTTCAAAGAATAGAGCAACTTGATACATATTTGTGATTCTGTGAAGGCAAGCTTCTGACCTTCAAGTTCAGGAACTGCTAAGGAAATTGATAGAGCGTTGTGGAAGGTATTCTTAGAAGAACTCTTGCCTACTCCTTCGAGTCACAACATTTAGATCCTTTCATTGCAACATAGATTACTGTAGATGTGATTTAGAACACCAGATAATTACTTTTTAGCTTCATTTAAATTTCAGACATGAAAGGATATTTGTTTGCATCAATGGGATCCCACCAACGATTCAAAACTGGATTTTTTGCAGTGAGGACAAGGATTTAATCAACATCAATTTTGTGGGTAGTCTTGATTGATGCCAGTACTCAGATATGTGCATTATATGTGGTATAAAAATTGTAGGGTATAATATATGGTCTTGTAACATTTATGCTGTCAAGCAAATTGTCATTCATTCATCTCATTCAGATTCATCTGTATACTATGGGTTTCCTGCGACTTCTGTAGAAGCTGGCTAAGAGTTGTAACGTGGCAGTTGATTATTATAATAGATTTTTTTAATTGCATCCTTCATGGCTTTGCTATCTCTTGTTAAATAGGAACTAGCAGAACTAGAACCAACAAAACGACCCTTGTATGGTGTCTTTTATTTCAAGTTCAAATTTTTTTTTTATCTTCATTTTCATCGGCACTTATTAGTATACAGTTAAAATTGAACATATGGTTTGCTGCTTATATCAAAGACATATTTTTTCTTGTTCAATTTGGATTTTTTTGCCCTGCTAGATTTAGCTAAGCTCTATAAAGGTAAATAAAGATTGAAACTTCTGCAGCACTTAAATTCATATACGGCTCAAAATAACACTTTACAGCAATGTATAACTTTTCTGTCACAGAGTTACAGCAATGTACAGCTTCATTGACAGAGCTCAAAAATGAACCTAGCACCTATAGGATTGTTGTAGCTTGGTTGCTACTGCTAACAATACTTCCAAGATGGTGTTGTAGCTAGCTGTTACAGCTAGCAACACTTTATAAGCCTATTTCAGCTAGCTGTGACTGCTGATAGTCACTCACATCTCACTCTTTTTTAATGATTTGATGACCCCTGTGTCCAAAAACTTAACACGTATGTTCTACAAATTCAATAAACAACATTCACATCAAATAAACTCTGTTTCATTCAACTGTTACTATAGATTAACATAAAAAAATAAAATGAGTTTTTCAACCAAAAAATAAAATAAAATAAGATTTACACAGAAAACTCCAAAGTTTCAACCCTGTTTTTATTACTCTCTGCTGTGTATTTTCAGCATCCCAAATATGATTTACAAGCTAAGTATATATAGGATTATAGCTAAGTCGGTCATTAAATACCAATTGACCCTTCGTTTATACAAAAACAGAGTTCTTTATTAATGATTTACAATCTGTTACAGTCTGACAGAAATAAAAAACTACGCTGCCCCTTCATAAAATTAGATCCGCACTGCTGGAATATAAAAATGATACTTCATGATTTAATAATTTTTTGTTTGTCAAGCGGTGTGGCGGTGCTATGATTCTTCAGTGTTGCAGCGCCCACAAATCTGGGCGGTGATGCCTTTTGAGAACTCCGACGGTTGAAGTCTGAATGGTGTTGCCTCTTACAAATTGTTGAAGCTAGTGGTGGAGTAATTAACCGATTCCAACATTCTCTCCCTTAATTACTACACTTCAATTTTTTTTTTTGTGATACTAACTTTTTGTTACAGCGTACAAACTCCAATGTGTTTTCTATGAAGCTTAAACAATTCTTTTCCCAAATGTTTTTTAAATAAGTCTGCAAATCGATTTCCTGATGTGCAGAATTCCACACTGATTTCATTGTTGTTTATCAATTCTCAGATAAAATGATACCTTGTATCAATATGCTTACTTCTTTTGTGAAAAACAAGATTTCTTGATAGTGCAATCGCTGATTTATTGTCACAGAAAATTGGATTTGGTTCATTTTGTTCATGCTATAAATCAGAAAGAGTTCTTCTCATCCATATAGTTTGACATGCAATTGTTGTTGCTGCAACATACTCTGCCTCAGTAGATGATAGAGTTACTATGGGTTGCTTCTTTGATGCCCATGCTACTGATCCCGATACAAAACTAAACACATATCCAGATGTGCTCTTTCTATCATCAATAGAACCTGCAAAATCACTGTCAGTATATCCAATCAACTTAAAATTTGAATTAGATGTATACTAGATACCAAAATTTGTTGTTTCGGAAAAATATCTTAGGATTCTCTTTCCAGCTTGCCAGTGGGTATTCTTCAGCGATTTCATAAATCTTGAAATCAAACTTACTGCAAACATTATGCCAGGTCTTGTTGCAGTTAAGTAAATGAGACTTCCAACCAGTCTCTTATACAACGTTTGATCCACTTTTGACCCATCATCATCCTTACTTAGTTTTGTGCCAATTGCAATTGGAGTTATAGCTGGCTTACAGTTCATCATTCTGAATCTTTTCAATATATCATTTGCATACTTAGATTGACATATAAAAATACCATCTTTAGATTGAGTTACTTCAATACCAAGGAAACATTTCATCATTCCTAAATCAGTCATCTCAAATTCTGTTTTCATGGCTTTCTTGAACTCATCTATAGAAAAGTCTCTAGTGAATATCAAATCATCCACATATAAACAAACAATTGATATTTTATCTTCTTGATTTACCTTTGTATACAACCTTGGTTCACTTAGACTTCTGCTAAATCCTTCACTATTTAAGTACACATCAATTCTGTTGTACCAAACTTTGGGTGCCTGCTTCAATCCATACAACGCTTTCTTCAATCTATAGACTTTGTCTTCTTGTCCATCAACCTCATATCTTGGAGGTTGTCCTACATAAACCTCTTCTTCTAAAGATCCATTCAAAAATGCAGACATTACATCCATTTGATGTACATACCATTTATTATGAGCAACAATAGCGAATACCATCCTTACCATATCAAGTCTGGCTATAGGTGCAAATGTCTCATTATAATCAATTCCAGGTTGTTGACTAAACCCCTGAGATACAAGTCTTTCTTTGTACTTTTCATTGTCACCATCAATATTTAGCTTAGTTTTATAAATCCATTTGACACCAATACAATTTTTATCTTCAGGCAAATCTACAAGATCCCAAGTATTTTTTCTTTCTATGGCATCAATTTCTTTATCCATTGCTTTTATCCAAACATCCTTTTTAACAGCTTCATCAAAATCTACAGGATCACATCATTATAAATGCAAAATTTGAAACTTGATCTACTTCATCATTTTGTTCATACAATTCTCTTAAACTTCTAGTTTTCTGACCTTTGACTCTGTTTCTTAATGACGTTAATGTAGGATTTGATTCATTGCTTACCTCTGATCCTGTTCCTTGCCGTCCACCAACATTTGATGGTTCACCATGTTCATAAGTTTTGGGCGTTCTACCAGGTGTCCTTACTGCTGGTGTATGTGGAGTTGACTGTCTTCCATGTGTTCCCTGTTCTTATTCTTCATCATCTGGGTGAGGTGCAACAACGTCCTTACCAACCAATTTATCAATGCTCACATCCCATGCTTCTTCTTCCTTAAACAATACATCTCTGCTAATGACATACTTCTTGGTAATGGGATTATAAATTCTATATGCTTTAGATTCTTCACTTTATCCAACAAAATTCATTTCTGACTTTTGTCATCTAACTTTCTCCTCATTTCTTCAGGTACATGTGCATAAGATACACAACAAAAAATTCTTAAATGAGATGTGATGCTACACTTATCACTTCAAGCTTGCTAAGAAACTCTATCCTTCACACTTTTCATGGGGCTTCTGTTCCAAATGTACACTGAACAAGTAACAATGTCTCCCCAATATTCATTTGAAAGATGCTTCTCCTTCATCATACTTCGAGAAAGATTCTTCCTTTCTGCTACACCATTTTGTTGTGGAGTGTGTTACACCCAAATCCTGTCACCACCATGTGATAAGACCTTTAGCTTACATATTTTCCCTTAATCTCAACACTTGGAGTGGAAACCCATGTTGTTTGTCAATCTTTCATGAAAATACTCAGCACCGCACTTTCCCCATTAACCATGGGTGGTACCTTGCTCACACCGCTTGCATCCTGTTATCCATAAGCGGTGCCATCGCCTGTTGCCTTTGGTCCATAAGTGTTTCTAACCTAAACCTCTCTGTCGTAAGAGGAGAAAAGCGGTACCCTGGGTAAAATGGGAAAAAAGAGAAGTTTCTCGAGGCTTCTAGATCATGAGCCTCATGTCTTTCCTTATCCCTATCATTGTGGGTCAGTTGAGCTCGAGATCCCCCATCATAGGATCTTAGAGGCCACCTCACCCACAAATCTCTCAACCATTCCTATCCATTGAGCCTTATAAATACAAGCTCATGTCCATGGTTGAGGGGGATAACTATAGAGGTATTGTTATGCTGTTGGATTGACCACTTAACCCAAGCCATTTGAGAGCATAGAGAGAAAATTTGGAGCTTATGGGGATGAGGTGTTGGTTTCATGGAGATACATGTCGACACTAAGGCTTAATTGGTTGTAAAATTCTCCATTCATCTTAATGCAAAGCTTATTTCCGTCCCACATTACCGTTGTTTTGATTTCGCATGTAAATGTTGTTGGATTCCTTAGTCACTGACATGGATAAATAGATTATGTTCTGGTAGCTTTGATGTGTTTGCATGTTTGATCTGATTGCAGGTACACAGGTTCACTATCGAAGCGGCATTCCAGGTGTCTACGACATCTAGGGAGGGTCTTCATCCTTTGTCGTTCACTCATTTGTTCTGGATCTGAACCATTCAGACTAGAGGAACAACTTCTGTCCGTAGAAGGTGAAAAATTCATGCTTACAAATATGGTGACTCCGCTGGGGACTAGAATCATATATCAGTTGATCTGATCTTCCTCAGTTCTTCAACTCTTGTCCGAATCCAGGCTCCATCTCCAACTCTCTCCAGTCAGATCTGCTATCTTACTTAGTGAATTTTGGTTTGAAACTTCAAGATCTATCTAGATCTGAATTATTTTGACTTTTTATGCTCTTTTTTATTCTCAATCTATCAGTTTTTATCTTGATCTGATCTTTTTCTGACTTGATCTGTCGTTCTCCTTTGTGTTTTGGATTTATATAGGGAACCGCTCTTATGCAGTTGGCGAGAAGCGGTGCCACCGCCTGAACTTAGTTAGTAGCACGCGGTGCAACCACCTGAGTCCTGTTGGCGAGAAGCGGTGCTGGTCCAGAACCGCTCTATTAAGACCCCTGCAGCGCGGTGCTAGGTAGGCCTTATTCCAAGACCACTTTTTCTCATTTTTTGCAAAAGATTTTGAGTTGATTTGCTTTCAGCCCTGCACTGTCAGGCTTGTGTGTTAGAATCTTATACTTGTGGTTTGAAATTTTATGGTTAAAGATTGGTTTGATTGGAAAATTCAAAAGCTAGATTAGGCTTATTGATTGTTCATTCACTTCTGTGCTTGTTGGTTGTGATTGTGAAATGACTTCTCGTTTTTTAAAAGCTCAGGGTGTTAGTAAGATCTCTTTTCATCTCTGTTATATAGACTGAAAGAAAAACATTTGATTAGCGTCTTGGTTTCATTTCTTGTTTTCATAGAGAACTTTTTTTTCCTCCTTTAAAAAAGAAATTTTTTGACTGAGATTAGGTTATCATCATTGAGCATTAGACATTGGATCTCTTATTAGACTTACAAGCTTTCAGGCTCTTTATGTTCTTTTGTCTCTTATGCATTTAGTACTATCTCATCAAAATAAAAGTATGGTAGTTTTAAGTTATATTTATCTATGTTTTAAGAGAAAAATTGAAAAATAGAGTGCATATGCATGTAGTGTGCTTCTTGTTTTTCTTTTAAGATAAGAGACTCTTCCCCTTCTTATTGCTTTCAGAAAAGAGAAATCAGTTTGGAAAGTGTTGTTTGTCTTTGACTTTGTGTTAAATATTGTTGTTTGGAAATATTTTTGGTTTTGAAACAAAAGGAAATACTCTCTTTCCCTCCCGTAGGTAGGCATACCGAACGGTAAAATGAAATATTTGCATACGCATATTCTATGGTTTTACTTTTCTGTCAAAACACCATGCATTCACCTAACCGTCCACTTTAAATTTAATGGTAGTTATAGGTTAAAATTTACATAGCAATTGGAGTGATAGGTTAGAGATGTGTTCGGGCGTCGTTAAGTGTAGGAGCTGTCATTATTTGTCCGCATTACGTCCCAGGACTCGCGCGGTTCTTCCATGTACTGTTGGTATATCAAACGACCTTTCACGTACCCTTGAGTCATATAGAAAGGTACTTCACGTACTCGATTGTATATCGGAATGCCCCTTGTGTACGGTTATGCATTAGACAACACTACTACCGATTCGAGCTCCCACGTACCTTGAGTATACCGGGAGACCCCACTAGGATACCTTATCCATCTGAGAAAATCCCTTTGGCCATCTTGCTTAAAGCCATACATCGAAAACAACATTCGGGGAGATTACTACGCACATACCCTAGAGGTATATTGCGAGTGGCACCTTCTTGACAATTCTGGTGAGAGACCTGACTATCTAAACTCCTCCTATCATTTTAAGTGTGCTAAGTTTGACCTATAGCTTGTGTAGGGAAATTTTTTGGCGTGTTTTCTAGTTTTTCAGACCCTAGTTTAGATTGGAACTGTACAAACTGGCTGAGTTAAGACAGTTCAGAAGAGTACGAGGCTTGCCACCCAATTTTATTCCTGGTTCAGGAGAAAATCCAATGGAGGCTATCGACCAAGGAGCTGCTACCACCTCCCAAGTAGGAGATAATGTGTTGCAGAAAGTGGAGGACCATATTCTTCACACTCGCCTCCCTTGGTCCAACAACCTTCTCAAGGAAATACCTCGTTCCATTCTCCCATAGAAGGTCATGTTGATGATACTACCCGTCCGGATTATGGTCCTAATGCTCCATTTTGGGACACCTCTATAGGATAGGCCATTGCCTCATTTGGCACCCGTTTAAACTCTTCTGAAGATGAAGAAGAATGTAGGCAATACCACACAGCCATTCTCCATGCACAGGAAATTGATAAGAAAATAGGTGACATATTGGGCACACCACCATCATGTTACACAACTGTTCCTGTGGGACGTTCACTTGCCGATGCAAAGAGACCCATTGAACCGATTATAGATCGCACAGTAACACCACACAACCCAGGTCAAAATACCAACCCCACCACCTCCCATGTTATGTTTGCTCCCAATCCTCTCAAGTCTTTTGCACCTGGGGCCCAACCTTCGATTCCAATTTCGTCATTACCTTCTAGTGCCGGGGGGCAACCCCCGGTATGACCTACATTATTTGGCACCGGAATTGTACCTAGTAAAGGAGAGACTTCTAATATAGAACAATCTACAGTTTATGTCCCTCCCACCCATACTAATGTGGTTAATCCCCCATCCAGTTCAGGTCATCCCTTGGGGGCACAACCTAATACCATTCAATCTTTCGGAGGTTATGGTTATCAAATATCTGTAGGGAACATTAATCATCCATCTAATCCTGTAGGAATGCCTTATGTCAGAATTCCATACCTTAGTAATACTTTTATGCCATGGGGCAACCTAACTGGTCTTACATGCCAGTTATGGGGGGGATACCTATACATACTGCAATAGGCGCCGAAGGACTGCCTTATGGAGGTCCTCCCCCTAGGGGGCCTAATGGTCCTGGAGGACCTGTCAGCTTTCCTCCTTATGGTCCTAGTGGTCTTGTGGGGCCTGATGGCTTTCCTCATAATGGCCCTGGAGGGTTTGGTGGCCCTCCTCCTAGTGGTTCCAGAGGCTCTGGAGGGTCTGGTGGTCCTCCTCCTAGTGGTCCCGGTGGTCTCCATGGTCCCAATGGTCCTGCTGGTCCCGGTGGTCTTCATGGTCCCAATGGTCCTGCTAGTCTCAAAGGCCCTGATGGTCATCCTCCTGAAGGCCCTAGTGGTCCTAATAGTCCTGATCTCGGAAATCAACCCCCTACGGGCGGATTTTTCGTTAGTTCTTCGTTACATCAACCTGTCTATCAGTCCACTTACGGTCTTATTGGTAATTATATGCCATATCAATATTACCAGTATGTGCAACCTAACCATCAATTACCTTTCCTAGCAACTTTGGACTTACCTGACTTATCCAAGTTGATTAATGACCCCATTCGACACAATCCCTCGTGGCCCCCTATTTTGGTAAAGTTACCATCAGACATCCCAAAGTTCGATGGGAAGTAGGGAGATGATCCGAAAAACCATGTCATGGCATTCCATCTGTGGTGTTCTTCAAACTCCCTCATGGATGATTCAGTTCGGTTACGACTTTTTTAGCGAACTTTGACCGGTACAGCCGCGAAGTGGTACATTGAACTTCCACAACATTCGTTGGTGGATTTTGGGTCATTGGAAACTGTGTTTCTTACACACTTTCAACTCCCTATCCATTATGAAATGGGTACTGATCTCTTAACCTCTCTACGGTAGAACACCTCCACCCACATATCTAATCATATCCATGAGTGGAGAAGGCGGAGAAGGCTTATTAAGGCCCCTATTCTGGATCAGTTATTAGCTGATTGGTTCACCAAATATTTATTGCCTCCAATTGCCCAAGATGTGGCTATGGGCGATGTTGTTACTGAAGAGCAGGCTATTAGTCAAGCCCAGTATCTAGACTTGGTCTATTCCTAGTCTGGAACTCTTTATGACTTAATTCCTCAAGCTCCTCGCCCAAGCACCGACCCCGCAAAGCCACCAGCAGAAGTACCTGTTGATGGGATTGTTGGTTCAATCCAGTCCCTGTCAGCAGTGAAACCAGCTACCAAGCAACCCCAGACTACCACCCCTACTCCTTCGAATCCTAAGGTTTCCGCCGAGGTCAATTCCATTCAGAGTACTCAAACCTCGGGCAACAATAAAAAGAAGGGTAAAAATAAGAATAAAAAAACCCGAAAACCAATAGGAGAATCCAAGAACAACCAATAGTGATAACGATAAAGGGAAAAGAAAGGAAAAATATCCATGTCTACTATGCGGAGGTGACCATTTCTCAAAAGAGTGTCCCCGTTGGGACGAAATATCCCAACTTTTGAAGTCAAATCCCACACTTGCAGTACCCACGGATCATTTTCCCTCTCAACAACAACTGATAGACCACATGTCTAATCAGGGTAACTCTAGTTCGTCAGAAGAAATTTGCATGATGTCCTCGGATACCATTAGTCTACAAACTCGAAGTCAGAATTATGACATACCCATAGACAAGAAAGAAGATCATTCTTCTTCAGGGAAAGCTCCCTCTACTGGTTCTCCTAAATCCTCGTCTATTGTCCCACTAACCATTGAGAAGCCTACTCTAGACATGATTTTGCGTCCACCCAAGAGTACTCTTTGGAGGGTTGTATTTAACCCTAATGCCCAAGCTACTCAATTTTATAATGTAGTTGAAGATCTCGCTTAGGCACCTTGTGCAATGTCTACCTTAGAAGTACTCCAAAGGTGTCCTACACAACACAAAAACTTGTTAATGTCTTTAGGAGCTTTAGACCCGAATAATACTAATTTGATTCATTTCAATGTTGAGAACTATAAGTTTAGGTTACCTCATAAACTTGCTTTTCAGATCATTACGAAAGTAGTTGGAAAGAAGGTTTTTAGAACGGTTCTAGATGAAGGAGTTTCGACCTTGATTTTGTCTCTATCTTGTTGTAAAGCTCTCGGCTCTCCCGAGCTTGTGACATCCCCTACGACTCTTAAAGCCTTTGACAGATGATGTTTCCAGCCCCATGGTCTCATATCAGCCCTCACACTTGAGCTTGGGGGCAAAAATGTTTCTATTCAAGTAGAAGTGGTAGATGCCCCGTTAGATTACAACCTCCTTATAGGAAGAAATTGGTTTTATGCCATCACTGCTATCGCTTCGACAGTATTTCGAACAGTCCGATTTCCACATCTAGGGAGAATTGTTACCATTGACCAGCTTGATTTCTGCACGCCGGATGTTACTACCTCTATGGCTAATAACATCCCCATGTTAGGCCAGTCCCCTCCTCCTTACCAGTCGATTGGGGTAGGCATGTTGAAGGATTCATCCCTTATGGGGTTTTTTCCATCCACTCCTCCTAACACGGATACCGTAATAGTCCATATGATCGCCTAAGGGAAAACAAGTTGTTGAGTCCACCTCGTTGAGTTCACACGAAGCAATGTATGACACCATTCAAACCTTTTCCGATGATCACACTGATGACCTTCATCTAGTGGCTTCGGATCCTTACCATTTACCTCACTGGTTAGAACCTTCTCTTCCTGTTCTAGATTATCTCTCTGAGACTTTTCCTTTCGATGAGTCCATTATGGAGATCATGAGTACGGATGACTCCATTTGGGAAGATCACCATCATAGGTCCATGTTCCTCCCTAACACCAGTTTGGTTCACCATGATTATGCATCCCTATTTCCTATTGATATTGTCAACATACCCCAAAGTCCTATATTGTTGCAACACATAGATTCTAAAGGAAACCTTTGCAACATTACTCAGACGAATCCGATTGACATATCGGCCAAGCCTGATACTATTGAGCATGTTCATGTTGGGCAGAACTGCTCGGCAGATGAATCTGAAGCATACAAGGCACTTTTCAAAGAATTCCATGATATTTTTTCCTGGTCCTATGACGAGATCCTAGGGATTGACCCATCCATTGTGGTCCATGAGATTAAAACCTGTCCCATGGCCAAACCTGTCAGGAAAAAACTAAGGCAAGTCCATCCACAGAAGGTCGCAGCTATTAAAGCTGAAATTGAGAAAATTATCAAAGATGGGTTTATTTATCCTATACCCCTAACGGAATGGGTATCGAACGTTGTCCCTGTCAATAAAAAACAGGGCACCATTAGAGTCTGTATCGACTTGAGGGATTTGAATAAAGCTTGTCCCAAGGACAACTTTCCTACTCGGCACATCGATCAAATTATCGACAATTGTGCTGGAAGTGTCATCTTCTCATTTATGGATGGCTTCTCTGGCTATAATCAGATTGAGATATTACCCACTGATCAGCACAAGATGACATTCATTTTCCCATGGGGAACCTTTGCATATAAGAAGTTACCTTTTGGCTTGAAAAATGATGGAGCCATGTTCCAGCATGCGATGTCCTATGCGTTTCACGATATTAAACATATTGTTGAATCGTACCTTAACGACCTCCCTGCTCATTCACAACGATGGGAGGACCACCCTGATCATCTTAGAGGGATATTCCTGAGATGTCGTCATTATAATATATAGCTCAATCCGCATAAATGTGTTTTTTGCGTTGAGACGAGACGTCTGCTAGGTTTTGTGGTCTCTAAATATGGCATCCAGATTGATCCTTTGAAAATTGCCACCATTTTAGCTCTACCAGCCCCAACTAATCTCCTTGAAATCCAAACTTTGCAAGGGAAGGAAAACTTTCTCTGCTATTTCGTGTGCAATTTTGCAGAGAAAACACATGGTTATATGCATCTCCTCAAGAAGAACACCCCGTTCTTTTGGGATGACCAAGCCCAATGCGCCTTTGATAATCTTAAACATGCTCTGACTCATTCACCCGTGATACAGCCCCCAGATTATTCAAAGGACTTTCTCTTGTATATTGCTGCCTCCGCTACTACTATTGCTATGGTTTTGGTGCAGGAAAATCCCAACGGTCAGGAGCACGTGATTTACTACTCTAGTAATAATCTTATGGATTCTAAAACTCGCTATTCACATGTGGAAAAGTTAGCATTGGCCACGGTCATTGCTGTACAAAAATTTCGTCACTACATTTTGATCTGCACAACCACTGTATTGGCAAACCAGAACCCTATGTATTATATCCTGACTCATTAGGTGCTCAGGGGCAAGTACTCCCGATGGATAGTCATACTATAGGAATTCGATCTGGAATTTGCCAAAGCCACATCAAATAAATCCCTGGTCTTTGTCGAGCTCATGTGTGATCTTCCCTATGCTTCAACGGAATCTAAGCCCAGTGATTCATTTCTGGATGAATTCCTGTTCTTGATTAGCACTACCGATCCATGGTATGGATATTTGCTTATTTATCTCCAAATACAACGATTTCAACCGCATTTATCCCATGACGATTGCCGCCGTATCCATCACCATGCAAAATACTACCTCATCCTGAATGATACCTTGTATAGAAGTGGTATTGATTCTATTCTTCGGCGATGCCTCACCTATGAGGAGGCTCAACATGTGTTGAATGATTGCCACTCTGGAGCATGTGGAGGTCATTTATCTGGGATGGCTACATCCCAAAAAATCCTTCGTGCTGGCTATTTCTGGCCTTCCGTCTTCAAAGACTGTCATGAGGCTGTTAAGAAATGCCCACCTTTTTAACATTTGTATCCCAAAAAGCACACTCATCCTACTCTGTTGCACCCCATCATTGTTGTTGGTCTGTTTTCCAAATGGAGGATTGACTTCATGCATTGTAAGCCTACCTCAGCCAGGGGGCATGGTTACATCATCGTAGCCGTTAACTATTTCACAAAATGGGTTGAGGCCATGCCTACATATGTGGAAGATGGTAAGACTACCGCTCTCTTCCTGTTCAATCATATCATAGCTATATTTGGAGTCCCGCAGTCCATTGTTACTGATCATGGATCACATTTTCGTAATCAAATGATGAAGGAACTGAGTGCTAAGCTAGGTTTTCGCCATGAAAAATCCACGCCATATTATCCAAAAGCTAATGGTCAGGTAGAGGCAATTAACAAGGTTTTGAAAACTATGCTTTGTCGGATGGTTGGAGATCATAAATCCAACTGGCACCACGTTATTTTCTCCGCTCTTTGGGCCTATAGGACTTCGGTGAAAATAGCTACTAGTTTCATGCCTTTCCAGCTTGTCTATGGACTCGAAGATGTCTTACCGATTCAATGTCAGATTCCATCTTTACAACTTGCCGTTGAACTTCTTCTTGACACTTCTGCAAAGGAAGAAATATTTTTATACTTGAATAGCCTTGATGAGACTTGGAGAGATGCTTCCTTGGCTAATGAGGCACATAAGAAACACATCAAGGCGTAGTATGATAAATCAGTCCAACCTCGTGCATTTAATGAGGGTGACCTAGTTTTGACTTACGACCAGAGATATGACAAACTAGAGAAGGGTAAGTTCGAGTCCATGTAGTACGGTCCTTTTGTCATTTTTAAAGTTTTAGAGAAAGGAGTCCACGAGCTCGTTAACTACGATGGAATCCCTTTGGGGCAACCTCGCAATGGGTTGTACCTGAAAAGGTACTATGCCTAGGTATTTCTTAGATAGTATCTTGTATATATATATATATATTGCTTGGCTTTCAGTGTGCTTTTAGTATTTTCAAGATGGTTTTGAGTTAAGTGTTCGCATCTGTTTATACTATGTTTTGGTCATGCAGAGCAGATGGCTTTCTATGGCTTCGCTGATGGTGCTTGCCGCCACACCTTGAATCTCGCCTCAGCTTCTTGGGTCCTCTATTCCTCGACTGAAGATTTGATCAGTTTAAGAGTGGTTTGTATTGGTCCTGCTACCAATAACATCATCGAGTATCAAGCAGTCATCCGTCTTCTGACTGAAGCTGCCTCCCAAGATGTTCACAATCTAGTAGTCTTGATGGACTCACAACTCATGGTTTGTCATCTAAACCATGTCTACACCATTAGAAATCCTATGCTTCTCCACCTTTTCTGGAGGGTACGTTTGTTAGAAAGGTCATTTGAAACCATCACTTACAGGCATATCCCTAGGGAACATAACGTAGTTGCTGACTCATTAGCTAATTACATCGTAGATTGGCATATTGCCCATTCATGACATTAAAATCAAACATGGTTCATTGTAAATAAACAATTGAAGACACATAAAACTCATGTAAAATACATTTACCATTTGAGACATATAAACACCAGGTAAAATTCTGTATATATATATATATATATATATATATATATGAACAAGTTTACAAAAAATAGGTCCCGATACCTCATCTGAAGCACGTAGGATTTCAGGAAAAAAACACCATACAAAATCCTAAAGCTATTAGCTTTCAGTAGATATCTCATGTACACAATGTCTGGTGATGCTAGTGGTAACACATCACTGCCCGAGCTACTCTACGTAGCAGCCTACTAAATCGACTCGGTACTCCCACTATAGGTCTATGATACCTCAGAGGGAGGTCATCAATGGAAGCATCAGGGATGTCTAAGGTCAATCTCTCCAGGTTTTCCTCTAACTCCCTAGTGATATCATCGCCTTGCGGTACAAAGCGAGCTCCAGCTTGTATATCCAATGGAGAAGCTCCCCCAAGTCGGGTTGCTCCAACGTTTACATGAGAATATCCAAGTCTCGTTACTTAACATAAAAAATATAAAACATCAAAAAACATAAAAACATTTTATCCATTTTAGGGTTTTTTTCTTCTTACCGATGTCACCCCACTGTCCGCCAGGTGGGAGCGGTAGGTCAGGGTCTCTGCCGAAATCTATACCCGCATAAGCATAATCCTCCACCATAAGGATCTGATCTTGGAGCCATCTAAAGAACGGGTCACTGAACTTCACCTTCCCCTTGCCCGCTCCAGTATGGGCCATAATCTGGACCCACCTCTGCATACGGGGGTCCCGCACTCTCATCTCTATGAATACCACCTGAGGTCTCATCTATGGTACCCACTCGAAAAATAAGCAAGCTAGAATGGAACCAAAGCCAAACTGCTTCAGTTTTCCCTGTCGACACTTAGTCAGTTGATCTTTGAATATCGAAAGCAGAGCTTTTGCCCAGTTGAATACTGTAGGCGTCATGGCCTCTATGGCATATAAGATGTGTGCCCTAGAATCCTGATGCACACCCTGACTCCCGACCACTCTCTGCATAGTAAATAAGACAGTTCGTAGGGTCCCATCCATCACTGTCTTGATGGGGATTTTCTTCCCCGATGTCCTCGTCCCTGGGATATAGTGACGATCTATCAACTCTTTGTGGTAATATCCCCTCCTTGAGAACCTATCAGCAAGATGAGGGCACCCCGTCTCGAGAGTCCAATCAAGAAGTAGATGTCATCTACCTCTACTATCAGAATATGAGCTCCAACCTCAAAATGTTGCTACTCCGGATTCCACATCCGAAGTATGTTCTTTAGCAACCACTCATGTGATACCATGCTAGGGGTCCAGAAGAATTTCAGGAGCCCACAATCTTGTAATGGAGCTATACAACCCACATTTCTTTCGGCGAAAGCATCATCATTGTCGTGTTGTCTTTCTTTCCATATCACCATGATGGATCAGCAAAAACCTGCCAAAAACAATCATAACACATATTAGAATTGTCCTTAATAATTTAAAACCAAAGAAATGATTTATTTTTACTTGTGTTATCATTTTTAAATATTCACGACCGGCACCACCTGTGTGTTGTTGAAGACAGGCGGTGGCACCGCTTATGAGCCTTGTTTTAGGCGCAGGGTTCTAGTGAGGTACCGCGTATCCCGCAAGGGATAAGCACGATGCCCGTTCCCATGGTTTTAGGGCTTGCCATACAAGCCCAAAACCCCATCAAAACTTAAAATAAAGACTATGAAAAGGAAGAGTAGGGTTTTAACTGTTACCTAGAACTGACGGCGCTTGGATCCAGCGGTGGAAACTCCCGATATCAGTAGCTGAAGATCTGACTAGGAAATTTCTCTGAATGCTCTCCACTATGGATAAATAGTAAAATGATTTGATTTTTCACTATTTACATGACTTATTTACACATTTTTGGTTTTGACATGCTATAGTTTTGATTCAAAATCGTTTTTTACTCGAAATTTATCAGTCGTAACCCCTTAATGTTAGTTATGAGCACATTTAACACTTGTTGTTTGAATCGATTGCAGAATAGAAGAACCATAGTAGTAAATCTTTGGGAGTTTGTTTACAACTTTTTCGTACTACCATAAAACAGAAAAAGTCGATGAGCGTTTGTTACGACACTTTGGTCACACTCTTTAAACCTATTATCAAAGGTCCGAGTCTATTTCTGATTCTTTCCAGGATCGTAAAAAATTGACATTGTGTAAAGAAACCTCATTGAGTCTTCTTTCACCTCTTTTCAGGCTCCTTAAACATGAAAAGATCGTCGAGTCCGTTTTCGATTCTTTTCAGGCTCGTAAAAAGTGACATTGTATAAAGAAACCTCATGGAGTCCTCTTTAAACTCTTTTTAGGCTCCCTAAATATGAGAAGATTGTCGAGCGATATTGTCTTGTTCAGACTCGTTAAAGCATTCGAAGAGTCATCTCTCCGACGGCTGTTATCTCTTTTTCGGTTCAGATATACTATTTAGGAAAAAGGAACACTCCAGCCAATCATGACTAGAAGAGTTCTTTAAGGTATGATTTTACACTTTTTCGGGCCTTAGAGACTAAATCATACGAAAAAGGACCCCTTTGGCGTTTTCTTTCGTAATCGTTCAGACTCTCTAAACATGAATGATACCGAGTTTTCTTTCATTGTACTCATTAAATTAAACATTGAGAGACCCGTTTTTGGGAACAAACCCCTCCTCTCTCAGGTTCGTAAAACATATGAGTCTATACTTGTCTTCATACAAGCTATACCAAGTGTTTGTTACCCTCTTTGAACTCGTAAAACTGAAAAGAGGCACTCATTAACCATGATGGGGGAAATGGGAAGGGAATCATTTCACAAATAAATGGCAGTAGTTTGTCATTACCTTTGAACATGGCACTTGTCTGCATATCATTTTGGTCAATTGGGTATTCAGCTGATCTCCGTGACGATCCACTTTCATGAGTAATGTCAATCCTTGAGTCTTTAAAAATAATGCATAGTCCGTTATTGCATTGTGTGTTTGTCCCGTTTAGTCATGCTGCCAAGTCTTTTGTCATGCCGCCTGATTTTCAAAGGGAATTTGAAGAAGTTTTATCTCTACAGTCAGAACAACCTCTATGTCAGTACTTTTGAGTCAGTCCTATGGTTGCTACATTCACATCATTCCAGAACTATGTTCCAAGTTTTGTGTCATCGATGTGGGACTCATCATGGCCCTCCTTCGACGAGACTTTTCCCATCGACATCAACTCATCATCCGAGAAATAGTCTTAGAAACAAAAAACTTAGTACCTTGAGATCTGTATGCCTTAATGACAAATTCTCTCGCTCTCGACATAGGTTCACATCATTGACCTTTGATTGATAGAATCGACTAGGTGTTCGACATCAGGACATCTATCCACACTCAGTAGATTGTACTAGGTTACCTTGGGAATCATTGACATCAATGGTGATCTCCCTCGCACTTGTTAAGGGTTCACATCATTGGGCGGTAATCAAGTGGTTTCTACCATGTTCGACTTCAGATCATTGTAATCACATGAATAGAATCGTACTTTGTGGAAGACAAGACAAAGACCCTGGGTATTTGTTTAAAGCGCTCATTGCTTTTCCCTAGGTTGCGATGGAGTTTTGTATATCCAGCATGGATCCACATTTGTATGGTCATGTCTATGCTCAAATTTGCATCTGTATGACATAGATCTACATTGTATGTCTGGTAGCTATGTCCAAGTTTGAGTCCTCTATCACATGGATCTACGCTGTATTCTAGTAGCCATGCTTGTTTATTCCTCCCATGGATCTGCCTTGTATTGGTCTACAGCCATGAGTTGGTTACTTGTGTCTATGAGTCAAAAATATTGATGTACTACAGATGACTACTAGACGACATGCTTCGATCGAGCTGACATTTTCACCTCGTAGTGACAACTTGTTCTCTCAAAGCTCTCGTTTATCATATCCCTCTAAGACTCACACTTTGGGAGCATTCTGTTACACCCAAATCCTATCACCACCATCTGATAAGACCTTTAACTTACATATTTTCCCTTAATCACAGCACTTGGAGTGAAAACCCATGTTGTTTGTCAATCTTTCATGAAAATACTCAACATCGCGCTTTCCCTGTTAAACATGAGTGGTACCTTGCTTGCACCGCCTGCATCTTGTTATCCATAAGCAGTGCCACCGCTTGTGGCCTTTGGTCCATAAGCGTTTCAAACCTGAACAGCTCTATCATAAGCAGAGAAAAGCGGTACCCTAGGTAAAATGGGAAAACAGAAGTTTCTCGAGGCTTCTAGATCATGAGCCTCGTGTCCTCCCTTATCCCTATCATTGTGGGTCAGTTGAGCTTGAGGTCCCCCATCATAGGATCCTATAGGCCACCTCACCCACAAATCTCTCAACCATTCTTATCCATTGAGCCTTATAAATATAAGCTCATGTCCATGGTTGAGGGGGAGAACTATAGAGGTATTGTTATGCTGTTGGATTGACCACTTGGCCCAAGCCATTTGAGAGCATAGAGAGCAAAGTTGGAGCTTATGGGGATGAAGTGTTGGTTTCATGGAGATGCATGTCGACACTAAGGCTCAATTGGTTGTAAACTTCTCTATTCATCTTAATGCAAAGCTCATTTTCGTCCCACATTACTGTTGTTTTGATTTCGGATGTAAATGTTGTTGGATTCCTTAGTCACTGACATGGATAAATAGATTATGTTCTGGTAGCTTTGATGTGTTTGCATGTTTGATCTGATTGCAGGTACACAGGTTCACTATCGAAGTGGCATTCCAGGTGTCTACAACATCTAGGGAGGGTCTTCATCCTTTGTCGTTCACTCATTTGTTCTAGATCTGAACCATTCAGACCAGAGGAACAACTTCTGTTCACAGAAGGTGAAATATTCCTTCTTATAGAGTGTAGCGTGCAGTAAATTGCCTTTTAATTCCATGATATTTACAAAATTCCATAAATTCATTTGACATATACTCACCTCCTCTATCTGATCTCAAGACTTTAATAAATCTATTACTTTCTTTTTCAGCCATAGCTTTAAAACTTTAAAACACATCAAATCCTTGAGATTTCTGTTTCAACAAATACACCCAAGTTTTTTGACTGTAATCATCAATGAAAGATATAAAATAAACATTACCAGTCAAAGAAGGTGTTTGCATCGGTCCACACCAATCTGTGTGTACTAGCTCCAATGGTGCTTTTTCTCTGTATGAGACTCCATAAATAATTTTTTCTCTATGATGCTTTCCCAATATGAAACTCTCACATGAGTATGTTGGCTGCTCAATACTAGGCAATCCTTTTACCATCTGCTTCTTCTGTAGCAACTCTAAAACACCAAAATGTAAATGACCATATCTCAAATGCCATAACCATGATTGATGTAAACTCTTAGTTTTATAAGCATTTAAAGAGTTAGTCAAATCATTTCTCATAGTCAGTGGAAACATTCTACTCTTTGTCATCTCTACTTTGGCAATCAATTGTTTACTTAGATATTTATCATAAATAGTGCATACTTTGTTCTTAAAGAACACTCTTTATTTTTTCTCCAGCAATTGTCCAACACTCAATAAATTACACATTAAACCAGGAACATAATAAATTGTTAAGTTATTATGGTTATATCATATCTTATAACATTTAGCATCATAACAGCATAACCATAAGCCAAAAGATCACTGAAAGATAGACAAGCACAACCACACAAAAATAACACAAAGATTTATCCTGGGAAACCCTCACGGGGAAGAAAAACCAGCAAAAACTTCCTCTATATAAGATGTATAAAAGATAAAATACAAGACCCAAAAACAAGTGTGCCTCCCTCCCGCAGATGTCTCTCTCTCTGTCTCCATGCGCTATGCACAAGCGAGTGTTTGTGTCTCAAATGAAGAGCGCCTCTCTCTATTTATATTCTTTCGTTCACTTGACATTTAACTCAACTATGTCGACCCCAGTGTACTTGACTGGGTCGATTTCTCTAGGGAGACTCTAGTGCCCCACAATTGTGGGGACTTTGCCTCCTGACTTACAAAGGAGGGGACTTCCTCATGACTCTTAGTAGTTCTCATGATAGGAACATCAGGGTACATTGAAATACAAATGATTCTACCGATAGGAACATTGGGGTACGATAAAATACACATGATTCTCCCGATAGGAATATCGGGGTAAATACACTTCGAAGTTACAATAATTCAACACCCCCCCTTAACGAGAAGGGTATTCTACAACAACATCAACAACAATAGTAGGAGGAGGAGAGAGAGCATCTTCAACATCATCAGGGTGATACATCTATATGTCACAGGAAGTTTTTCAACATTCATCAGTAACTTGGAACAACTACTCTTTAATGTCTTGATCTTCTGCATCATATGATCACTTGATCCTTTTGCAGCAATGCTTTGATCTTTCGATCCTTCGTGACAACACTTCGATCTTTCAGTTGGCAACATCATCATCAACATTTTAGTATTTTCAATCAGCAACATCATCATCAACAATACTTTGACCTTTCGATCATCATCATCATCATCAACAATTCTCTGAGCAACATTGTCATCACACTCTGATATTTCGATCAACAACATCATCATCACATTCTGATCTTTTGATCAACAACATCATCATCAGCAACAACAGCTTGAGCAACATCATCATCACACTCTGATCTTTCAATCAGCAACATCATCATCATCAACAATAGCCTGCAATCCACAATATGAAGACGAAAGTCTTCGGATTACTTTTGGACTGAAGTCCAGGGATGATACAATCCTATCACATTCTCGACAACCGAAATCACTGGATACAATTATAGGATAATCACTCCCTATCACTTTAAGACTAAGTCCAAGGATGATGCAACCCTACCACGTTCTTGAAAACCGAAGTCACTGGATACAATTACGGGATAATCACTCCCTATCACTTTAGGACTAAGTCCAAGGATGATGCAATCCTACCACGTTCTCGAGTATCAAAGTCACCGGATCCATTCTGAACAAAAGTTCAAGGATGATACAATCCTACCACGTTCTCGAGTACCGAAGTCACCAGATTCATTATGAAGAAAAATTCAAGGATGATACAATCCTACCACGTTCTTGAGTACCGAAGTCACCGGATCCGTTCTGAACAAAAGCTCAAGGATGATACAATCCTACCACATTCTCGAGGACCGAAGTCACTGGATCACTTTAGAACAAATGTTCAGGGATGATACAATCCTTCTTCTTTCTTGAAGACATAAGTCTATAGATCACTTTAGGACAAATGTCTAGGGATGATACACTCCCACTGCAGCATCACTGCTCCACCTTTCGGGGAAGGTCTTTCTGAACAACACCAAGCTTGTCTCGAAAATATTCAAACTTTACTCGAGACAGAGGTTTCATCAACACATCAACAACTTGTTAATCAGTACTCACATACTGGAGCTTTATGGCCCCCTTCTGCATCATATCTTGAATGTATAAATACTGGATTTCTATGTGCTTCGATCTACCATGGAACACTAGGTTCTCCGTCATCTTTATACAACTCTGGTAATCACATAGAATCATGGTGGTATCCAACTCTAGTTTGAATAAACTTAACATCAGCTTCCGAAGCCATATGGCTTCACAACTTAGTAGAGCAAGCTGTTACATATTCTGCTTCAGTCGTGCTAAGAGAAACATTGGACTGTTTCTTGCTAAACCATGAAATCATAATAGACCCCAGACTATAACATCCACCTGATGTGCTTCTTCTGTATGAGATACTTCCAACCCAATCTGCATTCGTATATATAATATGTAATCATGATCTCTACCATAGTAATGTCCCAATTTCGTCATACCTATTAGGTACCTCATCACATGCTTTGCAATTATCAAGTGAACACATCTAGGGTTACCTAGATACTGACTCAAGGTGTTCATAGCAAAGCATATATCTAACCTTGTGTTCGTCAGATACATCAATGACTCAAAAAATCTGTCTATACTGGGTCATATACACTAACTCTGATGTCTGATCAGACAACAGCTTCATGTTGGTATCCATGGGTGTGGCCATGGCTTTACAATACAACATATCAAATATTCGTTAAGATTTCCACAACATACTTTCCCTGGTTTGGAAAGATTCCTTTTGAACTCTTCCACACTTCCAGCCTGAGGAAATAAAGCACCAATCCAATATCTTTTCATCTCGAATTCTTCAGCTAGCTTCTTCTTGCAATTTGTGATATGTTTCTCATTCCCTGTTAGAAATAGGTCATCCATATATAGTATGACAGATTCATCTTCTATAACCTTTGAAGTAAAGGTTAGGATTGACTTTACTCTTGGTAAAGTCCAAGCTCGTTAGGAAACTATCTATCTTTCCATACCAAGCTCTAAGAGCTTGCTTCAGGTCGTACATGGCCTTCTTCAACTTGAATTAGTGAGTCCGTTTGTATTCAACTTCAAATCCTTGTGGTTGTTCGATGTAAACCTCTTCCTCGATCACACCATTAAGGAAGGATTGTCTGTACATCCATCTAGTGTAAATCCCACTTCATCATGGAAGGAAGTGCCATGATAGTTCTGATGGAAGTGTACCTTTCTTCCTAGAGCAAGTGTCTCTTCATAATCAATTCCCTCTCTCTGAGAGAATCCTCTAGCCACAAATCTTGCCTTACTTCCATCAACAACATATTTTATCTTGCAAATTCATTTGGAATATACCACACTCTTGATTTCTAGTTTGAGTACTATATCCCAAACATCATTATGGTATTCTTCCAGCATTGCATCTTCCATGAGTTCATTCTGTCAGGTGATTGACATATCCTAGTCTTCTGCATTCAACCTTGAAGGTTGGAACCCACTTTACTCTTGGTAAAATCTCGTTCCATCAAGAAGTTGTCCATCATGTCGTACCATGTCAAACTCATATATATTCTGTAGTCACTCCCCCTGAAGCGGAGCATCATATTCCCTTTGCATTCTTTACTGGAGTGACAGGTAGCATCCTATGCTACTATGTATCCATCTCAGGTTACTAGATACCAAGATCCTTTTATCTTGAACTTTGTCGAAAAGTTCCTCTTGCACCCGTCTGTGAGCTTATTGTCTTCTATAGGTTTCTATCTTCAATCTTGTAGCAAAGGTTAAGATATTCATCACTTTAGGTGATCTGTCAAGCTCCTGGATGTGTTTTTCTATGGGTGCCTTTTGAGCTCATACAAAGCATATTCTGTACAGATGGTTCTTTGCTTGATATATATTTCTACTGAAGAAGTGTGTCTGGTCAATATAATATGTCATGCCATAGTCTATTCTTTCTGAGACAAAACCACAACCCTTGCTTTGTACACTTGTTTTTGTAGATCCATATGGAAGACACTACAGACTTCCCTTCAGGTCTCGGAACCATATCGTAGACATCATTCCTCATGATCAATTGTTACTCTTTGATCATAGCTTCTTCCATAGATGGAGGGGTTTGCATCAATGATGTCACCCAACTATGTTACACAACAAGAGTGTGTCCGAGGCCTCTTACTTTGGTTTGGAAGTCTCGCCATACTTTTCTTCATATTGAGTTATCTCTCGTACCCAAGGTAGTCTTCATCTTTTGAGGTGGATTTACCGCTCTCTGAAGCTCTTTCTTCTGTCACGGTGTCTCTGACCTTGGGAGCTTCAGGTTCATGTTTATTGGAGTGAATCTTGAATTGTCATCACTTGTTCTTTAGAACAAGTCTCATCCTCCTTTTCTAGTAGGTGGTTGTACGAGACCTTTCCTATAAGTCAAATGCATCAGTTGCATGGTTAGAACCATTTAATAGATCATATGCATAACGACAAATTCTTATGCATCATGCAAATTTTTATCCAATACAATATGCATCCATATCTCACAAATTTTTTCTAGATGCCCTCCATTTCTACCAAGACATCATTGAGATTGTGCACTAATCCAATATGTCAGCAAAGAGGTTTCATTCTAGATAAGTAGCAATGGAGAGTTGTGTAGCACCATGAGCTACTTACCCATCGCATGCATATTAGTAGTATACTGTCATTAATGCAAACATTCTATCATGCATAACACATCAACTGAATATAATCAAATGCATAGCAACACAATATCATGAAATGACAATTGAAGACTTATCTTTTATTCGTTTCGTGGGTATACTCCTTCTTGATCCTTCTGCTTCATCATTTTCTTCATTCATGACATCATCATTTCTTATCCAAATGCTAAGATGGATAAGAGGTTCTTCAAGAATTGAGTTCTTCATATTCCTCATCGCTTGAGGGATCTTTTTTGAATCGTGAGCGCTTGATCTTCAGTTGCTCCCATCTTCTCTTCTCTTATTATGAGTCGAGTTTCTTCTTGTGTAAGGATTTAGCCTCATCTCCCTCTAGAACTAGAACCTCTCCACTTATGTAGGTGTCCAATTCTTTTTCTTCAAGAACTAGTGAAATCTGGTTTGAGGTGTTCGTCTTGGTTTCAGATGTGGTTAATCAAGGGTTTGTTAGAGAAATACTAATTTTCAAAACTTGGAATATTTTAGATTTGATTGGATAGAAAGATGTGCCTCTTGAAGGCAAGCTGAGCAGCATATTCATTTTCCCAAAACTATGATTAGAATCGCAAAATATCCGATGCCCTAGTTTTCTTCAGATTCTTCTGCAGAATTCTTGATATTGTTTCTATGGTATCTCTGAAATTTATGCTCCTCTGTGTCTGAAATTTCATACTAAGGTAGCCTCATCTGTCCTCTTTCTAACACCACAGGTTTGAGCACAACTGGTTTCACCAATTGGGACTTATGCACGTTTTCCCAAGGTGACTTATTTCAGGACTGTTCAGAAGAGCAAACTTGTACGGACTACCATGTGTCACTTTTTCACCTTCTGGGTCTGAAATGTTTACCACAGAAAGTACAGTCTGTTCCCTTTCTGGAATATATTTCTAAATTTCATTTGGACCTTCGTAGCCTGAGATATATCAATTTTCCCTAGGTCACTTGTTTAAGGATGAATCCTAGGATAGGCTGGAACCAGAAATTGGAGGAATCATATCTTCCAGAATATAGAGAATCTAAGGCTAAAAATTTTACATAGTGTACATCATGAATTTATCTTTGTTCTGTGAAAGTTTCAACTCCTGAGCCTTCTCCAATCGAGATATAGTGAATCTACCAAAACTACTAGTTTTATTATTTTAGGGTTTTCAAGCATGAAACCCTAATCTTCAATAGCTATAGTTGTAGCACTGTTTCGACTGCACAATGAATTATTTCAGGGTGGATTTGATACCATGTTAATATTTTATGGTTATATCATATCTTATAACATTTAGCATCATAACAGCATAACCATAAGCCAAAATATCACTGAAAGATAGACAAGCACAAGCACACAAAAAGAACATAAAGATTTATCCTGGGAAACCCTCATGGGGAAGAAAACCCATCAAAAAATTCCTTTGTATAAGATGTATAAAAGATAAAATACAAGACCAAAAAACATGTGTGCCTCCCTCCAGTAGATCTCTCTCTCTCTCTCTCCATGCGCTATGCACAAGTGAGTGTCTGTGTCTCAAATGAGGAGTGCCTCCCTCTATTTATATTCTTTTGTTCACTTGACATTTAACTCAACTATGTCGGCCCATTGTACTTGACTGGGTTGACTTCTCTAGGGAGAATCTAGTGCCCCACAACTGTGGGGACTTTGTCCCCTGACTTACAAAGGAGGGGACTTCCTCATGCCTCTTAGTAGCTCTCCCGATAGGAACATCGGGGTACATTGAAATAGAAATGATTCCACTGATAGGAACATTGAGGTACAATAAAATACACATGATTCTCTCGATAGGAACATCGGGGTAAATACACTTCGAAGTTACAACAATTCAACACAAACATCATGAATTGTTCTTTTTCACCATTTTTTTGCATACACAACAATCTCACCTTTACCATTAACTTTTACCTTACAGTCATTACCCAACTTCACATCAGACTGAATGCTGGTGTCTAGACTTGTAAATAATTCCTTATTTCTAGTCATGTCGTTGCTGCATGCGCTATCCAAAAACCATATATCTTTTGAACTTTCCTGGGTGACATTACAAGTCAAAACATAGGTTTCTCTTCATTTTCAGTCTCCTCTGTCATGTGTGTAGACAACTTACTAGCATTTGCTTGCTTCTTCCAACACTTGTTACCAAAATGCCCAAATTTCTTACAATAAAAACATTGAACTTTAGATTTATCATACCTCTGATTTCTTGATTGTCTTGTTCTGCTGCTACTCCCCCTTACATTAGGAGTATTTTGCTGTAACTTCTCTTCATTTTCAAAATCATTTCTGCTGTCACTATGACCAGCACTTCGTCCTCTTCTTCCTCTGTTACTAACTCTTCTTCTACCTCTACCTCTAGTAACATTTAGCTGAGATTTAAAAGCATTTTCTAATGGAGTATCATCATACCTGTTCATTCTTGATTCATGAGCAATCAACGAACCAATTAGCTCATCAATGTGCATTTGACTGAGGATTTTGAACTCTTCAATTAGAAGAACCATTGCTTCAAAATTCTTTGGCAAACATCTCAGCAATTTTTCAATCACACGTTGATCTGGAAGGTCTTCACCGTACTGCCATAGTTGGTTTACAGTACTCATAACTTGTGTCATGAAATTATCAACAATCTCACTGTTCTTCATCTTCAGATTCTCAAAATATCTTCTGTGCAACTTGACATTCTTCACCTTGGTCACACCTTGGTAGCACGTTTCAAGAGTGTACCAAGCTTTCTTTAAAGACTCAACACTTGATATCTTCGGAAAAATAGATTCACTCGGGCCTTGCTGAATAAGACCAAGAGCTTTATTATCCTTCTTCCGATTTTCATTCAACAAAACACGCTCAAAATTTGACAGGGCCAACTCAGCAGCTTGATCAGCTGGTTTAGGATAGCCAATCGTAACAGACTCCCAAAGATCCTGAGCACGCAGAATATTTCTCATTTTAATAAACCAGGTGTCATAATTTCTTTCAGATATCACAGGAATTTGTGGCTGAACTACACTGCTATTAGCATCCATCTCAAAGAAATTACTATTGAAAACTTAACCACGCTCTGATACCACTGTGGGGAAGGTAGGGGAGTGCCGCTCTCAACTTCCGCAACACTTAAACTTCATGTACGGCTCAAAATAACACTTTACAACAATGTACAACTTTTCTGTCACAACTTTACAACAATCTATAGCTTCACTGACAGAGCTCAAAAATCAACCCAGCACCTACTGTGGATTGTTGCAACTTGGTTGATACTGCTAACAATACTTCCAAGATGGTGTTGCAGCTGGCTGTTACAACTAGCAACACTTTATATGCCTATTTCAGCTAGCTATGACTGCTGACAGTCACTCACAGCTCACTTTTTTTTAATGATTCGATGACCCTTGCGTCCAAAAACTTAACACGTATGTTCTACAAATTCAATAAACAACATTCACATCAAATAAACTCTGTTTCATTCAATTGTTACTACATACTAACATTAAAATAAAATAAAAAACCCTGAGTTTTTCATCTCAAAAATAGAGTAAAATAAGATTTACACAGAAAACTCCAGAGTTTCAACTCTGTTTCTATTACTCTCTATTGTATTTTCAGCATCCCAAATATGATTTACAAGCTAGGTATATATAGGATTATAGCTAAGTCGATCATTAAATACAAACTGACCCTTTTTGTTTATACAAAAACGGAGTTCTTTATTAATGATTTACAATCTATTACAGTCTCACAGAAATGAAAAAAACTACGTTGCCTCTTCAGAAAATTAGATCCACACCGCTGACATATAAAAATGATTTTTCATGATTTAATAATTTGTTGTTTGTCAGGCGGTGAGGTGGTGTGGCAATGCTGTGATTCTTCAGTGTTGCGGCGACCACAAATCTGGGCGGTGATGCCTTTTCAGAACTATGGCGATTGAAATTTGAACGATGTTGCCTGAGTCAAAATTGTTGAAGCCACTGATGGAGTAATTAACCGATTCCAAGAATCCTTTGTTCTCTTATGTAACATTTATGCAAAGGACGCATTCTCTAATGAAACAATGCATGAATAAGTCCAACACTTTTCCAACAACCTTGTATAGAAGGATTCTCTATAATATGGGATATAATGAACCAGCAAGGTGATGGACACTTCCATTTACTTGTATTGTTTCTTTGGTTCCAAGGGATTTTCGAACAAATTTGCTCCAAATGGCTTGGATTTTTCAATGAGCCATGGTTGCCGAGTATTTTGTTATTGATGTTCTTAATCAATTCATTGAAATAGATAGTCTTGTCAAATGAATGTGAACGTACACCAATATATAGTTATTTTAAACTTGGATATTCATTTTAAACTTGGATATGATTTATCTTCTATAATTCATTTTAAGTTCTAGATTTTTATTGATTTATTTATCATTTTAAATTCATTTATTTTTTTATCATGTCATATGTATAATAACATTTATATATCATATGCGTAATCACATTATATATCATACCCAGTTGTAAAATACCTTGCTATTGCTATCCTTGATATAAGAAACAAACTTTTAATATACAATATTAAACTTTAGTAAATTATGAAAAAAATTACTAGTTAATATAAAAAAATTACCTTAATTAGTAGCTCCAAGGGTTAGCTCAATTTGTAAGATGTGCGCACACTCTCTCAGTTCAGGGAGAGGTCACGAGTTCAAGCCTTGAGTCCTTTGGGGTTAGGCCTTCTACCAGGATGGCCGGTGGTTTACCACCTCTACCATCCACTAATGTGGGAAAGTATTGTTGGGTTTCCTGTACATATTTCCATATGAAAAAAAGAATTACCTTAATAATATAATATGATATCTTCTTCGTTTCCCATAGATACTTTTGTCACTCATAAGTTGTAACACCAATGAATTATATCACAAATAACTAATTCAAATAACTCGGGGACTTTGCCCCTTGTTTTGTTTGCCCCTCGTCATTGCTAGAATTATGTTCAACCTCAATTATTGGCCACTCTATCCCTCTTTAGTTTATGTTATCCTTAATAATTGAGACCTATTTATATAGTGATTTCATATTCTATCATATATGTACCACTCCTGGCCCCAAGAAGTAATCCTGGATTCCATTGTTTCCAAAAACGTACAACCATACCATGTTATTTGATTTCCAGAAATGTCTGATATGTTGAATAGTGCAAACATTATTTTTAACTGTTTTTCGACCATTAGAACATTCATAGTATTTTTACACATATAAGTATCATATTCCTTCCATACAAAACATTAACTTCTTGCATTTGTAAAGGTATGGCAAGGATGAGGGTTATGTATTCAACTTTTGTAACTTTTCTGGGAGGGTATATAATTATTTCTTATATTAAAAAAATAGCCTATTTTATTTCATAAAAATAGTTACATCCTATATAGATATGTTGACTATGGAAATAACAAGTGACTTGTATTCATAGTAACATAATTTATCATATTAGTCTTTCATGTTCTGAAGTTCAGAACAATTAGAAATTCATAGGGTATCGAGGTATTGTTGTAATGCATTAAAAGCTCTTAATAGCTCACCATTAAAAGCCTATTTAAAAAAAGCCAAATTTTAATTATTTAAACATTATAAAATAAATATCTTTCAATTTTGTACTTCATAGTGGTAAATATTTGTTACTTTCTTATTAAAATAATTATTAATAATTAAGTGTTTTCTCTCCCACACTTTTCACATATTTTGTTTTTTAAAATAATAATTTTGATTGAAAATTTATAGTATATTGGTGTATATTTAATTAAAAGTTTATATATAAAAAATTTACTTTCATATTTTAAATGTGTTGGATTTTTTTGTTATTTTATCTATATTAGTACTGGCATTATGCTACTATGCTTGTCTTACATCCATAATAAGTCTGATAAGTTAAAGCGAAATAATTTTTACTAAGACAAGTATAATTTTTTTACTGCTCCTACCATATTATTTATATAAAATCTTTATATTATATAATAAAAAAATATCTACACAGATAATGGATAATCATCTCTCCAAAACCAAACCAAACCGAATCCAATTGTAAACCAAACCAGTTTACAAATCCAATTGTAGGAGGAGCCCAAGCCCAAGCAGGCTCTTCTGCAAAAATGCTTTAGAGAGTTATGGAAAAAGCTCTTGCTAATCAGCTCGGGGAGCAGTTCAATTATTTCTTATTATTTTATAAGAAGTCCACTTATTTCTTATTTATTTATTGGTTAATTATTTCTTAATACTTTATAACAAATCCAATTATTTCTTATTTATTTATTATTACAAATATTCTTTTATATTATTACATTTATTATTTATTTATTGTTTAATTATTTCTTATTACTTTATAACAAATTCAATTATTTTTTATTTATTTATTATTATAAATATTCTTTCAGATTATTAGGTTAGATGGTACTTTTTACAGCTGCTAGATGTATCGCATTTAAAAAAAATTAAATAAATATAAATATATATTAAAGTTAAAAATGTATTGTATTAAATAAACATAAATATAATTATCAAATAAAATTAATAAAAATATATATGATAAATATTTATATTAAAATAAAATAAGAAAATGTATTTAATTAAATAAACATATATATAATTACTAAATAGATTCATATTAAATTTTACAACCCAATATTAAAGAGATTGTAACATCCCTCTTCAACTAAATGTAATATTTTTAAAAACTAAAATCAAAATGATAATGCTAAAAAATAAACTAAATGTAATATCTTTAGAAACTAAATTAAAATGATAATGCTAAAAAATGATAATGTATGTTAAATCTCATAGATACTTTTTGTTGTTTATATTCAATAAATCTTGGTTATCTATAATAAATGAATTTGTGATTAAAGAGCATTGTATGTACAAAAATTAAGTGTATATACAACTATATGTCTTAAATAATAATTAGGTACATTTATAGCCATTAAAAATAATGTCAAGAAAAAAAACTTTAAAGCTAAAATATGGGATTGTTGCCAAAGGCTCTTCTACAATCTAATATGGGGAGATGTTGTCATGTTACATTATGTAACGTAATCTTCCCAACAGAAAAATCATGAAGAATTTATTTTAGAACGTAGGAAAGGTGAATCTGGTAGCCAGTCCAAATTGAAGTAGGCAACAATGGATCTTGGTCCAATGCTTTTGAAGAAATTTAAGGTAACTAAATCCCATTTTGAGAATCTTTGTTAGGATTCAGGAATCGTTGACTAACTTGGAATGGATAGACCAAAACGAGGCCATTCCAAACAGTCTCCCAAGAGATAATGCGTCGTTGATCAAGAAAATTCATGTGCAAGAGATCTGGGATGCACTATGGTCTTTTGAACCAGGTTGGGCTTCAAGCCTTGCAAATTTTTCTGCCCATTTCTATAGGGTTGCATGGCATATCCTCAAATGGGATCTTAAATGTATGATATAATCTTCTCACGAGAAGCAAACGATTAGAGGACATATTAGTTCGACATTCTTGTCATTGAATCCAATTTATTGTATAAAACCCTCACCAAAATAATTGCAATTGCGCACAGGAAAAAATATATTAGAGGAACAAATGGGGTTCAGCTAGGAAGGGCAACTAGGGAAACATAATTTAGGGTTAGGGGGGCAAGTCGTTGTGCAAGGCATGCTCAATCAAACTTTTGAGGGTAAGGTACATGTTTTTTTTTATACTTTTGATACTATGAGATGTTTTGGTATTTGCAATGAATATGGGTGGTGAGGGTAACAATCATTCCTCTCAAGTAGCCAATCTACATCCAATACACATAACTATATTTAACTAATATATATTTAGCTATATTATTATAAATATTTATTTAAACCAAGTAAACATTAGATGACAATAGTTAGAGTATAGATAATCACTTTATATCTAAACTATCATGTGGAGGCCCAAAATAGGTATTTTCCAACCTTAACAACGAGTAGTCTTTGCTAACAGGTCAATACATGTTTCCTTCAAGAGTATGAAGCTCAAGGGAAGAGATGATGGGTACTCCACCTCTGCTTCCACGGCTAAGGAAGACACTTGTGGTGTTGAATTTGGCCATGAAAATTAATTCCTTCACCACGAGAATGCTTTCATCATTCATTGAAATCTTATCCCAAACATCAACATCTAACAACAGAACGAGTTCGAAAGGTGAATTAAGATTATCATAGTTTGCGTAGAGAAAGCTTGCATGCAATAGATATTTGGTTCCAATCTCGAATGGAGTCTACTCATAGCATTTTTTTATTTTGTGAATGGTGTTCAACTATCTTGATGTTCCTCTTGCTATGACATTAGAGTTGGAAACATAGTCATTGTTGGGTCTACATAGTATTATGTTGTTGTAATTGTAAACCTCAATGCCTCCACAATAAAGGATAACGAACCTTGCAATCATTATCAACAACAATAATATCCATTACTATACACATGGTTATCAATAATCAGACTGTTATAACTTAAAAATCATTTAGGTTAGTGAACCGTGCGATGGTTAATGATTCCATGTTCACAAATGACATGACTATATAGTTATCAAAACCATTTTTTTATAAATTGAAAGAACTTTTTGATTCTCACCTACACACAATGCGACAATCATATAGAAATCCAACTTGACTTGCATCATTGATTTGATGTGCATTTTGAAAATTGAAAACAATATTATAACTTCATTAAAACTTTTCCTTAAAGTTCATTACAAAATACATAGTCCTAGATCTTAAATATTACTTAAGTGGATTGGTGTTTAGATACTATTTGAGATTTTGGATTTCTTTGAGTGAATCATCAAGATTAACCGGAGTGTAACAAGTATACACTCGGGATTCATTTCATGGTTATCCTATCTTGTTATGCTTAAATACATCTTGATTAAGATTTAAATAAGCTTCAGTTAGTAATATCACTTTTTGTTTTTTGTGCATCCAATTTTTGTTTATTAAATAATATTTGTTTCATGTTTATATTAATTAGTTTAATGTTATTAACATAAATGGATAAGTATAACTATCTAGTAACTCCTTTAATGTTTAGTTTTCACCAACTTCTTTACTTATAGGTGTGATAGTCTAAAATAACTTATATTTTAAAATTACATATACATTTAATAAGATCAACAAACTATGTTTAAAATTACCTTATGTAGAAAAAAATATATAAAAATCACTATAAGATTTACCATGTCCAAGTTTTCTAAGTTTTCTACCTTGGAGTATGATCTTCGATTTGCAGAGCTTGGCATGAGCAAACCATATGTGATCCTTATATCCATTAATGTAAATCTAAGAAATGGCACCAATATGGTGAACCACATTTAACAATCTTTTATTCACTATTTATTTATTTACTTAACACGCAGAGCGAAAAAAATAAAGACGGTGACTGAAAGAGTTTTCAAGCCCAATCCGACAAAGGCATATATTGACTATTTCTCATTTTCAGGTATTGACTGTTTCTCATTTTCAGATATTGACTATTTCTCATCGATCTTTCCTTGCATCTGCTTTCTGTCACAACAATAATATACCGATGCGGTATTGACTATTTCTCATCGGAGTGAGCTAGCTGTGGAGCAAAACTCCCTCCGTCGGACGGAGGAGGAGCAAAGTTAAAAGTCAACGCTAACTTTGCTCCTCCTCCGTCCAATGAGGGAGGATTGCTCCACAGCTAGCTTACTCCTTTCTCGGGCGATCTTTCCTTCCATCTGTTTTCTGACACAACAATAATATACGGATGCGGTATTGACTATTTATCATCGATCTTTCCTTGCATCCTTGCGTAGAATGATTAAGAGTTGATTGGTAGTGACGGCCATTCGAATGGTATTGACGGGAGCTAAAAACACAACGGTTTGCACTTTTTTCTGCTGCTTTTTTCTTTTGGTAGAGTTTGGATCAAAATTCTATGGAATAGAGTTCTGCAGAGTTCTAGCCCCTTTTTCTGCTGCTTTTTTGGCCCTTTGCATTTTAAACCGATCCACATACTCTAAAAATCGAGCAAAATTTTAGATCAATCAAAACTTTACCTTCCTTGAATAACCGGATTCAACCGACGAGGCTCAATTCATTGTGTTTTTAGCAAAGCTTCAAGTCTAGAGCTCGGCACATAAACGTATTAAGCAATTGAAGACATGTCTGTGGATGATTTTGTCGACTACTACCTGTGTGTTAGGGTTACAATAGTACTGTTGTGCGTTTCCCTCATTACTGCCAACCAGGGATCAAATTTGAAGGGCGGGTCTTAATTTTATGTTGAAGGTTATATATTATGTTGCTTTTCTACATTGAAAAGTTTTAAAAAAACTACACTTCAATTGACGATAATAAATTAACTCTCCCTTTCATAAATTTTTTTGTTAAATCCAGTATAATTATAGGGTACAACTTTCTTAAAACATATTTATTTATGAAATAAAAAATTCACACGTAAAATATTCATTAAGAAAGTGAGTTCAACACAGTGAAAAAAAATAAAAAATAAAAATACTACTGACTCAACTTTTAAAGATCTAGACCAAAATTAAAATGAAGATAAACTCAATATAAAAGAATTATAAAATTAGATATTTAAAGCAAAGAAAAACTAACCAAGAGACCTTGTGAGCAAGAAAGCATTACTGATGATGTTCCTAGCTTCTCTGCTGCTATTGTCGTAAGGAACCTCCACTATGGTGGCTATGTTGTCAAATTAGCTTTTGTTTCTCCTATATTGAGGAAAAAGATGACCCAAGATATAACGCCACCTACATTGGCTGAGGTTGAGTGCCAAGACGTCGTAGATGCCTTGATGGTTGTTTAAGCATCATGGTTCCAAGTGAGAGAAAAAAATAACATAACAGCCCCATACCACTCATTTACTAACTCTTCTATCAACTAGCCAGGCAACAAGCCATAGAGAATACTAGAGCACGAGGATACCTTCAACGGCATTACACTCATATGATAACTCGAAAAACAAACATAGACCTTAGGAACTTAAAACAAGGGATACCTTCTATTTATTTAGTAGTTTAAGAGACGGTAGCCCTTCCAACTAGCAACTTATTCTTCCTCAGTCATCTGAGTGGCATGTGAAATATACAAACTTGGAACGATAAATGGTGTCCGTTTATCCCATTTTTTTGTGGTCGTTCTGTAAGCCCATCAAACTGCAGGAACTCGCTCATGCCAATAGGAACAAACATATGTGACCAGAAGAAATGGCACTTAGAGGTAAAAAATCATTATCTTCACTTGTAGTATCAATATTGTGATTGAAAGCATTTTTACTGTCCATTGAGGTTGGTAGTCGCGACTGTGTCAAAAGATAACGAGCGATATGGATCTGAAATGTTTATATATAATCTCATCACAGAGATTCAGCCCATATATCTCTTTACTTCTCTTTAATTGAGACATGGTGCAGACATATCCATTTTGTTGTATAGACTACAGTTGGAAATTGGAGTACTCTTACGATCTTACAATTTGCTTTGGTGGAGATAGGAATGGCTGAATAAGGACCCCCTGTTCATAGTTATTAAGGCCATGAAGAGAACGAAGAATCGAATATATTTCAATAATATTTTGTGTTGTTGCAGGTTTGGCTGTATTTAGCACAATTAGCCCAGCTTTGATTTTCTGTCCCATTTCCTATATTGATATTACCAGAGAATCCCAAAACAGATGCTAGATGGGCATTGGGACGCCCTCTTGCTTTCAGGGGGCATTAAAGGAAAAACCGCTGAAAAACTGGTGAAAATCAAGCTGGAAAATTAATGAATTGATTTAATGACTGCAAGTTCACATGGTATACCATATACGTTTCTCCCAGCACACACGGTACACCTGCCACTTTAATGAATTGAATTAACTCAGGTGATTAATGGATGGGAGATCCTATCCCATCTAAGAATTGCTTTTCTTAAATGCCAACAACTCGAGGTGGATTAATGGATGGGAGATCCTATCACATCTAAGAATGGCGAAAAATACATATTATGCAGTGTAGCAATTAATGCGACGGCGGTCGCACTGTCCGCTGTCGGATCCTTTTCAAAGTAAGATCCAACGACGGACAGTGCGACCGCCGTCGCATTAAATGCTACACTGCATAATATGTATTTGTCGCCTCTAAGAATTGCTTTTCTTAAATGCCAACAACTTGAAGTGCCTTGGAAAGATGACAATAATCCTTGGTGCCTAAGTATATAACCTTTGGCAGGCATTTTGAAAGCTCACCCTTTTAATGAAATTTTAATTAAATCTGCTGTGTTCTTTATAGAATGTCAAAAACACATTTCTTTTGACGTCCATTTTTTAAAGGACACTTCTGAGACAGGCTAGGACCCCTTTGACCGCGTGGGATAAGCGTTCACCAAATTGCCCCGTTTTTCCGGCCGATTTTATATTAAAATCAGTCAAATGTTTCCCGTGAAATTGTTTATTTCGTTATTTTGGAATTCTACTAATTTTATTAACCCTTCCTATTCTAAATCGGGCATTTTAAAACTACGCAAATGATTAAAATTACGATTTAATTCCTGGAAAGTATGATTTTCACCAAAATTGATCTGCCGGATTCCGGCGAGTCGGGGGCGATTTGGTGAACGCTTATCCTGCCCCTTTGACGGGCTCTGACGGCTTGAATTTTGATCCTGCTGGCAACTACCCTCGATTGTGGTGCCTGTGTGAAAAGAAAGGAGGAAGGGCAGACATTCGGCGAGCAATACTTCTTATGCTATGCAGCATTTAATGCGACGGCGGTCGCACTGTCCGCCGTCGGATCGCTCTTTGGAACGGATCCGACGGCGGACAGTGGGACCGCCGTCGCATTAAATGCTGCAGTATTGTTCGCCCAGACATTCGGCCGAGTCCCTTGGGATAATACAACAGTCGTTCGCGCCCTCTGATCGTCTTCTTCTATCACCGTCGTGAAAATGCTATCGGCAAGATATAGCACAATACTCTGATAGTCTTAAGCGGAGCGTTATGACTTGTGGCGCTGCTAGAGGATGAAAAACCCAACAGTCGTTCGCGTCTTCTTCTAGCAATATTTGCCTGGAGCTGCTATCACTCTGACGTCCTTATGCGTAGCGCCATGACTTATGGCGCCGCTAGAGGATGAAAAACCCTAGGTTTGTTTTAGAGGAATATGCAGGTGTAAACAATCCGGTAACTGGATCGGATTGTTGTTTGGGTTTCATTAACTTAGGATTTCAGCCACCATGGCGGATGAGAAAACTGGTATATTCTATAGTAATAATATAATTGGGGTTAGTAATAACATTGGGTTGCAGAGGCCATGGTTGCAGCAGGAAACAACCATGCCTGCTACTCAGTTTCGAGGTTCTTTGTCGTCTGAGAAGTCGATCACCATATCAGACGGGGAATCAGAGGATACAGAGGTGTATTCTGACATACTTTTGAAGTATATAAGTGATATGCTTATGGATGAAAGTATGGAGGAAAAGAAATGTATGTATCAGGAGTGCAGTGCTCTGCAAGCTACAGCTAAGCCTTTTTATGACATTTTAGGGGAGAATTACCCCCCTCAGGGACTCTGTAATAGCAATACAGTAGGAGAGAATCAAAAGCCATCGTTGAATTACTACGAGGATGATGTTCAGAATAAGATTGAGGACAGTAGCTGGATTGGGGAATTTTTTAATTCTCAGATGCCAAGGAGCTTTGAGTCTCCTTTGTCCTCGAATCTTTCTGCTGGCTACTCTTCTCAGTATTCCTTAAGTTCTTCGGGTAGCAGTACAGTCATTGATGGCCTGCCTGGCTTTCCCATTTACGAGCTGAGCCTTTCTGATTTTTTTTCAGAAAGCAGACAGGGCTTGGGGGTTGGAGAGTTTGAGGAGGCCATCCAGGTTGTACCCAAGCGAAATATTGGTCTCGGTGTGGAGAATGGGTGGCATTTTCGAACCCCAAAGAAGGTAAGTGACCCTGACACTTATTTGCAGGTGGGGAAGAGGGAAGATGCAATTGGTGTTGCTTTTCAGATGAATGAGAACGGACCTAAGCGCCAGAAAGATCCACACCGTGGGGATCTGGACCTGGAAGACAGAGAAAGCAACAAGCTTTCGGCAGTTTATCCAGACAAGGTGATTCGTACTGAGAGTTTTGACAAGGTCTTGCTCTGTAGTGAAAATGGTAGAGTTTTCTTGGACCTGCAACAAGAAATTTTGCAAAATGGAGTGCAGAAAAGTGTTCAAAGTGGGTCCGTGAAAGGATTGCAAGGACCGAAGACTCGTGGGAGGAAGCAAGGGAAAAGGGAAGTGGTGGATTTGAGAGCCCTTCTTGTTCACTGTGCACAAGCTGTGGCAACGGATGATACTCGAGGGGCCAACGAGATTTTAAAGCAGATCAGGCAACATGCTTCTGCTTATGGAGATAGGACTCAACGCCTGGCCAATTATTTTGCAGATGGTTTGGTAGCACGATTGTCAGGCAGCGGTGGTAGATTATTCACTACGCTTTCAAGTGGTCTAACCTCTGCGGCAGAGATTTTGAAGGCATACCAGCTGTACTTGTTTGCCATTCCTCACAAGAAAATGTCCTATTTCCTAACGTATCAGACAGTTCTTAATGTAACAGAGAAATCAAATAGGTTGCACATTGTTGATTTCGGAATTCTGTACGGTTTCCAATGGCCTTCTCTGATTCAATGTCTGGCGAATCGTCCTGGTGGGCCTCCCATGCTTCGCATAACTGGAATTGATTTCCCCCAACCTGGATTTAGAGCAGCAGAGAGGATTAAAGAGACTGGGCGCAGACTGGCAGACTATGCAAAATCTTTCGGTGTGCCCTTTGAATACCATGCTATTGCAACCAAGTGGGAGAATCTAGATGTTGAAGAACTTTCTCTCCGGAATGATGAGGTACTGGTGGTAAATTGTATGCACAGGTTCAATAATTTGCTGGATGAGACTGTGGTTCTGGATAGTCCTAGAAATATTGTGCTGAACAAGATACGTAGTATGAATCCTAGAGTTTTTATACATGGTGTGGTGAATGGAGCATACAAAGCTCCTTTCTTTATCACAAGGTTCCGAGAGGCACTTTTCCACTATTCTGCATTATTTGATGCAATGGAAACCATTGTTCCTCGAGAACGTCCACAGAGGCTTTTGCTTGAGAAAGAACTATTCGGCCGAGAGATCTTGAATGTTGTTGCATGCGAGGGATTAGAAAGAGTGGAAAGACCAGAAACTTATAAACAGTGGCAGGTCAGGATTCAGCGAGCTGGTTTCGTACAGCTTCCTCTGGATCGGACCATTTTCTCTAAAACCAGGGATAAGGTAAAATCATTCTTTCATAAGGATTTTGGAGTGGACGAAGATGGTAAGTGGATATTATATGGCTGGAAGGGAAGAATAACTAATGCTGTGGCCACGTGGAGACCTTCGACATGATTTGGCAGTGGATAGTTCTCCTCTCCCTTCAAAGAGTAGAGCAACTTGATACATATTTGTGATTCTGCGAAGGCAAGCTTCTGACCTTCAAGTTCAGGAACTGCTTAGGAAATTTGATAGAGCGTTGTGGAAGGTATTCTTAGAAGAAGTTTTGTCTTCTCCTTCGAGTCGCAACATTTAGATCCTTTCATGGCAACATAGATTACTGTAGAATCTGTAGATGTGATTTAGATCACCAGATAATTACTTTTCACCTTCATTTAATTTTCAAACATGAAAGGATATTTGTTTGCAGCAATGGGATCTTACCAACGATTCAAAACTGGATTTTTTGCAGTGAGGACAAGGATTTAATCAACATCAACTTTGTGGGCAGTTTTGATTGATGCCAGTACTAAGATATGTGCATTATATGTGGTATAAAAGTTGCAAGGTATAATATATGGTCTTGTAACATTTAGGCTGTCAAGCAAATTGTCATTCATCTCATTCAGATGCTCCTGTATACTAAGGGTTGCCAGAGACTTCTGCAGAAGCCGGCTAAGAGTTGTAACATGGCAGTTGATCATTATAATAGCTTTTCTTATTTGCATCCTCCATGGCTTTTCTATCTCTTGTTAAATAGGAACTAGCAGAACTAGAACTAACAAAATTGCCTTATGGTGTCTTTTATTTCACGTTCAAGTTTTTTTTTATCTTCACTCTCATCGGCACTTATGAATATACAGTTAAAATTGAACATATGGTTTGCAGCTTATATCAAAGACATATTTCTCTTGGTTCAATTTGGTTTTTGTTGCCCTGCTAGATTTATCTAAGCTCTATAAAGGTAAATGAAGATTGAGTAATGGTCTTATCCTTTGTTCTCTTATGTAATTTTATGCAAAGGATGCATTCTCTAATGAAACAATGCATGAAAAGTCCAACACTTTTCCATCAACCTTGTTGCTGCAGATAGGGAATCGAAAGACAATTTTCTTTTTGAAAGTAAACTTGCAGACAAGGAGCAGGAATTGGATATTGCAGAGGGAGATGCTTATAAAAGCATTAAGGAAGCATTGGTGGCAGCAATATCTGGGGCAGCATTTGGAGTAAACTCAAGAGTAAAAACAGAAATTGAATTAAAAAGAGCTGAAGAAAACAATCAGCAGTTTAAAGAAGAATGGATAAAGTACAGTAAGATGCAATGGCAGAGTAATGAAGATCAGATTTGTTTTCAGCAGAAGATTGAATTGGAAGAAGCCATAGATGAACTATGGGAGTTAATGCAGATACCTAAAAAGAGCTACAACAGAGTCAAGCAAGTCCACTGTGGAAATGGTTGGAGAATGAAAAATGATGAGGGTAAAGACAATGGAGCACTTCAGCATAAGATTTGGAAGCTTGGAAGATTGCAGCCAGAGGATAATGAAGACAATGCAGCGTATGGACAGCAGCAAATCAGAGTTTGGGATTCAGGAAAGATGAAGATGCATGATCAGGTGATCATGTCTTCTTTCTACTTTGGGAGTCTGATGCAGGAGCATTGGCTTTCAAGACCAAGTTCAAAGTGTCTAGTCAGACCTAAAGGCTTAGACATCAGCCCAACGAGGGTCCATTGTAAAAGATGTTGTAAATCTTTTGTAAATACTAGAAGTGTCTAGTTAACAAGTAAGCTTTGGAATAGAAGATTCTATTTAGATAGGTGTCAGTGAATAATGACTATGTAAACATATCCATGAAGAAATGGGATGACTCGAGAGAGGTTAGTTGCATGTTAATAGTCATTAGTGGGTGAGTCATAGAGAGGGATAAGTTTGGTTTCCTAAGAATAGAAGTTGTTGCAGTAATTCAGGAACAACTTGCTGATTTGTAGGGGTCAATAGTTAGTGAACGAAGGTTCAGTTAGAATTGAAAAGAATCGAATTGTAAGCCGAGAAAAAAAGAGAAAAAGGAAACTGAGAGGGGAACTCTTGGGGGGGTTCAGAAAAGATGGCCATTAAGTAATGTATCAGGCCGTAGACAGAGGATAAGCATGCCTTGTGATTATGCATGTACAGTTTTCATCCTTTAATGAGAAAACAGGTTCATCTTAACTGTGTGTTTTGTCTCCATTATGGTTTGAATGTATTGTAGTTGAACAATTAGAAGAACAGTAACTGGTTATGTTAAATGATGACTAATTAGTGCATGCAGGCCTGCTAATGGGTAAATGGGTAGAGTCCTTATTAGGTTTGATATTGGGTAGAATCAGAAAGGTTCCAGTCTTGTAGAGGCTTGTTGATGGCTTGAGAATATACTATAAAGACAGAGTATCTATGTATGTTCAAAAGCATGAACGTGTTATGTGTATGTAAATATGTGGGAGTGTATTCATCGACTTAAATTGATGAGCAAAGACTAATAGTTCTCTATAAATACGAGGAAGAAAAAGGGTGAACCAGTGAGAGCGTAGGAAGACTGGTTCAGGAACTTGTAGATGACTGAACATCTTTAAAAGCCCTAGAGATAGAAAGCAATTTTGAAACATGAAGAAATAGACACTGTCAATGGATGGTTGTCGAGATTCAATCGAAGAAACAAAGTGTTTTGAGTTTAGCACGCAGAGCTGAGCAAAATGGATATGGAAAATTTTGCGTAGAAAAGGTGAATCCATGAACCAATGGTAGCTGAGCATGTTGAATTGATTGAACACCTAAAGAGAAAAACCATGTCGAGGTTAACTATGTAGAGAATGGCATATTTTTATTCTTGTGAATGAGCTTAAATTGACAATGAAATGAAATTGTTTCTGTGTGAAAATTGCATGGATGACTCGGTAGAAATTCTTGATAAATTTCCACTTATTGTAGACTATCAAAGATTTGTTGGGCAGAACTGTTCACGTTCCATCTACCTTCCATTTGTTGGATGTTTTACAAGATTTGCATTAAATCCATGGGTTTGGAAATTGTTATGGATTGAGCACTCTGAATCAAATGCCAGGGGTTAATTGATTGACAAATTTGTGAGAAGGGAATTTGTGGATAAATTGCCAATCGAATAAGTTCATGCTCGCACATATTACTAGTTTGTGAAGGCCCTCATGTTCAAGAACAATGGAATGATGACAGAGGGAAAATCGAATATGGAAAAAGATAATTGAAGTCTGAGTTGGAAGCATGACCAAAGTTGGCTAAGAGAGTTAATGATCCTCAAAGTTTCGGCAGGCCTAGACTTGGGCCTGCTATCAATTGTTATCAGAGCAGGAAGAGAGTAAGTCTTGTTGCCGCCTTTCACACACCTGGGTCACGTGGCAGAAATCTTCAAACCACTTGGTGTGTCCTTGGGGGCAAGTCTCGAGTCAAGGCTGTCACCTTGTTCTTGACTCCTCCATTTAGGCTCAACTCCTAATGAAGCCAAGGGGGGTAGACCCTATTAAGTTACTAAGGATAATTACTTAGTATGGTGATGTTAAACTGAATGAGTTACTCAGGAGTTTGAAATTTAATTATAGACAATCAATGATGACAAGATACAAAAATGAACACACGAAAGCACAATGCTGAGACACAATATATATATAAAGCAAGAAAATAACCGATGCCTTAGAATGGAGTCAAAAATAGAATCAATGTACTTTCATGTGCTTGGAGTGAATGTTTTGCAATTGCCTCTTGGTACGTTTTAAGTTAAATTTCAGGTGTGAGTTGATTAAAATTAGGCGAAGGGGTGGACTCCAGATATACTCGAGAGTACTTGGAGTATGTACAAAACTAAACCTTCACGGCTACCCGCAAGGAATATGTGGGCTGAATGGAGTCTCTGGGGCTATTGTTCATAACGCACCCATTAAGGTGTGACAGAGATCGGCGCCTCGAGGTCACTTTTCAGAAGTTTTCGCTTCCTTTGGGTATTTTGGCACCGTAAAGGTTTGATCTAGATGTTGAATTTTCACCTGATGGTTTGTCAATTAGGGAGAGTGAGTCCTAATTATTCTAGTCACTCAAATGCTTTTGATACAGCTTGACTGATCGGACAAACCGCAGCCAAGTGCAGAGCATACACACCGGAGTCTTGTACATTTTAGTAAATTTTAAAAAAGGGGTGTTCTTGTTAAAAAGAAAACCTTTTAGGAATCTCTTTCGATCCAAGTGGGTCTCAATCGGGGAATCAAGGAGGAGTTAATTTTATAATAGTTGAAGAAACAAGCGATGAAGAGGAAAACACAGATATACAATTCTTGTTTTCTAATTAGTCCTACCACGAATTTCTTTCCCCTTTCAGGTCAATCGGGAAGTCATGGGGTAAGTATTAAGATTACTTTGAAATATCAAATATGGAATATGAAATTGATAATGAATTAAAGTATACTACCCTACAAATTAGAGCTAAGCTAGTTTGAAAAGAGATGAACAAATAGTAAAAAATTGACACCGGCGCAAATCGCCCCAGGGGGGATGGAGAATGGGCTCGAAAGAGCCTATTCAAAAATTATTTTTATTAACAGCGGTCACAATATCAGAAAATTGATATAATGCCTTTTGATCCTTATACAAAGTGAAATCAAGAGCTTACAAAGTGCGAAAATTAAAGGTTTTAGTCAAATGGGAGACCCCTGGGGGGACTTGAATGCTCATGAGGCCACTTTCGAGCAGCAGCTTCCTTTCTTTTCTGTCACACCTGCTAAAAACCAGCAAGCATATTAGACTAAAATATGCCCAAAAGCACTCTAAAAGTACCTTTGGATCAGCTTACTTTTAACCAAAAAAAGTAAGCTGAAAACTAGTTAAAAAAGTTAAAAAAGACTTTCCTTGGGATCTTGGCTTGAATTTTGGGAAGCCAATAAGATGTGCACCTTTATTGCAGAATATGAAATTTTAACGTACAACAAAGGAAACTACCTTAAAACTAAGCTACAAATTTTCATTAAAATGCTTGCAAAAATATGGTAATTTCAGCTAGATCTCTTAAAATGTAACTTTATATGCAAAACGAAACTGAGATCTAAACTTAGGAAGGGACCTTACTAACTAGATCTATATGTAATTTTCTTAATGAGATAGATCTGAGCAATAAGACTCTTTAATAGTAACCAGTTTGAAGAAAATTTAAGATTTTTAAAGGAGGAAAATGAGAAGAGAAGTGCTTGTTGCTGAAGCAGATCTGCGAATGAAACTTGGTAGTGAAGCATCGAGGGGCACAATCTTAGCAATCTCTGTTGGGAACCAATAGAATCAAACCTGAACCATAGATATTTCAATCACGGCAAACCTGTAAGCTACACAACAAATCCTGCAAACAGAACCATTAAATCTGAAGATACATATGAGAAGTAGATGATACAGCATGCAAATAATCTTATTTAGCATACATGTATTAGCTCATTCAAACATATGCAGCAAAATAGAAGTAAGTAAGCATACTTACAATGATCTATCTCTATGATTCCAATAACCATTCAGGCAGACAACAGTTAAGTGCAAAAAATAGAAAAAATAGTAGTTTCACCTCAAATGCAGCATGATAATGATGATCCACACATGAAAGGTACTCCACAATTGAGCCTTCAAAGCTTCTCTTTATTTCAACAAATGATGATCAATACACAATTACAATAGAAAGCCCTTCAATCCAACTCTAACTAGCTTGGAAGAGGCTGTTGTGCTTGGATATATACAAAAACTAGGAGATCTAGCCTAGGGGGGGCGCAAATCCCAAGGAGACACATCAAATCAGCTGAAGGAGAGTCCATCAATGCTTGATCTGTGTCTTGCTGAGCCAGATCTGAGTCTCACTGAGTGCAACTGTCAATCGAGGGGCTGATCTAATTGACACCTCAACCTGTTGACTGAAGCATCCACCAAAAATCATCAAGATGAGCCAAAAACGTGTGAAGGAGAGAGGGAGGGCAAAATTCCCCATAAAGGATACCGAAGATCAACTTTGGATCTGATTTGATCACCTCCTTCAGTCAAGAATTTGTCAAATCCAGTCAATCTGCTTCAGATCTGACTGATTTCATTCAAATTGGCTGAGAATCCACTAATCTATGATTTTGGATTTGCTCCATTATTCATCAATTTATTAATTAAAATAATCAATAATTGATTTTTGGGGCTTTCTGACCTGAGTGATGGAAAATCACTCAAAACTAGGCAATAGTGGGTCCATGGGTTTACATGGTGCTCTTAGCTTGAAAATGAGCACCTACATGACTGAAACTGATTATTTGACCCACTTTTATTACAAAATCAATTTTTCCAATTAAACTATTAAAAAATAGCCTAAGTTTTGGAAAAATTAAATTTTTAATAAAAAACACTAAAAAAACTAAAAAATGGAAAAATTGAAAAAACCTAGGGGGACTTAGACATGTTCATATGACTCGACCATGATGTCTAGCATGCTTATACATTGACACATAGCCTCTAATAACCTCAATAGGCCTAAATGCCAAGCCGACCACCCCAACTTTGGAGGTATGGAGTGAAAAACTCAGAAATTATCAGTCATTTGTTTAACAACCAATAATAACCAAGGGAAAAAACACCCTTGGCTGATCGGATTGACAAATGAAGTCTATGAGACCGAATCTTTTATAGACACTATCATGCTATAACATTTATTACAATTCCCCCATGGGGTATGAACATGTGATATAGTACAACAAGCACTTCCCAGAAGTACTTTCGAAGGTCTTCTGAAGTCTGAACAAGTTATCCTTGTCCGGTTCACAAGGCTCACTTGATAAAAACCACAAAGTACAACTTAGGTGGTAACATTCTGGCCCCAACTGTGGGACGTGTGCTTGATCTGGTCTTTAAGGCAAGGAGAGGATATGAGAACATCAGAATCTCTGGTTTATATACCCTGTAAAAACATATCAACTTGACAAGAAAAACCTTAGTAGCACAAGTTTTATAAAAAACCGAATGAACCATTAAACTAATTTATTTAAATAAAATAAATGTAACTAACTAAAAGAAGCAAAGTTTTATTATAGCTAAGTATAAAATAGAAATGCAGAAAGTAAATGCTCTCTTTCAAGGAGCTTATTTTCCTACTCTAAGCATGATATAAAAAGGGTTAAGTGTAATCAGAAATCCAATGTAACCACCTAAGCATTTTATTAACATAATTTTTTTTTCCTTGTCTTTGGTTACTAGCGAAAGTAAGGATACCTTATTCAGAAATTGCAAACCTGCGTGATGATTCAGAATGGGCGGGATGGATGGGAGATCATAGGCATGAATATTGTCATAAAAATTATTTCCCAAATTGTATGTGCTCATGCAGGGTGCTTCTATCCATGACTAGATAGGATTGATATACCAATCAGAATAATGAGACAGACTGACTACATCATCATACTGATCACCGGGGCTTATCAAATGATAACTTGTTGCACAAACCCCAAGTAGCTCCAAATCATAAGGAACCTCTATACTGACTGCATGACATCTGACTTTTCACAATACTGTTTCTCAATGTCTTCATTACTGATACCCTTGTGCGGCTCTGCATGGTATGAATCTGAATGATCACATGAAAATTCTGAATGCTCCTCTTCCATACTAAGGTTTTCCCGGGCATCCAGATCCGTGCTCCCCTCTATGGACGTATCGTAGATTGGAATTCCACAAATTTTTGAATAGACACTCCCATTGTTGGACATATCCCGGATGGGGTTCTCCATATGATTTTCACAATTTGGATTACCTATGAAATTCCAATAGTCATCACTCCCATCCATGTCATATGTGGGAGACTCTTCATCCATGGCATCATGATCCTGCCTATTCATGTCCTCCTTGTATTCATAACAATCTTCTTCAGAAAAAAAATTACAAGGTAATAAACTTTCTAAACCTTCATCAACATGAGGAAAACAAGGTCTAGTGTCACCACACACCATATTGATCTTATCATAAGTTTCTTTGTAGGCCTCTATTATGATATCATGAAGAGAATCTTCAATATTGTCTTCAATCGAGGAAACTTTTTGGACATGTTCAATGGGATTACTTGGGATGTGTTGCTCAGTGGGTTTCTCTAGAGGCCTTTTTGGAAAGATATCAGCATTGCAACATACTTGAGAATACACCAAATCTTCAATGTCTTCAGCTATGGTGACATGAGGAGAGTCTTCAACAATGTGTTCCATCATGGGCTCCTCCTGGAGCTCTTCAATAGGATCATCTTGGATTTTCCCTTTCTCAGAATCTTGCTGTGTATTGGGAGATACCTCATATTCTTTTAAAAGATGCTTAATTGCTTCCTTTCTTAAATAACTACTAGGATGCCTTTTGACGGGAGTATCATGAACCTCCTCTTCACTTAAATATTCAAGAAGTGATTCCAAATCTTCAATACTTTGTATCATGGCAAAAGGTCCATCATATGTTTCCGTGTGATACTCTGTCCCAGATAGGTAGAAGGTACAAATCTTTTTAAGAAAATTTTTCAAACCATTCATACTACCCCTACCATCATGCCACTGCTCTAAAAACATCCAAAGGAAGCTTGGAAAATAAGTTATACATTTATTAGGAAGGCCCTGATAGAACCAACAACAGACCTCACCCTGAAAAGTACCAGCAAACATTTCCATCATATTGTCTTCATGAATAATATTGAAGTCAACAATCAACTGAAAGAAAGATTTGACATGCCAGATGGCCGAGTTACCATAATCTCCATGAAAAGTTGGAAGCCAGTTATATGCATCCCCCAAACCATCACAACAATTAGGAAAACCCAGGATGTTTGAGAAATCGATAGGTTGACACATTAAGATTAACTGGGCACCATATTTCTCCTTTAATTCATCCAAAATAGTATCCATTTGATATAACGATTAAACCTTGTACTAAAAAGGTGGAGCTGTCAAGTGATGAGCTTTAAAGGTTTTAACATGTCGCATGGGCTCATCTACACACAACAAAATTTCACAAGTTTATGAGATAACAGGGTTTTATCCCTTCAATGGAGTCGCCATGGGAAAAAGAAAAATAAGCATTTATAAATCTTTTCACAAAAAATATTTTTTACTCTTCTTTGTAAAAATAAAAACTGGAAAAAAGTTAGTGGAGTCGCCAGATGAAAATTAAAGATCCACTTTAAGCATTCATCAAACAAAGCAAAAACAAAAAGGAAGAAAACAAAAGTCATAATCGGGAATAAAAATATTTATCCCCGACAACAGTGCCAAAAAGATGTTGCCACCTTTCACACACTGGGGTCACGTGGCAGAAATCTTCAAGCCACCTGGTGTGTCCTTGGGGGCAAGTCTCGAGTCAAGACTGTCACCTTGTTCTTGACTCCTCCATTTAGGCTCAACTCCTAACGAAGCCAAGGGGGGTAGACCCTATTAAGTTACCAAGGATAATTACTTAGTATGGTGATGTTAAACTGAATGAGTTAGTCAGGAGTTTGAAATTTAACTATAGACAATCAATGATGACAAGATACAAAAATGAACACACGAAAGCATAATGCTGAGACACAATATATATATATATAAAGCAAGAAAATAACTAGTGCCTTAGAATGGAGTAAAAAATAGAATCAATGTACTTGCATGTGCCTGGAGTGAATGTTTTGCAATTGCCTCTTGGTATGTTTTAAGTTAAATTTGAGGTGTGAGTTGATTAAAATTAGGTGAAGGGGTGGACTCCAGATATACCCGAGAGTACTTGGAGTATGTCCAAAACTAAACCTTCACGGCTACCCGCAAGAAATATGTGGGATGAATGGAGTCTCTGGGGCTATTGTTCATAACGCACCCATTAGGGTGTGACAGAGATCAGCGCCCCGAGGTTACTTTTCAGAAGTTCCCGCTTCCTTTGGATATTTTGCCACCGTAAAGGTTTGATCTAGGTGTTGGATTTTTACCTGATGGTTTGTCAATTAGGGAGAGTGAGTCCTAATTATTCTAGTCACTCAAATGCTTTTGATACAGCTTGACTGATCGGACGAATCGCAGCCAAGTGCAGAGCATACACACCGGAGTCTTGTCAATTTTAGTAAATTTAAAAAAAGGGGTGTTCTTGTTAAAAAGAAAACTCTCCAGGAACCTTTTTCGATCCAAGTGGATCTCAATCGATGAATCAAGGAGGGGTTAATTTTATAATAGTTGAAGAAACAAGTGATGAAGAGGAAAACACAGATACACAATTCTGGTTTTCTAATTAGTTCTACCACGAATCTCTTTCCCCTTTTAGGTAAATCGGGAAGTCGTGGGGTAAGTATTAAGATTACTTTGAAATATCAAATATGGAATATGAAATTGATAGTGAATTAAAGTATACTATCCTACATATTAGTACTAAGCTAGTTTGAAAAGAGATGAACAAAAAGTAAAAAATTGACACTGACGCAAATCCCCCCAGGGGGGATGGGGAATGGGCTCGAAAGAGCCTATTCAAAAATTATTTTTATTAATAGTGGTCACAATATCAGAGAATTGACATAATGCCTCTTGATCTTTATACAGAGTGAAATCAAGAGCTTACAAAGTGCGAAAATTAAAGGTTTTAGTCAAATGGGAGACCCCTGGGGGGATTTGAACGCTCCTGAGGCCACTTTCGAGCAGCAGCTTCCTTTCTTTTCTGTCACACCTGCTAAAATCCAGCAATCATATTAGACTAAAATATTCCCAAAAGCACTCTAAAAGTACCTTTGGGTCAGCTTACTTTTAACAAAAAAAAGTAAGTGGAAAACTAGTTAAAAAGGTAAAAAAAAGAACTAAGGAAAGCAGGCTTTCCTTGGGATCTTGGCTTGAATTTTGGGAAGCCAATAAGATGTGCACCTTTATTGCAGAATATGAAATTTTAACGTACAGCAAAGAAAACTACCTTAAAATCAAGTTACAAATCTTCATTAAAATGCTTGCAAAAATATGGTAACTTCAGCTAGATCTCTTAAAATGTAACTTTATATGCAAAACGAAACTGAGATCTAGAATTAGGAAATGACCTTACTAACTAGATCTATGTGTAATTTTTTTAATGAGATAGATCTGAGCAATAAGACTCCTTAGTAGTAATTAGTTTGAAGAAAATTTAAGATTTTTAAAGGAGGAAAAGGAGAAGAGAAGTGCTTGTTGCTGAAGCAGATCTGCAAAAGAAACTTGGTAGTGAAGCATCGAGGGGCACAATATTAGAAATATCTGTTGGAAACCAATGGAATCAAACCTGAACCATAGATCTTCCAATCACAACAAACCTATAAGCTACACAACAAATCCTGCAAACAGAACCATTAAATCTGAAGATACATATGAGAAGTAGATGATACAGCATGCAAATAATCTTATTTAGCATACAGGTATTATCTCATTCAAACATATGCAGCAAAATAGAAGTAATTAAGATTACTTACAATGATCTATCCCTATGATTCCAATAACCATTTAGGCAGACAACAGTTAAGTGCAAAAAATTGAAAAAATAGCAGTTTCACCTCAAATGCAACATGATAATGATGATCCACACATGAAAGGTACTCCACAATTGAGCCTCCAAAGCTTCTCTTTATTTTAACAAATGATGATCAATACACAATTACAATAGCAAGCCCTTCAATCCAGCCTTAACTAGCTTGGAAGAGGCTGCTGTGCTTGGATATATACAAAAACTACGAGATCCAGCCCAGGTGGGACACAAATCCCAAAGAGACACATCAAATCAGCTGAAGGAGAGTCCATCAATGCCTAATCTGTGTCTAGCTAAGCCAGATCTGAGTCTCACTGAGTGCAACTGTCAATCGGGGGGCTGATCTAACTGACACCTCAACCTGTTGACTGAAGCATCCACCAAAAATCATCCAGATGAACCAAAAACATGTGGAGGAGAGAGGGAGGACGAAATTCCCCATAAAGGATGCTGAAGATCAACTCTGGATCTGATTTGATCAGCTCCTTCAGTCAAGGATTTGTTAGATCCAGTCAATATGCTTCAGATCTCACTGATTCCAATCAAATTGGCTGAGAATCCACTGATCTATGATTTTGGATTTGCTCCATTATTCATCAATTTATTAATTAAAATAATCAATAATTGATTTTTGGGGCTTTCTGACCTGAGTGATGGAAAATCACTCAAAACTAGGCAATAGTGGGTCCATGGGTTTACATGGTGCTCTTAGCTTGAAAATGAGCACCTACATGACTGAAACTGATTATTTGGCCCACTTTTATTACAAAATCAATTTTTCCAATTAAACTATTAAAAAATAGCCTAGGTTTTGGAAAAATTAAATTTTTAATAAAAAACACTAAAAAAACTAAAAAATTGAAAAATTGAAAAAACCTAAGGGGACTTAGACATGTTCATATGACTCGACCATGATGTCTAGCATGCTTATACATCGACACATAGACTCTAATAACCTCAATAGGCCTAAATGCCAAGCCGACCACCCCAACTTTGGAGGTATGGAGTGAAAAACTCAGAAATTATCAGTCGTTTGTTCAACAACCAATAATAACCAAGGGAAAAAACACCTTGGGCTGATCGGATTGACAAATGAAGTCTAAGAGACCGAGTCTTTTATAGACACTATCATGTTAAAACATTTATTACAATTCCCCCATGGGGTATGAACATGTGATATAGTAGAACAAACACTTCCCAGAAGTACTTTCGAAGGTCTTCTAAAGTCTGAACAAGTTATCCTTGTCCGGTTCACAAGGCTCACTTGATAAAAAACACTAAGTACAACTTAGGTGGTAACAAGTCTACTCTAGTAAAGGAAAGAAACAACGAGCAAGAAAGAGTAGGAAACAGAAAGCAAGAGTAAGGTTTGCTTTGTGAAGAAGAAAGACAGATGGGACATCTGTAGAGAAGAAGATTCATGAGTTGAAGAGCTTTGGATGCAGGAGTGGAAGAGAGTAGAAGAGGCTTGTAGCATGAACAATAAGTTTATTGACAAAGATAATTACTTTGGGAGGAGTGATTGCATGCAAAACGTGAAGGTAATAATAGATAGTGAAACATCTCAGCAAAAGAAGATCACAGCCTTAAGAGCAGTTATAAAGGGAGCCAGTAAGGGTTTCTGAGAGAGAGAAGAAGTGTGGCCAGAACCTAGTATTTCAACTGAGGTTGAAATATAAGAGGACAATAGTGTTCTCAGAGTAGATGATTTTTGAGTGTGGGCCTAGCAGGAGAAAGGAGGATTGATCAGGAGGGTTCTAGATAGAGGACCAGTGCTTTCCAAAAGACTAAGTACAAAGGAGGCTTAGTGAGGTAAGTTGTAGTAGGGAGAACTGTTACTGCAGAGGCTTAATGCAGCTCATAGAAAGTGAAAGAAATTCAAGAAGATGACTACTGATAGTCATAGCAGAGGTTTAAGAAGTAGCCACAAAATGAAGAAAGAACATGCCAAGACAAATGGCATATGGAGACAGTTGAGTGATGAAGAATATAAGAGGGAGAAGGATGAGATAGAAGTCCATCTGGAAGTAATAATGGATCTGTTACATAAGAAGAAGGAAGACAAGAGATGTGGTTTCTTTGTGAGAAGAAAATTGAGGTGACATAAGCTACAAAAGAAGAAGAAAGAACAACTGATGAATGCTCAGTGGGAGGATGAGCTACTCAAGGCAAGACTTGAAGATTGAAGCTTCAAGTGAGGCCAGGAGGTCTCAATGTTTTGAAACTAATATTTTGTGTATGTTTGCAGGTACAATGAATGAAGTAGGGCAATTTGCTAAGATTGTCACAAATAATGAAGGAAAAGGGAAAAATCTTAATTCTGTTCAAGAAGATGATGGGACAACTGAGTCTCAGTCAAATGCACATGCACAACTCAGTGAAAGTGTTTCTTTTCAGCATGCAACAAAAGTTGAAAGTAGAAAGTGCTTGGTTTATGATGATGATAGCCAGGAATAGGATGAAGCAAGGGAGGAAATTAGGCATTCAGATGTTATGCTTGGGGAAGCTGAAAAGAAAATTATTGAGGATTTTATGAGTCTTGTAGCAGCCTTGGGACAACAAGAAGATTTGATGATTAAATCATCAAATAATACCATTGGGTCTTGTGGGTTTAAAGCTGACAAATGGAATGTGGTTGCAGGTATTGCAGAAGACAATTCATCTTATGGGCATGTCTTAAGTGAAGTTGAAAGTTTCCAGGAAAGGCATAATGACGAGGAAGATGTAAAGCATGAAGATACAGTGCTTGAAGACGCTGGCAGGGAAATTTTTTTGCTGGAGAACCTGCTAGAGAAATTTGAGTCAAATTGTGAATTGGAACCTCAGGTAAATAAGCTATGTTTTAATATTTTTTATGAAGAGATAAGATTTCTTGAGGAGTGCATAGGTAGAGATGCAGTTGTGAATGATTCAATCACTCTAGATAGACAAATGGGAGTGTTTCCAAGTAATGATAAAATCAAAGATAAGTTATTGTAGTAGAAGGGGTTTGTAAAATCCTTATTTAATGAGGGTAACATCTCTATTGGAGGAGAGACAACCGTGTCTCACACGAAGGTACTTGTTATTGTTGAGGACAGGGAGAAGTTGGCTTGTGTGAATGGCCAAGAGAAGACCGTTGAACAAACATTTGGGACTGTCACAGTGGTGGTGGATCATAATTCCATTATGATGAAGGATGTTGAAGCAGTATCACAGAGAAATTGGATGTGTGACAAAGGAGAGGACAATGAAGATTGTACAGAGTTTCCAAAAGAAATTCCTTGTGAGATGGCACTTTTGTGGCATGAGCTCACTCCTTTGGAGAATAAACTATCAAGCCAGAGAATTAATATTTTGAATGTACAATTGAAATTAGAGGAAGGTGAGGAAGCTGTGTCTCATGATAAAGAGAAATCAGTCCTAGAACTGAAGGAAGCTGAACTGGTTACTAAAATCAGTCAAGGAGATGAAAGGAAACTATGGAATGTTGTCAAGAAGGAAGAGGAAGAGATTTATGCTGAAGTTAATGATCAACATATTGAGAAATTGTTTGGGATGAGTCAAGTAATAAGTGAATGGCTGAAAATTTTGCTCAAGGAGGTTGCAATCAATAAGATGGACATGCCTCAAGTTTTGTCTGAAACAAAAGCAGGCATTAGTTTGCTTAACTATGTTATGTTAACTAATATGCAGAGAAGTACAAGTGACTATGTTGCTACAGTCATGGAATTGAAAGACAATTTACTTTTTGAAAGTAAACTTGCAGACATGGAGCAGGAATTGGATATTGCAGAGGGAGATGCTTACAAAAACATTAAGGAAGCATGCATGGCAACAATATCTTGGGCAACATTTGGAGTAACCTCAAGAGTAAAAGCATAAATTGAATTAAAAAGAGCTGAAGAAAACAACCAACAGTTTAGAGAAAAATGGATAAAGTACAGTAAGATGCAATGGCAGAGTAATGAATATCAGATTTGTTTTCAGCATAAGATTGAATTGGAAGAAGCCATAGATGAGCTATGGGAGTTAATGCGGATACCTAAAAAGAGCTAAAACAGAGTAAAGCAAGTCCAGTGTGGAAATGATTGGAGAATGAAAAATGATGAGGGTAAAGACAATGGAGCACTTCAGCATAAGATTTGGAAGCATGGAATATTGCAGCCAAAAGATAATGAAGACAATGCAGCTTATGGACAACAACAAACAAGAGTTTGGGATCTAGGAAAGATGAAGAGTGCAAATGCATGATCAGGTGATCATGTCTTCTTTCTACTTTGGGAGTCTGATTCAAGAGCATTGCCTCTCAAGACCAAATTCAAAGTGTCTAGTTAGACCTAAAGGTTTAGACATTATCCCAAGGAGCGTCCATTGTAAAATATGTTGTAAATCTTTTGTAAATACTAAAAGTGTCTAGTTAACAAATAAGCTTTGAAATAGAACATTCCAATTAGATAGGGTCTTAGTCAATAATGACTATGTGTTATCAAAATTTTTGTACCATAGTTGGGTTACCCGAGGAGCCGTCGGTTGACAGACTTGTTCAAAGTCTGATTCCAGTGTATCAGTTGATCCGTCTGCATGTCTAGCCAATATTGGCTAGCCAGTTTTTTATTTGAATAATTTTGACCATGGCCCCGCGGGGTTTGTAATAAAATGTGCTAGCAGGGTATTTTTGAGTGGTTCGGTCTCTTGAGACGTAGAATCTCAAATAAGGTATTCTAGGGAGTTTTTTTCCCCTGACAATTATGTTGTGCCTTCAGCCGAGTATAATTGACGAGGTTTTCTCCCGCTTCCTCCAAAGCTGGAATGCTCGATGTTGAATTCTGGGTCTTGGGGGGTTATTAGAGCCCAACTGAGTATTATAAACCTACTAGGCATTATTTAGATAGATCATGGTAAAGTCCTAAGTCATCTGGACACATAAAACAAATTTTGAATTTTTTTTTTTCGAATGGGGTGAAAAATTATTTTTTAATTACTTTTCCTAAGTCTTTTGGGTTAATTTTTCCATAAATTAAATGGAAAAAACTCATTCATGGTAAATAAGTCATCCAGACTCAGAATATAGTGATTGAAGGCTGTAACCTTAAGCCGAAAATCATTCTTAATCAACCAGCCAGTCAGAGGCAACTTTCAGATCAGCAATCGGACACATAATGCATTTTTACTCAAAAAAGTCAGTTTTGAGTAAAAAGATGATTTTTAGTAAAAAAATGATTTTTATTAAAAAATGATTTTTATTAAAAAAATGATTATTTTGGAGAAAATTAGAACTCTCCAAATTAATCCAAATTCAGTAAAATAAAAGGTTAAATGACATCTCATGGAACACTTATGATGATTGGAGTTATCATAACTCAGCTTCAGTGATCATTACGAGAGCAATTAATTTATTATCAGTTATCAGACATGTCATCTCCAGCTAAAGATGATATGGAGAGCTCTCATTGGTCCGGTGATTTGATCGAGGTGAAGACTGAAGCTTACACCATCAGTATGCTTCCATGACCTAACAAAGTAGGTTTCCATACCTAGCAGGCAGCTTTCCCATGCAGCAGGGTTGGTTTTTTGGTTTTAGGGTTAAAACTCTCTCATTTGTTAAATAGAGGCTCTTTCAGCGCTATTGAGGATGGATCTTTATGCAAAGAACCTCTGGTGAATTACTGTAATGCTTTTTGCTTTTGCAACCGTATTAATAAATTTTAAGGCTTTGGAGGCATACATGGCATGTGAATGTGGATGAATAATTGGTGAATGAGGTGAAATGTTTCAATTTTTGTCTTTTATTGCTTAGGATTGGATAATAGCTCATGCTTTAGAAGGCTTCTATAAGCACGTAAGATTGATCATTTGATGTTACAATTTGATTTTTTATGGTTTTGTTTCTATGAATTAAAGTAGCATCGATTATTCACTTGTATGACATGCTTTTTACATTTTTATTTACCAAACATACATGATCTAATCCATCGTTTTGCAAGTATTGAGTTGAAATTGTGCAGGTCATCTTATTGAAGCGAGTAGAAGTTTGATCTCAGGTGCATCCTCTTCTCTCGAAGCCAAGGAAGCTTCCAAATTTTCAATATCCAAAAGAATCCAAACCCCATCTAACTACCACAGGTTTGAGTGTTTCTTTCATATTATTCATCTCTCAAATTTTTATAAAATCTTTATTTTTTTGGGATCAGGGCACGTTTTGGCTAAAGTGAATATTCATTCACTTAGCCTTTGCCTCGGTTGGCTGCCCTGTTTACTTTTTGCAGCTTTTTAGGCCTTCTTTTTGCAGCCATTCCTTCCCTTAGTTCGCTGTCCACTTTTCCCCACTTTTCACCCTTTTGGACAGCCCTCTTTTGCCTCCTTTCTCCACTTTTTGCAACCCCTTTCCATTCTATTTTTGAGCCATCTTTTGGGCTGTACTTTCATCCTTTTAGGCCTTGTTGCCACCTTTCACACACCTGGGTCACGTGGCAGAAATATTCAAGGCACTCGGTGTGTCCTTAGGGGCAAGTCTTGAGTCAAGGCTGTCACCTTGTTCTTGACTCTTTCGTTTAGGCTCAACTCCTAACGGAGCCAAGGGGGGTAGACCCTATTAAGTTACTAAGGATAAAATACTTAGTACTGTTATGTTAAATTAAATGAGTTACTTAGGAGTTTGAAATTTAACTATAAACAATCATAGATGACAATATACAAAAATGAGTACACGAAAGCACAATGCTGAGACACAATATACATATATAGCAAGAAAATAACCAGTGACTTAGATTGGAGTCAAAATAAAAACGATGTACTTGCATGTGCTTGGAGTGAATGTTTTGCAATTGCCTCTTGGTACGTTTTAAGTTAATGTGAGGTATGAGTTGATTAAAATTAGGCGAAGGGGTGGACTCCAGATATACCCGAGAGTGCTTGGAGTATGTCCAAAACTAAACCTTTATGGCTACCCACAAGGAATATGTAGGTTGAATGGAGTCTCTGGGGCTATTGTTCATAACGCACCCGTTAGGGTGTGACAGAGAACGACACCCTGATGTCACTTTTCAGAAGTTCCCACTTCCTTTGGGTATTTTGCCACGTAATGGTTTGATCTAGGTGTCGGATTTTCACCTGATGGTTTGTCAATTTGGGAGAGTGATTCCTAATTATTCTAGTCACTCAAATGCTTTTGATACAGCTTGACTGATCAGACGAACCACAGCCAAGTGCAGAGCATACACACCGGAGTCTTGTTAATTTTAGTAAATTTTAAAATGGGTGTTCTTGTTAAAGAGAAAACCCTCCAGGAACCTCTTTCGATCTAAGTGGATCTCAATCGGGGAATCAAGGAGGGGTTAATTTTATAAAGCTGAAGAACAAATGATGCAAAGGAAAACACAGATACACAATTCCGGTTTTCTGATTAGTCCTACCACACATCTCTTTCCCCTTTCGGGTCAATCGAGAAGTCGTGGGGTAAGTATTAAGATTACTTTGAAATATCAAATATGGAATATGAAATTGATAATGAATCAAAGTATACTACCCTGCAGATTAGAGCTACGCTAGTTTGAAAAGATATGAACAAAAAGTAAAAAAATGACACCGACACAAATCCCCCATGGGGGGTGGGGAATGGGCTCGAAAGAGCCTATTCAGAAAATATTTTTATTACCAGCGGTTACAATATCAGAAAACTGATATGATGCCTCTTGATTCTTATATAGAATGAAATCAAGAGCTTACAAAGTGCGAAAATTAAAGATTTCAGTAAAAAAGGGAGACCCCTAAGGGGATTCAGAGGCCCAAAAATCACTTTCGAGCAGTAGCTCCTCCTTTTTTCTGTTATGCTTGCTAAAAATCAGCAAGCTTATTAGATTGAAAGATGCCCAAAAGCACTCTGAAAGTACCTTTGGGTCAGCTTACTTTTAACAAAAAAATGCTAAGTAGAAACTAGTTAAAAAAGGTAAAAAATGAACCAAGAAAAGCAAGCTTTCCTTGGGATCTTGGCTTGCCTTTTAGGCAGCCAATATGATGTGCACTGATTGCTAGATTTATCTTTTATAACAGAAAACAGAAATATAATGCATGCAAGCTACAATTTTTTTTTAAAATTCTAAGCAAAAAAGATGATTTCCCTAAAGCTAGATCTAGAATGCTTATGAAACCTTTTAAGAGCAAGATCTAGATTATGGGCTTTGAGAAGATAAATCTATGTTAAATTTACTTTTAAGATGATAGATCTAAACAATATCAAAGCTATGAACAAATTAACCGGGTAAAAGACTTGATTTTGAGGGAGGAAGAGGAGGAGAGAAATGCTGGTATCCTTGAAGATCCACAGTGGAGATTTCAAGTGGAATGTCGAGGGGCTGTGCATTTGGAAGGTTTTGGAGAGAGTGAAAAAGAAAACTAGACGAACATCCTCTCCAATCTAGGCACCTACAGCTCAGCTGAAATAAAAAAACTTGCCTAAAAACTTGTGAGATCCGATTAGTACATACACAGAGATTCAGAATAACATGCATATAAGCTTATAAAACATGCTAAATCTAGATCTCTAAACATGCATCAAAGGAAAGACATGGCCAATAAACTTATTGAAAAACACATTTCCTGTCAAGATCATAATAAGCTTATTATCAATCTTAGCAACGAATCCATAAGCAATTAGCAAATTATGAACATAGATACAGGTTACCTCAATAAAAAAAATGGCAATGATCATCCACACATACAATGGCACAACATCGTCTTGCCTCCAAATCTTCTCTTTATTTCAAATGAACAATAACAACAGTACATGAGCAGCAGCACCTCAATCCTAGTTCTAACTAGCTTGGAAGAGGCTGCTGTGTTTGGATATATACAAAAACTAGGAGATCCAGCCCAGTGGGGGTGCAAATCCCAAGGAGACAGATCAAATCAGCGGATGGAGAGTTAATCAATGCAGATATGAAGCTGAACTGAGCCTACTTGTCAACCGGGGGCCTGATTTAGCTGACACATCAACCCACAAACCGACACATCAGTCCACAGAGCATCTAGGAGAGTCCACACTTGTGGAGGAGAGAGAGAGGGCGCAATTCCCCATAAAGACTGCTGAAGATTAACTCTGGATCTGATTTGATCACCTCCTTTAGTCAAGGATTTGTTAGATCCAGTCAATCTGCTTCAGATCTGACTGATTTCAATTAAATCGGCTGAGAATCCACTAATTTATGATTTTGGATTTGCTCCATTATTCATCAATTTATTAATTAAAATAGTCAATAATTGATTTTTTCGGGCTTTCTGACCTGAGTGATGGAAAATCACTCAAAACTAGGAAATAGTGGGTCCATGGGTTTACATGGTGCTCTTATCTTGAAAATGAGCACCTACATGACTGAAACTGATTATTTGGCCCACTTTTATTACAAAATCAATTTTTTCAATTAAACTATTAAAAAAAGCCTAAGTTTAGAAAAAATTAAATTTTAATAAAAAACACTAAAAAAACTAAAAATTTGAAAAATTTGAAAAAACCTAGGGGGACTTAGACATGTTCATATGACTCGACCATGATGTTTAGCATGTTTATACATTGACACATAGACTCTAATAATTTCAATAGGCCTAAATGCCAAGCCGACCACCCCAACTTTGGAGGTATGGAGTGAAAAACTCAGAAATTATTAGTCGTTTATTCAACAACCAATAATAACCAAGGGAAAAACCACCCTGGGCTGATCGGATTGACAAATAAAGTCTAAGAGACTGAGTCTTTTACAGACACTATCATGCTAGAACATTTATTACAATTCTCCCATGGGGTATGAACATGTGATATGGTACAACAATCACTTCCCAGAAGTACTTCCAAAGGTCTTCATAAGTCCGAACATGTTATCCTTGTCCAGTTCATCAGGCTCACTTGATAAAAAACCACTAAGTACAACTTAGGTGGTAAGAGGCCTTTTATTTGTAGCCTTTCCTTCCTTTTGTTCGTTGTCCACTTGTCCACATTTTCACCCTTTTGGACAACCCTCTTTTGCCTCTTTGTTTCCACTTTTTGCAGCCCCTTTCCATCATCTTTTTGGGCCATATTTTGGGTTGTACTTTTAGCCTTTTTTTTACCCTCATTTGCAGCCCTCTTTCTGTGATTTGCAGCCCTCTTTCTCCCTTAGTTTTCAGCATTCTTTGACTTGCCTTTTGTCCTCTTTTCACTCCCTTTCCCCCTCTCTTGCCTTGCCTTTCTCTTTCCTCTTCTCTCCCTTCTTTTTGGTAAGTTTGGGTAGTTGTTTTTATCTAGTTTGTAGATTTATTTTCAAGTTATTTTTTATCAACTAATCCTATAACAAGTGTATGTCTAGAGCTCTTAGTTTCAGGCAGGTGAAGGAGATCCCAAAGGCCACAAGCAAGCAAGGAGTGCAAAAGAACAAAAAGACTCTCTCCCTCTTCTCTCAATCCCCTTCTTTACCTGTTCTTCCAAGAAGCAAAGAACACATCATCATTGTAAAAAACTAATAAAAAGGGCTACTGGGAGCAAGTCTCCTTTCTTTTATACTTCCCCTATTTTGGGGAAGGGTGTTGTGTTGATTTTCATGATTTTTTAGTGTAGTTTCCTTTAAACAATTAGCTTAGTTCTTTGCTTAGTCTTAGTTTCCATTTTTTTCTAATTGCTAGTTGTTCCTTAGCATAAACACTAATTGCTAGATTTATTATTGCATTTTGGTATCTTGTTATATAATTGTCAAATCATAAAAACAACCAAAATCTCTTGAATCTCACCGTAAGGTGGATTAAGAGTGCTCTCTGTTGGAGAGTTTAATCAACCACTTTCATCTTAATTGTTGTGTTTGTTTAATCAATTAATTATTTAAGCTCTTGAACTTGCAAAAACACAAGTCAAGAGCACTCTCTATCGGAGAGCATCCTAAGTTTGCACAATCCCTGCATTAGCTGCATATAGATTAGCTAAGTCTCTTGAACCATTGTCATAAGACGGGGTCAAGAGCACTCTCTGTTGGAGAGTCTAATTAATTGTTTTAATAAAATCTTCAACACACATACCCCTTTAATTAATTAACTCCCTTCCCTCCTTGTCGGAGTATGCTCTGACTGATTCTAGATCGGAATACCCAGAAACGACATTGGATCTTTAAACCCTACAAGAGTAATTTAATAATTCGTAAACACCCTTAACCAATGCACCGTCGTTGTATGGATCCTTCCAAAGTACTTCCTATTAGAGGCACCAGAACCTCCCGTTGTCTTAGATTCCCGGCTAGCTGGTCACTTGACAATATCTACCTGGGATACTGGGTGGGCCCGACATGTCTTAAACGGATGAAACTTAGAAGAGTCTCCTGGCTTTGACAAACCTTCGTTGACACCCTAATCAAGAGCATTCTTTAAAATTATTAAAATCTACCAAGAGCACTTGCAAAACCTAATATTCACTAACTTAATTCCTAGACTTTATTTCACGCATTTATTTGACTCCATAAGGCACTGGTCCTTCGTTATAATTGAGTAATCTTCTATCTTGATCAATTGTCTATGGTTTATTTTTGTTGATTATATCTGAATGCTTAAGTTACAAGTCTGAAATATTTGCTTATCTTTCAGTCTCTTGCTGGCAATGTGGATTGCTCTGATTTACATGTCACATTCATAAACTTAATCATTCCTAATCACAAGTAACTCCTAAACAACACCCATCCGCATCCAAAACATCTTAAAAACTTAACTTAAACATTGAGCCATAGAAAACTCTTTGTTAGGGACTACCCCCCTTGGCTTCATTAGGAGTTAGCCTAAACGGAGGAGCTAAGAGTAGGTGACAGTACCTAGCTCTGTGCTTGCCCCCAAGGTCACAACTCTCCCACTTTCTCAAGTGAGGAGACACCTTTCGAAATATTTCTGCTGCTGGTGTGCAATCGACGGACAACACTATGTAAACATATCCATGAAGAAATGGGATGAATCGAGAGAGGTTAGTTGCTTGTTAATAGTCATTAGTGGGTGAGTCATAAGTAGGGATAAGTTTGGTTTCCTAAGAATATAAGTTATTGCAGTAATTTAGGAACAACTTGCTGATTTGTAGGGGTCAGTAGTTAGTGAACAAAGGTTCAGTTAGAATTGAAAAGAATTGAATTGTAAGCTGAGAAAAAAAAAAGAAAAAAAAAACTGAGAGGCGAAATCTGAGGAGGGTTCATAAAACATGGCCATTAAGTGATGTATCAGGCCATAAACAGAGGATAAGCATGCCCTGTGACTATGCATGTATAGTTTTTATTCTTTAATGAGAAAAAATGTTCATCTTAACTGCGTGTTTTGTCTCCATTATGGTTTGAATGTATTGTAGTTGAACAATTAGAAGAACAATAACTTGTTATGTTAAATGATGACTAATTAGTCACACGCAGGCCTGATAATGTGTAACTAGGTAGACTCCTTATTAGGTTTGATACTGGGTAGAATCATAAAGGTTCTAGTCTTGTAGAGGCCTGTTGATGGCTTGAGAATATACTGTAAAGACAGAGTATCTATGTATGTTCAAAGCATGAACGTGTTATGTGTATGTAAATATGTGGGAGTGTATTCATCGACTTAAATTGATGAGCAAAGACTAATAGTTCTCTATAAATACGAGGAAGAAAAAGGGTGAACCAGTGAGAGCATAGGAAATCTGGTTCAGGAACTTGTAGACAATTGAAAGTCTTCAAGATCCCTAGATATAGAAATCAATTTTGAAACATGAATAAATAGAGACTGTCAATGTATGGTTGTCGAGATTCAATCGAAGAGGCAGAGTGTTTTGAGTTTAGCACGTAGAGCTGGGGAAAATGGATATGGCAAATTCTGCACAGAAAAGGTGAATCCTTGAACCAATGGTAGTTGAGCATGTCGAATTGATTGAACGACTAAAGAGAAAAACCATGTCGAGGTTAACAGTTTTGAAAATCCTAGATTTTTATTCTTTGTGAATGAGCTTAAATTGACAGTGAAATGAATGCGTTTCTGTGTGAAAATTGCATGAATGACTGGGTAGAAATTCTTGATAAATTTCCAGTTATTGTAGACGGTCAAAGATTTGTTAGGTAGATCTGTTCACGTTCCATCTACCTTCCATTTGTTGGATGTTTTACAAGATTTGCGCTAAATCCATGGGTTTGGAAATCGTTATGGATTGAGCAATCTAAACCAAATACCCGGGGTTAATTGATTGAAAAATTTGTGAGAAGGCAATTTTTGGATAAATTTCCAATCGAATCAGTTCATGTTGGAGGATATTACTAGTTTGTGAATGCTCTCATGATCAAGAACAAGGGAACGATGACAGAGGGAAAATCGAATATGGAAAAAGATAATTGAAGTCTGAGTTGGAAGCATGACCAAAGTTGTCTAAGAGAGTTAATGATCCTTGAAGTTTGGGTAGGCCTAGACTTGGGCCTACTATTAATTGGTATCAGAGCAGGAAGAGAGTAAGTCTACTCTAGTAAAGGAAAGAAACAACGAGCAAGAAAGAGCATGAAATAGAAAGCAAGAGTAAGGTTTGCTTTATGAAGAAAAGAAGATAGATGGGACATCTGTAGAGAAGAGGATTCATGAGTTGAAGAGCTTTGGATGCAGGAGTGGAAGAGAGTAGAAGAGGCTTGTATCCTGAACAATAAGTTTATTGACAAAGATAATTAATTTGGGAGGAGTGATTGCATGCAAAAGGTGAAGGTAGCAACAGATAGTGAAACATCTCAGTAAAAGAAGATCACAGCCTTAAGATCAGTGATGAAGGGAGCTAGTAAGGGTTTCTAAGAGAGAGAAGAAGTTTGGCCAAGACGTAGTATTTCAACTGAGGTTGAAATATAAGAGGATAGTAGTATTCTGAGTAGATGAGTTGTGAGTGTGGCCCTAGTAGGAGAAATGAGGATTGACATTAGGGGAATTTTGAGTTCTAAAATGGGCCATATAAAAGATATAATAAAATATTATGAGTAAGGCATTTTGTGGGGAAGGTGTATTTACAACTCGTCTCTTACACTATAACCAATGCAATTATGGTTAAGTTAAATTGAAAAGATGTCTAAAATAAAACTAATAAAAAATCATCTTTGATATGACTAAAAGTAAAGTACTTTATAGTACATAAATTAGTTTTAAATATAATATGATTGATATGACTAAAAGTAAGTACTTTTGAGTACATAAATTACTTTTGAATGTAATATGATGAATGCACTTATAAACTAATGTATTCATAAAATAAAATATATTAATTTTTAAATTTGAAACATAAGTTACTTTTTCAATATTCAAAATAGGTTTATAAACCATGTATTTATAATTTTGAATTTTAAATATAAAGTTAAATTTAAATGAATAAATTGTTATTTCTATCTCTCTCTTATAAATCATATCTGTGAATGCTTTATCTATTTCGTGAAGTTCTCAAATATTTGTCTATCTTTCAATTCCGGTGATAGCAACGTGGATTGCTTTGTCTTGTGTTCAATTCATCACATTAATAATCTTAAATCACAATAACTCCTAAACAACACCCATCCGCATCTGAAACATCTAAAAATTAACTTAAACATTAAGCCATAGAAAACTCTTTGTTAGGGACTACCCCCCTTGGCTTCGTTAAGAGTTAGCCTAAACGGAGGAGTTAGGAATAGGTGACAGTACCTAGCTCTGTGCTTGCCCCCAAGGTCACACCTCTTCCACTTTCTCAAGTGAGGAGACAACTTTCGGAAGATTTCTGCTGCTCACACACATGTATTAAAAATAAAAATTAATTTTAAAATATAAATATAAAACTATAAATTAAAAAAACATTTTTTAAATTTATTTTTCATCTTTTTGATACACCTTCAAAATCACTTGTAAACTCAATTTTAATAGTTTTTTTTTGTGATATGTATATTATATATAATTTTTAATATTATAATTAATAACATCATTAAATAAATTATAAAAAAAAGTGTTAATATTTAAATGAAGGAATAGTATAT
>LPNX010253207.1:34373-66897 GCA_001517045.1 Pseudotsuga menziesii | reverse complement strand
TAGTAATTTATTATAATATAATATTTTATTTTTATAAAATAAATAAACATATATATTTTTATATTTAAATAATAATTATAATAGATTATTATATATAGTAAGTATTTAAAAAACAAAAACTATTAATTATCAAATTTTTTTTATTATAAAATGTTAAGTGATTTTGGTTTTAAATAAAATTCGACATATATATTTTAAATATTGAAAAAGTAATTACATAATTTTAGTTTTGAATAGAGCATTATTTCTGTTTTTATATTTGTGATTTATTTTATATTGAAATATAAAAAAGTAATTACATTTAAATAAAACATTTAGTTTTCAGTATTTGTAATTTATTTTATATTGAAATATAAAAAGTATTTTTTTTAAGTATTTTAGTATTTTTATATTATATTAAAAATAATCTATTCATAATTAGTACTTTACTTACAATATTGATATAGTTAACTATGGGTTTTTACTCACTATTTACAATTTGACAAATAAGCATCTTTAATTCAACCACTGCCATCTCAACTATTATAGATGATGTCATCATCTAGAATGTGATTGATTCTTTTAAAGTGAATTTTGATAGTACATTTTTTGTTTGGAGGCCCTTTTTTACTTCAAAATTCTCCTAATGTTGGGAGGGTTTTAGATAGAGGACTAATACTTGCCAAAAGACTAAGTACAAAGGAGGCTTGGTGAGGTCAGTGATAGCAGGGAGAACTATTACTACAGAGGCTTAATGCAGCTCATAGAGAGTGAAATAAATTCAGGAAAATGACTACTGATAGTCATAGTAGAGGTTCAATAAGTAGCCACAAAGTGAAGAAAGAAGATGCCAAGACAAACGACATATGGAGACAGTTGAGTGATGCAGAATATAAGAGGGAGAAGGCTGAGATAGAAGTCTATCTGGAAGTAATAATGGAGCTGTTACAGAAGAAGAAGAAAGACCAGAGATGTGGTTTACTTGTGAGAAGAAAGCCGAGGTGGCATAAGCTAGAGAAGAAGAAGAAAGAACAACTGATGAATGCTCAATGGGAGGATGAGATACTCAAGGCAAGTGGGTATCAGGGAAAAGACTTGAATATTGAAGCTTCAAGTGAGGCCAAGAGGTCTCAATGTTTCGAAACTGATATTTTGTGTATGTCTGTAGGTACAATGAATGAAGTAGGACAATTTGCTATGATTGTCACAAAGAATGAAGGAAAATGGAAAAATCTAAATTATGTTTAGGAAGATGATGGGACAACTGAGTCTCAGTCAAATGCACATGCACAACTGAGTGAAAGTGTTTCTTTTCAGCATGCAACAAAATCTGAAAGTAGAAAGAGCTTGGCTTATGATGATGATAGCCAAGAACAGGATGAAGCAAGAGAGGAAATCAAGCATTCAGATGTTATGCTTGCGGAAGCTGAAAAGAAGGTTATTAAGGATTTTATGAGTCTTGTAGAAGACTTGGGACAACAGGAATATTTTATGATTAAATCATCAAATAAGACCAGTGGGTCTTGTGGGTTTAAAGTTGACAAATTGAATGTGGTTGTAGGTATTGCAGAAGACAATCCTTCTTCAAGCATTGTATCTTCATGCTTTACATCTTCCTCATCATTATCCCTGTTCAAGCACTGTTCTCTAGTAATAAAATATATCGAAGTATAAGGAAGGTCTCAACCCACTTAGTAAGTTATCACACTTGTTCTCCTTGTATTTTGAGTTAGATCTACTACTGCTATTATAATTTTACTGCTATTGTTGCTCTACTGATTATAGTATGTTTCAACTTTAACATAGGGATATTTGCGAGTTTTAAAGTTGAAAGAAATGAAAATTATGTTTTAAATGGATCTTGCCTTGTTACAATTGTACTATTTTGTTTCTAGTACTGGTTTAGAACTTTATTTTTTGCATTAAAGTACACATTTTTTAATTCTCTTCTCCAAACTTTAAACTAACTTTATTTTCAACATGGTATTGGAGCTTAGGGTGTGTAGCTAACTTTGTTTTGCAGGCTAACATAATCTACATAGATCCTAAGGTAAGGATTTTTGCTTTAATAAACTTGAGTGCAGGAGTTACTTAACAAAACTCATCAAGTTGACAGTCATGGTTTGAAGATGGCGTTTACTTTGGTTAAGTCAGAATATAGGATTGAAGGAGCCTCCAAATTTAATGCATGGAAGGCTAAGGTTTTGAACATCCTAGAGGAGAGTGATCTGGATGAATTGGTTACTAGAGTTGTGAAGAGCCCACAACAACTCAAGGAAGAGAATCATTTAAGAAGAAGCAAGCCAAGGCAAAGAGAGTCATATTTTCCTCAGTTAAAGAACAACTAAAGAATGTTTTGATTCCCTAACAAAAATTTATGAGAAGAAAACCCTTACTTAGAGGAGGGATTCTAAAAAAAAACTTCAATCACTAAACATGGAGAAGGATGAGACAGTTGCCACCTTCTTCTCCAAGATCTCTTAGATAAGAGATCAACTCATGGCCATTGGAGATAAAGTAGAAGATGATGATCTAGTGCAAATAATATTCGATGGTCTTCCTTCAACCTAGGAGACATTTTTGGCATCAGTAAATGAAAGAGAGTTCCAACCAAGGTTTTATAGATTATGGCATGATTGTTTAGAAGAAGAAGTTAGGATCCATAGTATATATGGCCCTCCAATTGAAAAGGATCATGCCCTAGCTGCCAAGACAAATACAGGAAAAATATTCCCTCAGCACAAGTACAATGGTAAGCCTGACCTCAAGGTCAACATTTTCATAAATCAAAGGTTAGGTGTTATAACTATAGTAAGCTTGGTCATTATGAAATATATTCTAAGAAATCACCTAACAAGAAATGGAATAGAAGGAAGTATCATGCCTCAACAGCTACAGAAGAAGAAGAGCCTCAACAAAAGAAAACAAGGGTTGAGACAAAGGATTACGATCAAAGAAAATATTACTACTTGGTTTTAGTACTCTCAGGTTCCATCTCCAACTTAGCATATTCCTAGTGGATAGATAATGGATCCACCAAGAATATGAATAGATTCAAGAAGGATCTTGCATATGACTAGATTCAAGAAGTCTCTTGCAGATTACAAGGCCAAGCCGTTCAATAAGAAAGTGGAACTGGGAGATGGAAGTACCTATGCAATAAAAATGATTTGATTCAATTTCCCTTCAACTTGATTAAGGTACATTGATTCGTCTTGAGGAAATTTTGTATGTTATTGGTTTAAAGAATAATGTTCTTTCAATGACAATTTTAGAAGACAAGGAGTTCTCTGTAGCCTTCTTAGAAGGAAAGGATCTGGTATGGTCTAAGGGTGGAAATATGAGCTCAACCATTATGATTGGATTTCGTGAAGGTGACCTCTATAAGGTCTTAGGACATGCTATTAAAGCTCTAGTTCATAACCCCTATCATAATTCAAAGATCAAGAGGGAGCCAACTGTGCTCTTCAATCCCCAATAGAGTGGTATTGCAGAAAAGGAAAGTAGAGACGTGATCTTCCATCACTCCAGGGAGTCTTCCAGTGACTTTGATATGGAAGTCTGTGAAAAATATCGTTCAGAGAAGTAGATGGAGAATTCCAAGAAGCCTTTAGTTGATCTCATTGAGAATCCTATTGAGAGGCTTCAAGGGTGCTCCAGTGTGAGCCATGTCACTGATTCAGGTTCATCCACTTATGTGGGGGAAGCCAAAAATTAGGTTTGGAAAGGTGTTATGATAGAAGACATCTAGTTGATAATGGATAATGATTTCTGTAAAGTGATTCTCAGACAAAAAGGGAAGTCAGATATAACTTCCAAGTGGATATATAAGATTAAGTTCCTTGCTGATATTTGGAGCTATTTGAAGCTCTCAGAAAATCATGTTTTTTAAGACAGGTGGAGTCATATTGAGAGGAAGTATCACCATGTCAAGGAAATGGTGTAGAGACTTCAGTATGTTTTTTCATCTAAACAAATTATTGATGTTTTAACTAAGCCTCTGTCCATGATGAAGTCTGGGTACTTCCAAGACAAGCTTGGTGTTGATGAGAATGCCTCTCTTACTGAGAGGGAGTGTTAAAGATAATGCAATAGTGAGACCCATTCTCAGGGAGGATGGAACCCTATTAATTTAAATAGGGTTCTTGGTTAGTTAACTAGGCAGAGAAAGTCTCTCGAAGGTACCCTAGGACCCCCAACAATCACCCAAGGTTCTTGTTCTAGGACCAAGCAGGTTGATGCTATGGTAAAGTCCCTAGCATGTGGCTAGGGCCCCTATCTGTGCCTAGGGTATTCTGGTATGGGACCAAACAATTTTCTTGGTCACGAGGACCAAGCAGATCTTGGAGATTGAGACAAATACATCCTGGTCTGGGACCAGACATATTCTTGGTTTGGGACCAAGCAGTTCCTACAGGTACATACCTGTTCAGTTAACTAGGTGGATCTTGGTCAATGAACCAATATAATTTTGTGTGATGCCCTCCTCTCCTACATGATCTAGGTTGTCTTTTAAAGGGACTAGCCACCACTTAATGATATCACTAGCACTACAGGAGTAGTCGAGAGGACCAGAGGATCACATCATCCAGGTTGGACCTTCCTTATACGGCGATGATAAAAACTTACAGTTATTGTATGGAACACGTATGGAAAATATACCTTAAGAGAGAAATATAAAAGTCTGGTTGTTTTCCCACCTTAGTCTTGTGCATAAAATGGTTGTTTCCCCATAAACAATTAGCCATGTCTATTTTCCTGGAAGGGAATTCTAAGTTATAAAAATGATAGTGTAAATTTTAAGACACAATATTAGAACCAAACCTTTTTGTGGAAACCCATATAAGAGATGATTCAGTATGAGTATCCATATGATGAGTGAGCACTACATGTATTGAGCATATCAAAATCATGCTTAACCATGGAAGCCATATTCATTGTAGGTCTTAATAGAAAAGAAGAAATTGTAGTAGATTTTTAGGCTTTTGTTAAACAATGGTAATTCTATCAAAACACAAAGATCCATGAAAAGTGTGTGCTTTCTTATAAGGATATAAAAACTTGCAAATATAGAGTGATTGCATCAATTTCTTAATATTTAGGACAAGGTGTCTATGTTTTGGAGCTCTCGACGGTCCATAGAAGCACAAAGTCAAAGGAAATTGCTCGTCGAGAGCATCAGGTATATTATTTTCATTGAGGAAAATGGTTGTTCACTTCATTTCTCAAACCATGCAAAAAATGTTTGACATAGTGGATGTTAGGGAATAATCCCTAATGCATAGCTCTGATGATAACACAAATGATTTTACCTTCAATGAGGGAAAGAGGAATGGTCATAGGAGTGAGAAATTGATGATATAGAAAATTCAATGAACATAATCACAATTCTCACTATTGTAATCCCAACTTTAGTTTTGTGAAGTTGACAAAGTACATTTGTGAAGGTTTATACCTAAACTTAATCAAGAAAATATAGGCTATCAATGATCTTAATATAGTCTTTAATCCCAATCAAATCATAAAAACCGACTTTGTTTGAGAAAAAGAAAAAACGGTGCATTATCTTTACGACGAGCTTCACCAAAACTGTACAAAATTAGTGAATTGTTTAGAGATTTACGTTCAAGTATTGATTAAGAATCTATTGCAATAATGGGGATATGGTATCAAGAGGCCAACAAATGTTCTTACATAATAATAAAATATAAATATTAGATACTAACACAAGCCGTACAATGACTTATAATAGGCATACACATAGCATTACGAATGCAACAAAAAAACTATGAATACCAAGTAAGATACTTTTAAAGAGATGGAATGCATGAACATAAAGAAAGAGAGATGGCCTCATTTCCTTGGGTAATATCCATTTTTTTCTCTTCAAAATTGTCATTGAATCAAACATTTGCAAGGAATCATGCTAATAGCTTTCAATTCCATTACCATTTACACAAATAACCAATGACTAATTGTATTGATGTTTTGCAAAGTTAAGAGAGGATGTGGAAATAAAAAAGTAAATGACATTATGACACTTGCGGTTTTTGTTGTTGTAAGGTAGTACCAACAGAGTTTCTAACCATTGAGCTTACACAAGGAGTGTCTTAACAATACACCCATTCTCTATATATTCTACACCCTGTGGCTAACAAGTGTGGGCTTTGAAAACATTAAGTATGGACATTAAATGTGATACCAATTATCATATTGACAAGGATCCAAAATGGGTATAACAAATGAATTCAAATTCAAGTGGGGATATAGAATGATAAGGTTTCTAAGCTTCTCTCGGAAGCTTTCATTAAGTGGCACATAAAAATGGTGGTTATGTGATGATTTAAAATGTTGTGGATAGGTACACCATATCAATGAATAGATGCGAGCCAACAAGAATGGAGATGAATTTACTCTTTATATTCCAAAGGCAAGTAATGTGCACTCAATGTTGAATGTTTCTCATGATTCACAATCATCCTCATATAATATAAAATTTACACCGGCAATTGAGCAACCAAGATTTGGGATATGTGAGATTGATGGGCTATTGAAAATGTGACCCCTGTTTTAAAATTTTATAATATATGTTGTCCTTCATGTATGGCAAGTGATTATAAAAATCTACATTTTTTTGAAGGGTGCCTTTTGAAATACTCTTCTAGGACGGGTTAGAACCAATTAAGAGGGCTAAGAAGGGCTCAATTTTGATAATTGGTCATGATGGTTTATGCGAATGATAGTTAAGAGTTGTGAAGATATGCAACCACTCCCTCACTATGAGACACATAGTTCATGATGACCCTTGATCAACTATGACACCAAATTGATTGCAAGTGCTATTGTGTCTTCAATAAATACTTCCATATTCTCATATGCAAACATGCATTTTGTTGTTATAGATGACTTCTTTACAATGACATAGGAAAATTTATTTGATAATTATACTAATTCAACCTCATCCATAGTTGTGATTGTTGATTGTTTATCTTCCATTAGGTTGTTTCCTCTAATTCATGGTCGACACTTGTGAGAAATTTATCCACAATGGTTAGTTAGTTTATTATTGTAGTGATTTTAAGGATGGTATCCAACAATGTTTGGGATCCTATCCAAATATTAATAGTTGTCTTCATCGACATATTTTTACAAACTATTTCCAAGAGCTAAATGCTTTTGATAGCAAAAATATGACACTATTTAGCGTTTGTTTTTCCAATAATTTAGGTCACATATTCAAGCTTTCCAAAGGACATGCTTGCATTGTGAATATAGTAATATGTATAATTTGTCAACCTATGGCGATCCTCACAATAATTATACAACCATCATATAAATTTTATGTTTTATTTTAAATATGTTGCTTTTGCTAGGATCTTCAATGAAATTTGATTTTTTTCTTCACATTTTATCAAATGATATTTTCCTTCAATGTAAATTTTGAATTTAAAATGACCAAGGGTTTGTTTGTGTAAAACACTAGAAATCATAGAAATTGTGGTTAAGGGTAGGAATTAGAGGAAGTGTTGAAAAAGGGCCTCTGATACCAATGTAGTAAACAATAGTTTATATACACAAAAATATCCAATATATGAATGAAATATATTTGAAATTTATAAAAATAAATTATATAATTAAATAATGATGTAATTGGATTGATTGATACAATATGTTGTGATGGTATACCTATATGCATTAACTAGTCGCAAATGTGAACATTTGTCCCTTAGGTTATGCCTTTTAGTTGTTGCTGTTATTATTATTATTATGTTAGAATCAAAATTTTAGCTAGTAGAGTCATTTATACGTAGTCCTTGAGTCACCCTTTGGTTAATCCTTGTTGGAGCAGGGTCCCGCAGCTACAGGAGAAGCTGCCATTTTGGCAGATAGACAGTTTTGGCGAAGATATAAGAGATAAGGTAAAGCTACGACGTCGTAGCATGTTTCTAGCTACAGATCAGAGCTGGAAACCGTGACTATTGGAATAATAAAGTCAAGAGGAAACAGTACCTGAGCGGCCGAGAAGAGAGAGCTCACCCATTGCACTTAAGGCAACGGTGAAGACAGGAGGGCTAAGCTACCCTCATAAAGAGAAAAGGAGCAACGAGCCGAGGTATTGAAGACACAGTACAGATGGGAATCGACACCGGTACCCATGGTCAGCGCCGGGAAGTATGGAAGACTGCAGAGAGAAGTGGTGTGACGGAAAGCGGCTACTCCAAGTACAGATACGTCGACTGTCACTAGTTAGGGTTTTGGGTTATAGATGGGAGAGGCCCATAGTGTTGTAATGGCGAGACCTTCGGGCCACCTATAAAGGGATCTATTTTGTATTGTAAAAGGTTAGACAGTTAGCTATTGAGCTATTCAGCTAATTAGATAGACAGAGAGAGTCACTGAGTCTGTTAGCTCATAGTCATTTTGTATTGTAGAAGAGTCGAGCTCTGGTTCTGTTATTTAGTCGGTAGTTATCTTACTGTAACCAGTAGCTGGCTCATTGAGTATGTATGTAACAATCCACAGGGATTGACAGAGAGAGAGAGAGAGGGAAAGAGTATATTGCAAGAGAAGCAATATAGAGGAAGAGAAGAGATCTAAGAGAGAAGGGATCCCGGCTGTGTGAGCGGAGTTACCCAGAAGATCTCGAGCTGCATATGAGTTGCAGCGGAACTGTGTTTACTCTCCCAAGATATAATATATAAACCAGTTCCCATGGACGTAGCTTCTACCCTGGAAGTGAACCATGTGAAATCAGAGTGTTATGTGATTGATTCATGTGATTGTGTTTACTTACTGCTATCTCTCACTCATTACATGAACTTTGCTTACAGTTAAATGTATGTATGTTGTCATTCAGTTTACATCATTATAGAAGGATAAATGCAAGTTGAAGCCATTAAGTATTCTGTATAAGAGTTTATCTGTGTTTCACTCATGACAGTTAAGAGTCACAGTGTTAAAAAACCTTGTATGTTGAGTCCCATAAGTCGAGCACAAGTAACGTTAAGCGTGCTGAGCCGTAAGTGGTAAGATATCACAGAGAGGTGATATCGCACCATTCGAGGAGCTATGGTGCGCGATACCGCATGTTAAGGGTTGAGTACAGGAGAGAGTTGCGCGTCGTTCGGGATGTGATGATGCGATAAGGGTTAGGCTCATCGCAGAGTCGACAGAGGAAGGAGTAACTGCGACCCCCAGAGAGAGAGATCCCGCTGGCTAAGAAGAGTCGTGAGACACCAGGATGCTTCAGAACCTAGCTAAGGACACTTGAGTCTTTGGCCAACCCATTAGAATCACTTCGAGTGAGACTTTAGGCCGCTCCGCGGTCTATCGCCGAAAGGGCCAGTGAGCTAGGGGTGTTGTTGGTACATTACAGTAAACTTGGGTCTGCCCATAGTAACCAACAAATGGTTCTGTTGCTAGTTTTGAACAAACTGAGCACTGATGTTCTATTGGCATCCTACGAAAGAAGAACTTAACCAGTGGGTTGAGTCAAACGAGAAAGAATTTTCTAAGAAAGAAAACAAGAGTCCTACGTTGAGTACAGAGGACTGGTTACAAAAACATATCTTCATAGACCTGCATACGATATTCTTTGCAACTTATGGGAATGAGTTGTACGACTGGTTATCAAAGTTGACTGATAAGAATATATTCAAGAAGAAAAGGAACATTGTCTAGACACTGGAGCTGATTCAGACCATGAAGAGCCTTGATAATCCCATTATGATGACAGTAGAATTCTGGCTTGCGAGTGTGCTAGAAGGCTTCATCACCGAGTTTGCAGTTGAGCAAATAAAAAATTTCAGCGAGGCCGAGCAGTACTTCTTCAAAGGTTATCGTGGTAAGTACCTAAACTCATTAAACTTGTCCATTAAGATGTTATTACATGAAAAAGGAGTAATGGATATATTCTCAGACCAATAAGCTTAGTAAGTGTAATGTCACAAGAGTTCGAGAGTGATTTTGACGAACTTGGACATACACGTAGTGGAAAGAAGTATAAAGTAGATTTCAGATCTCTTGTCTTTGAAAACAGTCCAGACCATACGAGAGAACAAATTCACAGTAATACGGAAAGCACAGCAGGGGGTATCCCTTACCACCCTTACACCCCATGAAAACAGACCGGGACTCAGAACAATCCCGCAGGAATTACATTTAGTAGTTCCCACACAGTACCTACCACCGCTACATCACCTATATCTACACCGTTGAGTGGTAGTAACACAACAAATCAACATCCACCACATAGAAATAGAATGGGGGATGATATGAAGCTACCTACCTTTAAGGGTACAGGGGCAGAAGACCCAGAGCAGCACTGGTTCCTCTGAGAAGCCGTGTTGACTATTAAAGGGATCCAAGATGATAACATTAAACTTGTACAGTTGGTCACTACACTTAGGGAACGAGCCTTAACATGGTATATGAAGTATACCTCAGCACTACCCAGAACACTTGTACAGGTTAGGACCGCCATGATCAAAGAGTTTAGGAAACCTAAGTCTGAGCCACAATGCATCACAGAGCTCAAAGACATTAAACAGCTACCTTCAGAGTCAGTATGGGACTTCGACCAGAAATTCCAAGCCCGTATAGACCAAGTCAGCTTTGAGTTTGCGCCGGAGCAGCATAAGGAATGGTTTATCGTAGCACTGCTCCCTCACATCAGACTGCCATTAATGCAGCAGAAACTCCAGACGCAGGATGATGCATTGGAGATGGCAATGAAACTAGAGGCTTCACCTCTAGCTGAGACTAGTATAGGCATGGCAACTTTACAAAACCAGTTAGCTAATCTCATGTTACAGTTGCATGAGATTAAGAAAGGGAAAGAGGTTGCGCAAGAAATATGGTGCACAAAGTGTAAAGCACAAGGCCATACTAAAGACACCTGTCTAGTTTTTGTAGAATATCTAGAAAGTGGGGTTCCTAACCCCTTACTGCAGACCCACGGGCCGTGGTGTGAACTATGCAGAACAAGAGGACATCCACCTCAGCAATTCCCTCTACTTCAGAAGTATGTACAAACCCCTAAGAACTTATACTGTAACTTCTGTAAGTCCGTAGGACATGACGAACATAATTGTAGAGCCTATGATCTCATGGTTGAGAGAAAGCATGACTTGTATAGAGTCCATTCAGAAACACCGAGACCACCAGCAGGTCCGTAGCACAAACCGGATCATGTTGGCCATGGAGGAGGATTCAGAGGACAAGGCCATGGAGGAGGCTTTGGTCGTGGTCGTGGACCGATCACTTGTTACAACTGTGGAGTTGTAGGACATTATGCTAGGGACTGTCAGAACCTTACTACGACGTGTAATTATTGCAAGTCCTATGACCACACCATTGAAGAATGTCCTGTCTTGATAGCCAAGATCAGAGAGTCTAAGCCAGTAGTAAACCAGAACATCCAGCGTATTGTTGTTGAGCAGAAAGAGCTAGAACCAAGAGTCAACATTGTGACTCGCAGCGGTGCTTCCACCAGTGGGACATCGCAGGAGGATGAAAAGAACACAGGTCAGGAGTGGGTGCGCAAAGCTACTAATAAATCAACACCACTTGACCTACAGAAGAATAAATAGACATTTCAGGAAGCTAATACTTTCTTTGATGACCCTACGCAATCAGGATCGCAGGTACTACCGTCTAGGGGCGTACCGCAGCAAACACCTTATGGTGTTAGCCCTGTACAGATATCACAGGCTACCACATCGGGAAAATGCGACGAGGACGAGTCGACAGGAAGTGTACAATCCTTCCTGCGGAGTTGTTTAAAACTCGTGAGAAATGAGCAAGCTATCGGAGAACTTTAGTGCATCATAGATCAGTGTTAGCCGTCTTCTTCTATGAGCAGTGCGCAGCACGCTGTTCATAATATTATGGGACATACAAGAACAGGAAGAGAGATGCGACTCACCGCACAGTTTGGAGAATTTGAAATGGATGAGGTGATCCTAGATCTAGGATTAGAGGTAAATGTTCTGACTAAGCAGACATGGGAACATATGGGTAGCCCTAAGTTATTCAGATCACCTATCGATTTGATATTAGCTAATCGGTAGCGGGTATCTCCACTGGGCCGATTACCGTAGGTGTCAGTTGACATTGACGGAGTTTGCAGCTCTGCGGACTTTGAAGTTATAGAAATCATTGGCGATAGTAGACCATATCCAGCATTACTAGGCATTAATTGGGCGATTGGTAACATGGCTGTTATCGACCTAAAGAGAAGACAAATGACCTTTGAGGATGCGCAGATCCGGGTCATCGCACTGTTGGATCCTCTTCAGGGTCCTAGGTACATTGAACCTATCCGAGCGGAGGAAGAGGCACGTAACATGGAGAGTCTCTATCAGATGACTGCGAACCAGAGTGACTACATCAATCCAACCGCAGAAGGGAACATTAGTTGGCGATGCGACAACTCATGCGCATCGGATTCGGATGTTGGTCTAGAAAACTGGCAGAACAAACTTTACGAAGTCTCAGCGCACAGATGTGCGTTTATGACTAAGTCACTGTGATGGATTGGCGTAGAGACTAACGAGATTCCATCATTTCATGGTCTAACAGATATCCAGGACTTTCTCCCGCAGTTTGAACAACAAATTCCTCACGAACAGAGGATCGCAGCTATGGACCTTGTAGTACGAGCCACACCTGCAAGATGGTGGTATGCACATAAAGAGAATATCGCATCATGGGATGATCTTAAGAGATTGATGGCGATCAGATTCTCTACTGACAGGGAGTATGTCGAGCAAAAATACATAGGAGAAAGTGACCCCAGGTCACATATTCATATTTGTGAACAGAATTGGTTGGACATTCCCGATGATGAATGGGTTCACCAATTCATTCACACTTTAGACACAGTTCCAAGGAACTGGTACACAGAGACTGAATTGCACAAGGAAACGACTACATGGCCACTTATGATAGACAAGTTTCTACTCACGTTCACTTTTGAATCTGAGTATCCAAGTGTTGATCAAACCCTAGATGTAATAAAGATTAAGATATTTGAGGACTGTACCCTATCCATACATACTCAACCTGAGTGGGCCATCCAGTTAGAAGATGCGCTCAAGTGCTATAACTTCATAGCAGAACCAGAGGATGAGGATGAGGATCCTCGCAGCATCAACATTCTGGAGTCAGAGGGGACTCGCGATGTTGATGGACCAAAGCTACAGATTCCAGCAATCACAGAGCCCATCAAGATTAAAAAAAATCAATATTGGCACAGACACAGAACCAAAGTTTGCCTCTATTGGAGACTATTGGGACGATGAAATAGTAGGACAGATTGCAGACTTGCTACAGGACTATCAGGACCTATTACCCACCAAGTTCACATAGATGAAGGGAATAGTTGGAGATCTGGGAGTAATGAGGATACCATTGAAAGAGGATGCCAGACCAGTCAAGTAGCGTCCATACAGATTAAATCCACGCTATAAAAAAAAAAGTTAAGGAAGAGATCGATAAGATGCTAGCAGCAGGCATCATTGAGCCCATAGAAGAGAGCGAATGGGTTAGTCCCATGGTCGTACAAGAAAAGAAAACCAAAGGAGACATCAAGATCTATGTCGACTTGTGTAAACTCAACGATGCATCGCTTCATGATCCATTTTCGACACCTTTCACTGATGAACTGTTAGACAATGTGGGAGGACAGGAGGTCTACTCCTTCACTAATGGCTTTTCAGGCTATAACCAGATCAGAATCCACCCAGAAGATCGACATAAGACCACTTTTGCAATAGAATGGGGCTCATTCCAGTATATGGTAATGCCCTTTGGTCTTAAGAATGCACCAACTATCTTTTCTAGAGTAGTAGTTGTTGTATTTAAAGAATACATCCATAAATTCCTAGAGGTTTATTTTGATGATTGGACTGTATTTGGACTAATCAACAAGCACATAGGATATTTAAGACTGATGTTAGAGAAATGTAGGCAGTACCAAATTTCTTTGAACTTGAAAAAGTGTATATTCTGTGCGCCATTTGGTATTTTGTTGGGACACATTGTTTGCAGACAAGGCTTGATGGTAGATCCTGCAAAGATTGCCATCATTATAAATCTTCTAGCACCCAACTCAGTCAAGCAATTGAGGACGGTACTTGGTCATACTGGGTACTACAGAAAATTCATCAAGGGTTATGCAAATATTACAGCACCGATGGAAAAACTCTTAAAGAAAGACGTGAAATTCCTATGGAATGAGGAATGCCAGCAAAGTCTAGACACACTTAAAGAAAAGATGGTTATAGCACCCATCTTAGTATTTCCAGATTAGACTAAGCCGTTTCATGTACATGTGGATGAATCTGGCATCGCACTAGGGATTGTTTTGATGCAACCAGGAGAAGGGGGTATCGATCATCCTATCACATACTCCAGCAGAAAATTATCTACTGCAGAAAAGAACTACACCACGACAGAAAGAGAAGGCTTAGCTATGGTGTACGCTCTATAGAAGTTCAGGCACTACCTGTTGGGTGCCTCGTTCAAGATGTTTATTGACCATTCCACATTAAAGTATCTGGTTAATAAGCCAGTGTTAGGGGGAAGAATCTGCAGATGATTACTCCTATTTCAGGAGTATGATTTTGAAATCATTGTGAAACCAGGAAGATTGAATGCCGGACCTGATCATCTGTCACGGATAGACTCAGGAGAAGAACCAAGTAATCTAGAAGATAATCTGCCAGATGCACAATTATTTTCTATTTAGATCGCGGATGAGTATTATACAGATATCATTCAATTTCTCACTACAGGATGGGCTTCAGCAGAATTTACTAAGCATCAAAAGCAACAGTTGGTTGTTAAAGCAGCAGACTTCACCTTGATCGCAGGACAACTATACAAGTTAGGTCAAGATGAAGTCCTGCACAGATGTGTTATGCTGCATGAAAAAGAGGCCATTATCAGAGAAGCACACTCAGGTGCCATAGGAGGTCATTTCGCAGGAAAGCCGACTGCTCAGAAAATCCTAGCTGCAGGATTATGGTGGCCTACTTTACACAAAGACACTAAGGACTTTTGCAGATGTTGTGATATCTGCTAGAGGGTAGGAAAACCTTTGCGAAGAGATGAAATGCCACTGCGACCACAGATTACGCTACAGGCATTTGACAAGTGGGCTATAGACTTTGTGGGTCCTATCAACCCACCAGGAAAACGAACTGGTGCGAGATATATCATCACTGGAACAGAGTACCTCACTAGGTGGGAAGAGGCTAAAGCAGTAAGAAATTGTGATGCTGCTACAGCTGCACAGTTCCTTTTCGAAAGCATCATCAGTAGATTTGGATGCCCAGTAATTTTGATGAGTGATCAAGGCACACACTTTTTGAACCGCACCATTGAGGCCTTGACAGAGGAATTCTAAATACAACACCATAAGAGAACTCCCTACCACCCACAATATAATGGTACCGTGGAGGCCTTTAACAAGATTCTAGAAAATGCTCTTATTAAGATCTGTAACAGCCAAAGAAATGATTGGGACCTCAGGGTTAATGCTGTATTATGGGCTTATAGGACTACATGTAAGAAACTTACAGGGCACACACCTTTCAAATTGGTGTATGGACAAGAGGCTATTATGCCTATGGAATATATTATTCCCAGCTTACGAGTTGCTCAAATTACCGGGATGGCTGATATAGACATGGTGAACGAAAGACTAGCACAGCTGCTTGCCTTAGAGGAAGACAGGTTCATCGCAGGATTCCATCAAGAAGTGCAGAAGGCACGAGAAAAAGCTTGGCATGACAGGCACATTAAGAGTAAGACTTTACAGATAGGAGACCTAGTGCTCCTCTATGACAGTAAATTTATTAAGTTTCCAGGAAATTTCAAGATGCACTGGTTGGGGCCATATTAGATACAACAAGTTACAGAAGGAGGTGCCGTTCAGCTCAGCAAACTAAATGGGGAGCTTCTTCCCATGTTGATTAATGGCAGCAGGCTCAGGCTCTATAGTGATAGCCACTCCACCTCTCAGCCCTAGCTCAGACAGTTTATGAAAGTGCAGATGTCCAGTGTAGGTGAAAGGAGGCATCGCACCGGTAAGTAGTCTACACTGAAAAAAAAAAAGAAAAAAAAAAGCTAAGTATGAGGAAAGTTTGCGCAAGCCATAAGATGCTTGTAGAGTTTTATATGTTGTAGCGCTTCACGCCAACACTTCGGTTTAGAATGATGCGGTGTGGCATCGCATCGTTGCGACGTTTTCCCATGCCACGTAGCCAGTTTGAAAAAAAAAGACAGAGGCCAGTCAATTCACCTTCTGACAGGCAGTTAATGAAGAAATGACCGGTATATGTTATCGTAGATTTGGAAACAACATAATAAATTTTCTAGATTTAGTAAATCTTCGACGAGAACGGCACCTGCACACAGGTTTTGAGGGAAATTTGATCGGATTTCAGCACTTAATGAGGACCAGGATGATGGGTGTGGTCTCGTCCATGCAATTAATACCACCGACGGGTTCAGCCTAGATGACCGTTGCGTCCGGGATTATCACCTTCAGCATAAAAGCAGAGATCATTCATTCAGGAGGGTTACTTTTGCAAAGATCCGAGAGCTATCAAGTAAGTTGTTGAGTTTTCCCTGTGCAGAGATAATTCCGTTACAGAGTGCTGTGATTTCCCTATTTTGCAACCATTGCCAGTCCAGAGAATTGCACCAAGTGGGTTCTGTCCAAGACGGAACCTTTAGAAGACATTGTGCAGCGCTTCGAGCAAGGAGGCCTCGTGTCTGCTATGACGAAGCCGCCCAAGGAAGTAGGAACATCACAGGTCAGACAACTGCCAAGGATGAGGAGTCAAGTGCAAGATGTAGAAGATGTCATCAAAGTCTTTTCTGTAGAGAAGTAGAAAAACGAGAAGATCACTGAAGATAAGAAAATAGGGCAGAAGACTGATGAGAAGAAATCTACAGGCAGGAAGAAAGTAAAAATGAGATATAAGAGAGAAGGGCTCCTGGCTGTGCGCATGGAGTTTCCTAGAAGATCTCACAGAAAGAAGAAAGGACCAAGAAACAGGCATCCGAGACACAGAAAAACAAAAGAAAATGGAAAAGGAACAAAGCAAAAATTCAGCATGCAGACAAACGCTTGTTCTCGGAATCGAATTCAAGGCCTGTATAGTTTTCATAGGGATGGATCCAGACTGAATGAAATGTTTGAGAAGGCTGGAAGATACAGATTCCTATTTCCTTTGTGATAAAAGTTCTAACCCAGATAAAGAGGAAAGGATATCTGTGGAAGACTTCTCAAAACCTGAATATCCTTAAAGGTCTCGCAAGCGACGAGAGCGAGAGCATGACAATGAGGGAAGGAACAATATGAGAGACCTATGAAATAAGTATACAGAAGACTCCAGTATTAGTCAAGCTATGCTTGAAATGGCACAAGAGTGTGTCGAAGCTATGCAGAACGAATTCGCAAGACTTCGAGACAAAGTTACAAGGACTTCGTAGGAAGCCAAGGAGAAGCTATAGCAAGAGAAACTAGCTGTTGGTGGCTCGGGGGCGAGCCACAAGTAATTGTTAGGGGATTGTTGGAGCAGGGTCCCGCAGCTACAGGAGAAGCTGCCATTTTGGCGGATAGACAGTTTTGGCGAAGATATAAGAGATAAGGTAAAGCTACGACGCCGTAGCATGTTTCTAGCTGCAGATCAGAGCTGGAAACCGTGACTATTGGAACAAGAAAGTCAAGAGGAAAAATTACCTGAGCGTCCTAGAAGAGAGAGCTCACCCACTGCACTTAAGGCAGCGATGAAGACAAGAGGGCTTAGCTACCCTCATAAAGAGAAAAGGAGCAACGGGCCGAGGTATTGAAGACAAAGTACAGATGGGAAGCGGCACCAGTACCCATGGTCAGCGCTGGGAAGCATGGAAGACTGCAGAGAGCAGTGGTGTGACGGAAAGTAGCTACTCCAAGTACAGATACGTCGACTGTCACTAGTTAGGGTTTTGGGTTACTGATGGGAGAGGCCCACAGTGTTGTAATGGCGAGACCTTTGGGCTGCCTATAAAGGGATGTATTTTGTATTGTAAAAGGTTATCCAGTTAGCTATTGAGCTATTCAGCTAATTAGATAGACAGAGAGAGTCACTGAGTCTGTTAACTCATAGTCATTTTGTATTGTAGAAGAGTCGAGCTCTGGTTCTGTTATTTAGTCGGTAGTTATCTTACTGTAACTAGTATCTAGCTCATTGAGTATGTATGTAACAATCCACAGGGATTGACAGAGAGAGAGAGAGAGAGGGAAAGAGTATATTGCAAGAGAAGCAATATAGAGGAAGAGAAGAGATCTAAGAGAGAAGGGCTCCCGACTGTGTGAGCGGAGTTACCCAGAAGATATTGAGCTACATATGAGTTGCAGTGGAACTGTGTTTACTCTCCCAAGCTATAATATATAAATCAATTCCCGTGGACATAGCTTCTACCTTGGAAGTGAACCACGTAAAATCAGAGTGTTATGTGATTGATTCATGTGATTGTGTTTACTTACTACTATCTGTCATTTATTACATGAACTTTGCTTACAATTAAATGTATGTATGTTGTCATTCAGTTTATAGCATTATAGAAGGATAAATGCAAGTTGAAGCTATTAAGTATTCTGTATAAGAGTTTATCTGTGTTTCACTCATGACAGTTAAGATTCACAGTGTTAAACAACCTTGTATGTTGAGTCCCGTAAGTCGAGCACAAGTAATGTTAAGCGTGCTGAGCTGTAAGCGGTAAGATATCGCAGAGAGGCGATATCACACCATCCTAGGAGCTGTGGTGCGCGATACCATAGGTTAAGGGTCAAGCGTAGGAGAGAGTTGCGCGTCGTCTGGGATGCGGCAATGCGATAAGGGTCAGGCTCATCATAGAGTCGACAGAGGAAGGAGTAACTGCGACCCACAGAGAGAGAGATCCCACTGGCTAAGAAGAGTCGTGAGACACCAGGATGCTTCAGAACCTGGCTAAGGACACTTGAGTCTTTGGACAACCCATTAGAATCACTTTGGGTGAGACTTCAGTCCGCTCCGCGATCTGTCGCCGAAAGGGCCAGTGAGCTAGGGGTGTTGTTGGTACATTACAGTAAACCCGGGTCTGCCCATAGTAACCACTAATCCTAGGCTCTCCTCTTCCTTTAATGGATTGTGAGGTCTTCAGAATGTCTTTCTCTCTCTCCCTTCTTATATTTCATTATGGTGGAAGTTCTTGGCAGTGGATGGAAAAGTCCAAATTGGATGGCTCTCTTCCATGTATATATATCATGGTACCCTAGTTTTGACATCTAGAATATAACATGTTGTATAATTTGTATGATGTGGTTTATGCAATGTGATTCAAGTCAAGTAGGTTGAGTTAAATAAAAATAGATCCATGTTAACCCCAAATATATCAAGCATCAAAAAAGATAAAATCACTTAGGCTGTATTTTTTTATTATTATTCAAAATGGATCTAGGTCGGTTATAATTTCACTCAACTCAATGAAACTTAAAACTTATGTAAATGCAGATAAATAAAATACAATTTTGAATATTATCAAATATTTATATTTACATTGTAATGATGTTTCTATGCAAATACTATAATTTTTACTTTATATCTTTTACTTTTATTTTTATTTTTCTATATAGTATTTTTTATATTAACTATATCTATCAAATATTCTTTTCATACATAAAATTTTATTTTATTTTTATTTGTAACTATATTTAACTAATGTATAACTATATTATTTTTATTTTTATTCTTTCCCCTCTGCTATTCTTACTAGTTGCAGAAGGTCTAAGTAGAGCCCTTCTAGATGCAAAAAGGAGAGGCCTTTTCGAGGGAATCAAGATTGCCACAAACTTGAACATTACACACCTTCTGTTCGTTGATGATATTCTCATTTTCTGCAATGGATCAATTAGGGAAGCAGAAAGACTCTTGGAAATTTTAATTTGGTTTTGTAGAGCCACAGGTATGCAAATAAACCTCAAGAAATCCTCAATCACAACACTCAATCTGGAAGAGGAAGCCCTGAGGTTTTTTCATGAGCTATTTCCCTATCAACAGTTTTATTTGGATGGTCGAATTAAATACCTGGGATTTACACTCAAACCAAACTGTTACAAGAAAGAAGACTGGAACTGGTTGTTAGACAAACTGGAATCCAGAGTGAACAATTGGTGTAACAGATGGATCTCAAGGGCTGGAAGGATAGTGTTGATTAAATCAGTCCTTGAAGCAATCCCAGTTTATTGGTTGGCACTGGCATGGATCCCTAGGTCAATTGTGAATAAGACAAAGAGAATTTGCACAACGTTTCTATGGACAGGGAAGAAAGAGTAGAAATTAATCCCTTGGGTAAAATGGGATCAAATAGCCAGACCAAAATCACTGGGAGGATGGGGAATAAAAAATTATCTTTTTCTTTGCAAAATCCTTGGCTACGAAAGTAGGGTGGTGGCTCATTTCAACCCAAAGCTTATGGACAGAATTCATCATCTAGAAATACATAACACCAACTCCTCTTCAGGATTGGATCAGAGACATGGGAAACCCAAGTCTTCCAAATGGATCAATCATTTGGAAAGATTTATTCAAAGCTTTTCCACTCATCTTAGAAGGGCTTGTATGGAAAATACAGGATGGTACAAAAGTAATAATTGGAGCGGATCCATGGCTAGGATGCTCACAAAATCACTTACTTCCATTTCAACAAATACAATTGATTCATCAGAAATGGTTTTTTCACCTGAACCAAATAACACATCCTAATTCAACAAACCTCTTGCATCAAGGATGGAAGAAAAGTTAGGATCTAGAACTACCAGTTCAATGGTCCAGGTTGTGGGATCAATACATTCTTGCCCTGTAATCTTCACACATTTGGATAACTGACAAAGCAGATGAGTTGATATGGGAGCATGCCCAACATGGGAAGTACACACCTAAAACTGGCTATCAACAACTCTGCTTACATCACTATCAGGAAAATTAGAAGTTGTGGCAGGCGGGTATCTAGAAGCTCAAATGTCCAATGAAGGAAAAAATATTCATATGGTGCACTCTTGCAAATAAAATCCCTACCTGGGACCATCTCCAGAAAAGAGAAATTGCATGAACTAGATGGTTTAGTCTCTGCAATGATAATGAGGAAAGCAAAAACCACCTTTTCCTAATCTATAATTTTTCCAAGCAAGTATGGGAGCATTCACAATCTCTCACCTCTTCCAGATCTAATTGGGAAGGCCCCACATTGGAATATGCTTGGAAAGATTGGTCATCTTCTCCCCAAACTACTCAGATAAGAGCCCTTCCACTTTTCCACATGTGGGGAATCTTTTTAGCCAGAAATAAATCCATCTTCCTTGAATATTTTATCTCTCCAGAAGAAGTAGCAAGGGAAGGACTAGATATCCTTTCTTAGTTCCCCTAAACAAAAAATAGCCCCAATCCAAGAATCATCATTCTTGAACAATTGGACAAAAACAACCCTTGGGATTTATTTGATTGTGCTTCTCAAGAGTTGAAATGTGGGGGAGGAGCCACCCTCTTCCTAAATCCAACCCATCACTTCAAAATCTCAATGGGGTTGGGATCTGGAACAAACAATTATGTTGAAATCATGGCCTTGAAGCTTCTTCTATGTTTTGCAATTGAAAGAAACTGCAAAAAATTACAAGTATTTGGTGACTCATTAGTTGTAATAAATTGGATCAATAAGATACAGAGATGCAGAAACACCTCACTAGATGCACTTTTTGAAGAAGTTAGCAGACTTCTTGCAAATTGTGAATCTCTTTCACTCAAACATGTCTATAGGGAGCAGAACATGGAAGCAGACATACTTTCAAAGGTAGGAATAAACTTGGAGTGGGGAACATGGAAAATCACAGAGAAAAAGGAGACAGAGGCCAATGAGTACTATCATAGGCCATTTCTGGATCTGGCACAGTAGAAAGTTTTTTGTAGTTCAATTATAAATTCGGACAGTTTTTTTGGTTAAAATAGAAGGTTACAACAGTTTTTTCCTGGCAGGAAGCTCCTAATGGGAGAAATTGTTGCAGACAGGTCTCAATATATGCTCTATGATGCACAAAAGAAGGAAATTTAGTACTTTCAGTCTTTTTTGGCAGGAAGCTCCCCATGGGAGAAATTTGCAGATTTTTTTTTTCACTCAACATGTTTTCTTTTATTGATATGCACAAAAGAAGGAAATACATCAGAAATGATGTGATCTCATGATGTAACTCTGCGAGAAGCAGGAACAATACATACTTTTGTATGTATCTTTTTTATTAATATAATCAGCTTTTTTTCTTTTGGAAAAAAAATATTATTTTTATTTTTAGAAACTTCCAACCATACTTGCTAGAGAACAAGTAATGAGATAAAAGGTGATCAATTGATTAAGCACCCCTATTACATAAAATACAAAAATTTGGTCCAATACCTCCTCTATTTAGAAATTTATCCTAGGTCATCACTTTATTCTCCAAAGACTAACCAACACAAAAAATTCAATTTTAAAGTATCATCCCATTTCCATTAAGATTTATGCCACCATTTTTCTACATATTCCACACAAGAAAAATAAATAGAATCATTGGTTAATTTTGTACTTACTTGTCTTGTAGAAACATTCCAAGACCAAACAATTTCATCCTCCATGTGTGTCAATCTAATCCCACAATGATTTAAACCATGCACAACATATTTCCATTCTTCATCCATCTCTCTTTCTGACCCTAGTTCCTCAACATGTAAACAATAATGTGTGACAATTGATTGAGATTTAGGTATTTTCACATGTGCTAAGTACCTGAAACCTATATTATTCAAATATAAAATAATGGAAGGTGATAACTTATAGAAACCTTCTCCTCCAATAATTTGATCCTCACCAAGATTGACTTGGTTCCCATTCCTAATATTTCATGCAAGCCATTTACCCATACAAGGAAAAAAGGCAACCAAACCATTCCAAATATTAGAAACTATTGAGCCCTTTTTGTTTTCCCTGCTAATCCAGTTAATCATAGGTTTATTTTTTAAGTATTTTCCTTGAATAATTTCACTCCATAGGATTTTCCCAAGCAATCCTCTCCAAAGACTCTTCATTTCCAAGGCTTGTCCGAACCAAAAGATATTTTTTGAATCCCCAACCCCCAAACCTTTTTGGAATATAAATCTTATACCATCTAACAAGGTGAACCTTTTCTTTACTTTTGTCACTTGTCCATAAGAAACTAATAATTTTCTGTCTAATTTTATTCAATATAAATTTGGGTTTTTTTTCTAAGGATAGCGAGTACATAGGAATGTTCTCCATAACATATTTTACCAAAATCAATCTTCCCCTAAGGGAAAATCATTTGTGACACCAATTATCCATTTTATTTTCAACCTTTTTTAGAAACCACATCCAATCTTCCTTCAAGTAATTATTTGAATTGAAAAAATATCCTAAATACTTAAAACCTGTTTCAATAGAATCCTTAGGAAGAGGGAGAAAAATTTGAACCTGTTCCAGGACTTCATCATCAACCCTATTAATTAGAAAACTAGAACTATGTATACTAACCTCCATGCCGGTAGCATCACAAAATAACTTTTTGATCTCATGGAAAACACTCCATTCCTCCACAGACTCATTTCGAAAAAGAAGCACATCATCTAAAAATAATAAATGAGTAATATAATGCAGAGTTGATATTTTTACCCTTTGATTCCCCTTACCTTCTAACCTTCCCAATTAATCCGTTGAGTCCTTCCACAATTAATAGGAAAAGTAAATGTGATAATGGACAACTTTGTATAAGGAACCAATGACTATTGAAGAACATGGAATGATATCCATTGAGAAGTACAACAAAATTGGAAAAATTCACACATCCCATGATCCAATAAATAACTTCAATACTTAACCCAATTTGTAAAAGAGTTAACCTTAAAAAAATCTAGTTCACTTTGTCATATGCCTTTACCAAATCCATCTTCAGAATCAAGGATTGGAATTTCTTGACCTTAGTAGTATGGAGAATCTCCTATGAAAATCCAATAACATCAAATATTTGCTTATTATTTAAGAACCCAAATTATTCTTTTGACATGCATTCCACCAATCTTGACTTGAGTCTATTTGCAATAACATATGCAATGATTGTAAATCAGGTTATAAAGGGAGATTGGGTTAAAATAATTAAAGGAGGCCATGCTATCACTTATAGAAATAACAGGAATGAAAGTTGCATTTATAACACCTGAAACACACCCTTAGGTCATGGAGTCTTCCAACACATTCACTAGATCACCTCCAAGGATACATAAAAACTCCATATTCCATCCACCCGACCCTAGACTTTTGATTTAGAAAAATTCTTAAGAATTTCTTCTATTTCTTTCAAAGAAACATATTACCCAACTTGTTGTCCTTCTTTAACTAAGAAAAATCTAGGAAGGCACTGAATGGATTGCATATGAGAACCTATATTATTCATTTCTGGATCTTGAAAAAGAGTACTAAAATATGCAACAACAACATCTTCCATCCCTTTTGAGAAGATACTTTATTCCCATTTTGATCCACAATGTCCCATATGGTATTGATATTTCTTCGTTGTTCAACATACTTATGAAAAAACTTTGTTCTATCATCCCCTTGAGTAAGCCAAATAATTTGACTTTTAAATCTCCAAATTTCCTCCTCAAGTGTCAGGATCCACTCTTTTTTTGCTTCCAAAAGATCCAATTTATCTTTTTACATTTTAGAAAAAATCCCTATACTGTTTCTATGATAACTGGAGTGGATCCCCTCCTCAATATTTATTAACTCCTATTTCAATTCTATTTTTTTCCTTCTTCTCCCACTGATTAACTTCATTTTTAATTTCTTTTAGTTTGTATATAATTTGTTGCACTCAAGGACCATTAGAAAAATGAGGCAATGCTTCCCACTTATCTCCAACCAAAGAAGTAAAAGATTCCTCTTCATTCCACGAGTGGTTAAATTTGAAAGGATATTCAATAATGTTTGAAACAACATCCACATTGAGGAAGATAGGCATATGATCAGTGAAAACTACATTTTCCATCCAATCTTTGAATCTATCTACACTATCTGTTAAACCTTCATCCATCAGGGATCTATCTAGATGATTAGCCATTCGAACTGAGCTTGATCTCCCATTTCTCAAAGTGAGGGTCAAAGGGAGAGGATGAACATCTATGAGTTTTGCATCTTGGAATATATGATTGAACAATCCTGACAGAGGATCCAAATGAAGATTAACACCCTGAATTTTCCTTGTATATGTTGTGAGATTAATACATCCCCCAAGGACTAAGGATGATTCCTGCAATAGACCACCATCCACCACCTCCCCCCACAACTACTAATAGTTATGATAAGTAATAAAATACATGTCAATTTTACATTTATTATTATTATTATTATTTTTAAAACCAAATAACCAAATAATCAACGGTTATTGGTAATTTCAAATTGAAACTCATAAATAACATATAATAATAATAATATCAATATATTACAATTTATAATATTAGTTAGTAAAAATATTACAAATTAATATAGTAGATACTAATAGTTATAATAAGTAATAAGATATAGTTGGATAAATTTTTACAAATATTATTTTTGTTTTTATTTACAAAGAAACCAAAGGAATGGGATCAACGATTAAATTTGAAGGGCTACTCTATATTTCAAGTTGAAGGGTATATTTTCATCCAACCCTTTAAGGCTGAAAAATTGCAAAAGTAGTTATACTTCAATTTAAAAGAGTTGGTATACTTCAATTTTAAAGTAGTTCCATATCACCGACTTAATTCACGGATACAAATGTTGCTCCAAGCATTGAGGTTGTAAAGGATACATATAATTGATATTAGGCTTTGGATGAGGCAGAGGGAAAGATACCCATAGGATACATTCTCAAATATTTGACATTTAAAAGTATTGTCACATTGAATCATGCCAATGTTGCTTAATATGAAAAGAAGAAAGTGAATGATTATGATAGATAAAGATCCATAGAAGTGGGGAAAGGGGAATGATCAAATAAGTGAGGAATTGATGATGCATAAATTTGAATAAATAGACATATAATTCTCATTGTTGTAATCCCATTTTTAGCTTTTGTGATGTTGATAAGGTATATCTCTTTTGTGTTTTTTCATATCTAAACTTAATAAATAACATACAAGTTATCATTTATCTTGATATAATTTGTTATCCCAAACAAAATTATCAACATAGTTTTTTGTGATAAAATAAAAAAGATACATTATTTTCACAATAAACCTAACCAAACCTACACAAGATCCATGGTTTGTGGAGATATTTACAATTAAGTATTAATTATGTGTTTTGTCTCCATTAAGTATCTATTTCAATAATATGGATACCATGAACTACCTATTAAGTGGTTGAGAGGCTAGAATATGTTCTCAAATAATAAAAAATATTAGATCATCATTGCTTTAACCATGTCATGAGTTATGATAAACAAACACATAGCATTATTGATGAAACAAAATAACTATGAATAAACATGTTAGATACTTTTAGAGAGATGAAAAATTTGAACAAAAAGAAAGAGAGATGACCCCATTGCTTTAGGTTCACCTGTTGTATTTTGTATACTCTCCAAAATTGTCATTGACCCACACATTTGAAGTGAATCCCGTGAAGAAGTTTCCAATATCATTACAATTTACACTTGTAAATCATGGTCAAGCCTTTTGGTGTTTTCTAGAGACTAGGGTAGAGGTAAATATAACAAAGGAATTGAAATTATGGTGAGTGTGGGATTTGAATCGATTAAGTATGTACAAATGTTGAGTAATATAATTGTCTGAATTCTAAAACATTTATTTGTCAACTAGGATAAGTAAACTTGTGAGGTGTATGTACTGTATGTTCAAAATTGGTCCTGTTATTGCTCTAAATATTGTTGAATGTTTAATATAATGTAAACTTAAACATACACATTAAGTGCTCATTTACAATATAGGACATCTTTAATCCTAGTTACTCACACTGACTTCAATGGTGGAAACTCATGTTACATACTTATGAAATTGTGTATATTCCTGTAACATGTACACTGTTGACTTAGATAGCTTTTGGTCTAGCTAAGAATCCTTTAATTGTAATCTAATTCACTAATTTAAGATCAATCTATTCATTCAAAGTGAAATTAAGATAAACTTGATAACCTATAAATCAAATTATACAAAATTGATTCCATGGTTTTAATTATGCGGTTGTAAAGAAACACATGTTATTAAGTTGATTCAATCTCAAGGATTGAATTACCTAAATAAAAATGCATCAACTGACCGACTCTACCTCGACCTGTAAGGAGTTTTATCTATAGAAAGTGATTGTACTTAAAGCTTATTAACTATGATATTCTATTGAAAATTAATGATTGTTTATAGAAAATTGATGATTGTTTATAGAAAATTGATGATCACCACCAATTACATGAAATAAACTATAGTTACAGGAAATTGTTGAGTCCTAGAAAATACTAGATAACAACAGTGGGAATTCTCCCCAATAAAAGTTCCCAATTATATTGTTATTGTTTGGTATAGGGAATTCGTCCAATTTACGGTCCGTATGCCGTAGGTCAAGTAACGGTTTAAGCCTGCTTTACCGATTGCGGCCTGGTCCATAGTTTAAGTGTATTTTTTGGTTTTATTTTATCTATGATATGCAAGTGCCTAATTTAAGTGCAATCGATAGAGATAACGAAGAGTTCATAATGTGATGCACAGGTTCCTACCTCTCGTCTTATTACCCTTTTTGCTTCTAAATCACAAATAGATAACAATTATACTAAGCTAACTAACTCTATCTAACCTATCCCTAGGGAGAAATATTATATTTAATGATGAGAAATGTACTGTAAAACATGCATAAAGAATATTACAGATAGTTGTTCATAATTCGGAATAGATGAATGTAAGTAGAAAGATAAACAAAGAGATAGCTCATTGTTGGTTAAAACTTTCATTACTCAAATTGCTGCATAAGTTTCATAAAAATAACAAGAAATCATTCATAACATGGAATTAATTCATAAGTCAGAAGGATCTCACAGTTTGTAGAATAAGCTGCAACATAAATAATTCAACATTCAACCAAGCTACAGCATGCATTTGAAACTTCATAGCTCTTTCTCCAGCAGAAACTATGGCCTCTTTATTATAAAAGAAAGTAGTTCTTCTTACAATAAACTTCAAAAAAAGATAGTATGGAAAAGTCTTTCTAACCTCTACTTCACCTCTACTTATACAAAAAAACAAAATGACTCCTGAGTTGCCCTCTAGCCTTTCGGGCTTCCTCGACTCTTCCTTTTGTCGAAGCTCTTCAGCTTCTTTCTCTGCATGTTCTTTTTCTTTATCAGCTGCCTCTAGTATTAAAACCTATCATTATCTTCCTACCTTTTCTGAGCTCCCTCTTCTTGATTCTTTTTCAAAATTTCTTCTTCTGTTGACCTTTTCTTGGCTTCCTCTTTGGCTTTTCTTTTCTCTTCCTCTTCTGTTGCCAACCACTATTCTGCTTCTTGTAATAATATAAGTGCCTCCTCTTGTATTTTCTTAGCAATTTTCTCCTCTTTCTTCTTCTGCTACTCAATAGCCTTTCCCTTTCCACCTACTGTAGTTATCTTTTTCTTAAATCTCCTCCTCAAAGCTGTCATATTGCATGCATTTTGGAAAATTTCTTCATCTTTATCCCAGTAGTTTGAGTACTCAGAATGTACTCCTACTGCAACACAATAATTAGCGAATTTCTCCTCAGAATCATTCCTATGGAAACTGATCTCTCCAAAGTGAAAGTATTTTGACTCCTTGACAAATTATGATGCACTTTTCACTTTAAAGAACTTATAACTCCCTATAGAAAACAAGACTAGAGGGTACACAACCTTCTTTTGTTCAAACAAGAAATTACCAATTCCATCAATGTAAAGTTTCCTTACCACTTCTTTTTTAATAATATAATCTGTAGCGTATTTTAGCAGAAGAGAAGTGTTAGTTTTTCAACATTAAGCTAGCATTATGTTAGGATCTTTACTGAGAGAATAACAAGTACAACAATCAAACACAAGAGACAATGAACACAGTGTTTTTGATTAGGGAAACCATAAATGGAGAAAACCCTGCAACTTCCTCAGAGATAGAATCAACACCAAAACAATAAAAGTCCCAAAACAGTAAGTGATCTCCCAACAACAGTAATCTTCTTCTTGACTAGCACCAGTATCTTCTCCTTCCTCAACTATGCGCTACACTTGAGTGAGTGAGTGATGTGTGTGATAAATAGAGAGGCTCACTCTCTATTTATATTCTTTCGTTCACTTGAAGTGCACTCCAACATGTCGGCCTCAATTAACAATTACTTACTAGAGATGACATCTCTAGGAGTGTCTAATAACCCTAGTGACCTGGAACTGCGGGGACTTTAACTCTTACACAATCTGAGAGTTACCCACTATGACTTGACATGACTTGTTTACATTATTGATCCTCCCGATCGAAACATCGGGGCATGACAACATGAATCAAATACATAATAGATACATCCCGGAATAAACATCGGGTTACAATATATAATATACATAGATGAATACATTCCGAAGTTACAAATACATCAACACTCCCTCTTAACTAGGATGGTATTCTTTCGACACAATTTTCAGCACTGGTCTTCTTCTCTGTATCAACTGGATCATCTCATCATCTGCATCTCGAGTCCTCTGAGTCTTCAAGTCATCATCATCTTCAAGTCATTTTCACTGGATCTGGATCATCTCTCGATATGGATCAAAATCACTAGACTGGATCTGGATCATCACTCGATCTGGATCATCATGGAACATCATCACTGGATCTGGATCATCACTTGATCTGGATCATCATGAGGCATCATCACTGGATCTAGATCATCTCTCGATCTGGATCATCATGAGGCATCATCACTGGATCTAGATCATCTCTCGATCTGGATCATCATGAGGAATCATCACTAGATCTGGATCATCTCTCGACCTGGATCATCATGAGGCATCATCACTGGATCTGGATCATCTCTCGATCTGGATCATCATGAGGCATCATCACTAGATCTGGATCATCTCTCGATATGGATCATCATGAGGCATCATCACTGGATTTGGAACATCTCTCGATCTGGATCATCATGAGGCATCATCACTGGATCTGGATCATCATGAGGCATCATCACTGGATCTAGATCATCATGAGGCATAATCACTGGATCTGGATCATCATGAGGCATCATCACTGGATCTGGATCATCTCTCGATCTGGATCATCATTGGCTGTCATCACTGGATCTCAATCATCACTCAATCTGGATCATCATTGTTGGATCATCATCACTAGATCTCAATCATCACTCGATCTAGATCATCCCTGGTGCTATCTCATGATTCTTCTCGTCACAGGAAGTTCTACAGATCTAGCCCTTTTTCATGTTGGTTGTAGTCCTAGCCATCATGTGGGTCTTTGCCTAGCACTTATATCTGACCTACTCATCAGAAAGGCATGCCCAACACTCACATCTGATCATGTAGGAACCAATCCTATAATCATATCAGAAAGGCCCAGCACTCATATTCACCAGCATGGTAGGCACATCTACTACCATCTGTGAAATGGATCTGCACTCACATCCATCAGTATGATAGGCACAAACTACTATCATCTGAGGAAAGGCATTGCACTCACATCCATCAGCATGGTAGGCACATCTACTACCATCTGAGGAAAGGCACTGCACTCACATCCACCAGCATGGTAGGCACATATACTACCATCTATGGAAAGGCACTGCACTCACATCCACCAGCATGATAGGCACATCTACTATCATCTGTGGAAAGGCACTGCACTTACAATCACTAGCATGATAGGCACATCTACTATCATCTGTGAAAAGGCACAGAACTCACATACATCCAGGCGGGAACACATCCTGCTCACAATGATGGAAGGGCTTGCACTCATATCTGATCTTGTAGGAACCAATCCTACAGTAATATCAGAATGGCCCCCAGTCCTCGACTGAGCTACTTGGTAACTGACCAGGTGCCTCCATTCTCAGAATGGCATTTGCACTTATATCCGACCTGCTCGTCGAAATGGCCAACACTCACATCTGACATGGAAGGAATCTAATCCTTTAGCCATGACAGAATGGTTCAACCCTTACATCTGATTAAGTGGGAACACATCCCTCTATTACATCAGAATGGATTCTCAGTCCTAGACTGAGTTATCCTGGTAACTGACCAGGTGCCTCCATTCCTAGAATGGCAATTTCCCTTACATCTTTCCTACTCGACAGAATGGCCAGCACTCATATCTGACATGGAAGGGAGCAACCCTATCACCATGACAGAATGGCTCATCCCTTACATCTGACCTACTCGTCAGAATGGCTATGGATCTCAACACTCATATTTGACATGGAAGGAACTGAATCCTCTCACCATGATAGAATGGCTCAGCCCTTACATCTGACCTGCTCATCAGAATGGCTTTGGGACTCATCATTTTCCCTTGGAGGAAACCTCGAACTGGAGAACACCAAGCTTCTCCCTGAAGTACTCGAACTTTAGCCTAGCCAATGGCTTCATCAATACATCAGCTATCTGTTCCTCCGTCGCAACATATTGGAGCTTCACTGCTCCTCTCTGCACCATATCCCTGATATAGTGATACTTGATCTCGATATGCTTTGAATTGTCGTGGAACACTAGATTCTCTGATAGCTTCACACAACTCTGGTTGTCACAATGTATACAAGTAGCATCCAACTAGAGATCAAATACATCAGACAGTAGCTTCCTCAGCCATACTACCTCACAACTAGCTGAACAAGCTGCAACATACTCTGCTTCAGCTGTACTTAGTGCCACACATGATTTCTTCCCGCTAAACCAAGAGATCACACCTGATCCCGTACTGAAGCAGCAACTTGAAGTGCTCTTCCTATCAATGGCACTACCTGTCCAATCTGAATCAACATAACCCTCCAGGTTAATCTTTTGATTCGCATCGTACTTGAGCCCATAATCAACTGTACCCTTCAGGTACCTCAGAATATGCTTTGCAGCAACCAATCAGATCTATCAAGAACTGGCTCAAGGTGTTCACAACAAAGCAAATGTCAGGTCTCGTGTCCGTCAGGTACATCAATGACCCAATCATCTGATGATACATCGTAGCATCAATCGAATCTGATGAAGCATCACTCAATAGCTTCAGGTTCGATGCCATAGGTGTGGTCATAGCATTGCAGTCCATCATCCCAAACCTCTTTAGGATCTCTACTGCATACTTCCCTTGTCCAAGGAAGATTCCATCTGTACTCTGCCACACCTCCATACCTAGAAAGTAATGCATCATCCCCAAGTCCTTCATTTTGAACTCAGCAGCAAGATTTCTCTTCGTATCAT